>KK351050.1:137750-717755 GCA_000671755.1 Glossina brevipalpis | reverse complement strand
TTAAATAAAGTCCTGAAGTTCATATAAAAATAATGGATTTCTTTTTCCTCAAACTAATATATATATATATATATATTGAACGTCCGCATACTGACCGATCTATACACTAAAATATGTTGCATTGGTAATTATTAATTTATATTTTGTATATATAAGACACCAGACACAGACTGCGACATTTGTTCCGTCCTGGGGCACAACTCATGGGTAACCTCTAAGTGTTTGTTCCAAAAAAATTTCACAAATTAAATTTTGACTGAACTGACGCCTTACTTGATAAGGGAGGAAGGACGGAAAGACATCTGAGCTGTGAGTTAGCACTGCTGCCTATGATTTCTGAAACGTTATTTATTCAAATACAGTGAAAATTTTATGGATTTTATGAAATTTTAATGAATTCGTGTATAAATAGGTATAAACAGTGAATAATTTAAACACCTTTCTCGCAAAGCTTGGTAACCTCAAACAAGTCATCAGCGTTTGGTGAAATCGTATAAAATCTAGAGGATATGGATTTTTATCTTAGTTTTTTTCTAGCCTTTATGTCTTTCATTTGCCTTGATTCGGAAATTGCATATCAAGTAAAGATAGGATATGTGTTTTTATAATGAATAGTATTTGGTTTTTCTGCAGTTGCTGTATACATATATAATCAGATAAAATTGTATTACAAGAAATTTATTTATTTATTTTAAGAATTAACTTACAATTAGAATAATAAGTTAAAAAAACTTGGGAGGCCGCAGCTACGAAACTTCTCGTTGTTAATTATATAAGTGGTTCTGTAACTGCGGCAGTTGTCTATAACTTTCCTAAGTACTTTTTGTTAATTCAGGCGTATATCATTTCTGGATTTATTATAAATAATATTTCAAATTGTTGAACTTATATATTTGTCTCATTTAAAATTTCAGTGAGAAGCGACACTTTATTGGACATGGTGTATAATATGGGTGAGAAGTACGCGTTGATACATCAGATGCCATTTACTTGCGATCGCGAAGGTTTTGCTGCCACATTTGAGAAAGTGAGACAACGCTATCCGTACCATTGAATTTACGTACTAACATTAAATAATATGTCTTTGCAGATATTCTTTGGCACAGTGCAGTCTAGAATATATTTATCAGCAGACTTATTAAGTATAAACTGCCATACGGGTATGTCGTGCTTGCTACGTAAATCCGTTATAGATGAATTGGGTGGTTTAAAAACATTTGGCTGCTATTTGGCTGAAGACTTTTTCATAGCAAAAGCTGTAATGGAACATGGCTGGAAAATGCGTATAAGCAGTCAACCGGCTATGCAAAATAGCGGAATCTGCGATATTAGCAGTTTTCAGGCTCGTCTGATACGATGGGCTAAATTGCGAGTCGCTATGGTACCAAGTACGATATTGCTGGAGCCTTTATCTGAATGTATGGTTCTAGGGGCGTTCACATCATGGTCTGCCTCAATGATATTTAAATGGGACCCTCTGGTATTTTATTTGATTCACGTATTAACCTGGCTGCTATTGGACTGGCTAATGCTATCTACGGTGCAGGTAGATAAGTGACATGAATATCAAATCTTTTTACATTAAATACTATATTTACAGAATGGTTCTTTACCATTTCACAAGTTCGAATTCGTAATCGGTTGGTTGTTTCGCGAAATGAGTGGACCATACTTGTTTCTCCATGCCCTCTGGAGTCCAACCATACAGTGGCGCGCTCGTGCTTACAAACTTCATTGGGGTGGCATTGCTTACGAACTGCCTGTAAGTAATAATTCCAGCAAAGATGTTGGCAATAATGGATTACTCACTTCGTAGCATAAATTTTTTTTATTAATATATCTCGTATATAAAAAGGGATTTTCGTTTGATAGTGATGAGAAAGCATTTTCTCTTGTCTTATTTCCTTAAATACTTTATGGGACTTTTTTAGCTGAATTTATATAAAATACCAACGTAAATAAAACAATGAATAGATTTTGTACAGTCTATTTATCTTTATTTTCTTCTTTTTTTTTAAATTAATATAAGAAAAACTGAAATTAGTATGTGACAATTACCGAATTGGAAACGTGCCTGATTGAAAAAATCTAAAATTTTTATGAAATAATGTCGGAGCATGAAAAATTTGAAGAAGCTAATTAAAAGAAGGTCAACCAAAAGAATGTAGCGAAGCTCCATAAAACTTTTTTCAAAGAAGAAGAACATCCTTTAAAAGAAAAGGAGCTGAAACTTATACAACGTTTTTGGAAAATTCGAAAGAAAAGTGAAAGAACCGACGACGGGAACGAAAGACGAACAATATTTAATACCAATTTATGATAAGAAAAGAAAAGACATGGGTTGTGGAGAGCAAATCTAAACCGCAATAAACTGGAGTAACAAAAGAAATTCTATAGATACGGTCGGCATATAGACTATGTACTTATGCCGTTGGCGCCATTTACTGCGCTCCATGCGTGACTTTGTAGATTTGTTTTGCCGAATTTTTGAGCATGAAAATACTCGCAACTAGATTTGTATAGTTTTTAGCAAAGAATTGATATAATGGTTCCATTGCTCTGGCCGGCCTTTAGGAATTATATTTAAGGCGCTTATATTGACTTCTGGTGGCCTTAAAATGAGTCGCGGGATTAAGAAATTGTTTGGGGTTAGTAATGATGGTCTAAATAAGTTTTCAGTTAATAGGTTGCAACGCTTAAAGCTTATGCAGCTTTCGATATGATTATCAAAGAAGATTAACAGGTTGTGTGTTTTAATCCACAGCCTAAGCAAACACCAGAGAATTACTGGTTTAGTATAAACACGCAGAAATTCTTGGTTATGTCTCATCACATGTGGCAATTCTGAATTTAGTTAATTTCTAAAAACAGCATCACGAAGAGTTGATGAATCGGGCAAAAAATACTAACACTGGGGGACGCAAGCAACTTGGCAAACGTCTATTAAAGGACGCAAAGTGCCAATTTGTAATTTGAATGGTGAAATTCACTGCAATAGAAAGAAAGTCACGTTAATTAGTTAGAATGACGTATTAGGTTCTTAAAGGGAAATTTGAAAGAACGCAGAAGTGATAGCAACTCAATAGCAATAGCAACATCAAATCAGATCCTCAGTAGCTTAGAAAGTTAATAACTGCAACGTCGGTCATGAGTTTCCATCTTGTTTAAAGCTGCGAGTTTTAGAACTTATTGATTATTTCATTATCTAAGATTTACTGATTAATACAATCAGTATGGATTGTTGTTATAACAATTGCAAGATCAGTGTTAAGCAGATATAAGAACGGTTCTGAAAAGACTATCGGTCGTGGACTGCAGAACAACTCAGCCCGTCTCTTGGGGGTAGGGGTGTATGCGCCATCTGGGCGTCTTGTGCTACTTGGGGACTCATACAACGGCCTGAGCTAGAATTGCTCTCCATGCAGAACTAGTAACAGATGCATGCAATTGCATCTTAGCTGGATGTCCTCATTATTACGAGACCTCAATGCTGAGCTCATAGAACTTTCTGATAAAAGTAAGTAAGAATCAATTCATCGCCAAGAAAATAAGATTTCGGTTGCTTTCGTCTCTACTATGCCTCCTTGACCCGATGCTAACTGCTTCGTCCTCGTATGTCTACACAAAACAGGAATATATATAAAATAAGATTATTATAATATACACATATATTTACAGAAGATTATGTAAAGTAAAGTGTATAGGTGTATATGCAAAACAAATTAAATATATGTTGTATTATAACTATAAAAATAGAGAGCGTAACAAACCAAAAAAAAGTTACACTTTACTGTGGAAATGGATTAAGTGTGAGATAAGTATTCCTATTCTATGGTATTATAAAACATTATATAGTGTGAGTAGACGATTTTTCCTCCTTTTCTTTAATGGACTTTAATGAATATGCAAGTCATCGTGCATCATCATGAGTTATTCGTTTGCCATAAAGAATTACTTGAATGTTGCATACTAGTGCAATATAGTGTGAATTTCTCTGCTGTCATTTTACATAAATAAGTACAACTTCTTAAAAACAGTTAGGTCTACTAAATATTTTAAAACAAGAAGATTATATTTAAAAAACTAAAATGGAAAAGGGGAAATAATAGAAAAATACGGTTCTAAGTAAACATAAAACGTATTTGCAGTAATAAAATCACAATTAAAAATCAATTGAAAGTGACCGTAGGATGAATGCAGCGATAATCGAGCAATACCTAATCGGTCTAGTTGCCAATAATTACACTATGGGTGCCTACTATCAACACATATCAGCACATTTTATGGCTATATACCTAATATGTATAAATAAATTAATATGGAAATTTGTTAAAAATACTCGCATACTGTTAGTGCAGTCGAATTATAGAATCCCTCTCGGTTAAAGTACAAACACTGCAGATCGTTTTTGCCTGAACGGTATGATACGTATTCGGCCAATCCATCACATCGGGAAATTTCGCTTTGTCTCACCTTTTTCGCTTTTGTTGGACAAATATGCTTCTCGAACAATAAAATTTTACGATAAACGTTAAGAGATAAACTTATATAGTAACTTACTTATGCTTACGTCTGTACATTTGTTAAATCAAAGTTAATACATAATGAAGGTTATTATTAAGTTACAGCTCTGAGAGAGAGATAAACTAGGCTACTAGAATTAGGGTACAGTTTTGCGTTACACAAAGTTTGCATATGATAAACTAAATAAATAGCAATAAGTAAAAGAAAAAAAATAGAGCAAAGCAACAATGCTACAGTATACGAATTATTCCTTCAGATGTATTAGAAAAAAGTGAATCTACAATAATTTCAAAGATCACATGAAATTATATCAGCAGACAACTTTAGTTTATTTATTGTTAAGACTCAGCAGAAATTTTTAAAAAATTAAAAATAAGAATTTTTAAAATTTTTTATTTCTGATTTTAATAGTAAATGAAAGATAAAATTATAAATTGCCTAAAATCAGATTAGATATTTATGAAAATCTTTAATAAACAATAGCGGAGGAAAATATATGGTTGTGATTGATATTAAGAAAATCTTTAAATTAGATTGTTATTTTATATTTTAATATAAATACTACTAACCAACCTACTTGATAAACTCACAAAACAGCATTAAAAGTCTGACAAACAAAGCACAGCTTTTACCTTATCTGTTGTTTTCAATAAGAAAAAGTGAATGAAAGCTAGAGGGTAATTATGCAAGCGGCAGACTGTCTATGCGACAGCTTTCTTGTCTTTTTGGGAAATAGTTGACAGTCTATCAAAATCTAATCAAGTTACATTATCTCTAACTTTCCAATAGTCTCTGGAAAATTTTGCAATATAATGGATTAATAACTGAAAGATAAGTTGACTTTTGTTTGCAAAAAGACAAAATTAAATGAAAACAAAACTATACACAATTTAAGTTTGGCCATAAAATGAGCATAAATTGCAATGGTTTTACGAAAATCCCAACCAGTAACCCTAATCAATTTGCAAGAAGTTTATATGTAATTAATGCCAATTAGTGAAAATTCCATGTAAATATGAACAATAATGTGTATGTGCGTTTAACTCGAAGATTATAATATCGCATTTTTATCAGTTGACGACACGAAATGAAAACAGTTGGCGACGCTAACAAAAAATCCATAGTGGCAAATAAAAATGGAATTTTCTGGTATGAAAAATTTGAGAAAACATTAGCAATATGTGTTGCTTCGATAGAAACAAATAGAAAGACAAGTTGATCATGTTAATATCATAGAACAAGGAAATTTTATTATTTAATTTACAAAATGGAAAATAATTTAATTTTTCACACGCGGTTATCGGCAATATGTTAGGTTTATTTACATTTTTCTTTCACAGTTGTTTTTTTATAAACAAAACTCTGCAAGAGGCTTTAATACTCAATCCTAATGCAAATTTGACGCTTGAGCAACCAATTTTACCCCCCTATATCTTTTGCAACATAATAATTGATAATTTGAAAAAAATGCTTACCACGACAGTATTGCCAACCAACTTAAAAATTTTAACACATCAAAATAGAAGGTAATTACATAACCAATAGCATAATCATGTAAATTTTTTTTTGTACATTTTTTCTCATTTCATTTTGCATCTTCGTTTTTACCATATGTGCTTTGTTTGTGGAAAACAAACTAACATCAATTTACCTCTCAATTTTTACGATTCTCTCATTACATTGGAAAATTTCCCTTACTCTATTGGAAATTTAGAGATATTGTTACATGACCGTAGTTAAATTTACGATTGCCAATCTCTTTTCAAAGAGACTCAAGGTACATAGTGGACCTCTAAAAGTCCATTTCCATGATGGCAGGTGATGAGAGTCTTCGATAAAATTTCTTGAACCTACCTATCTACAAATTTAAGCGTATTTGGAGATTATAGCCATCAAATTTGCTTGCATAATTAGATTTTATCGAAAGCACTCACCATCTCTTACCCTGAAGACTGTATTTGCTTACATAATTACCCTCCAAACTTAAATTATTCAAAATTTGCTTGTTGTCAAATTATCCAAAACGTAATTAACAAAATCTTTAACGAGCGTAGCAGAAATATTTTCTGAGCAACTATATTTTTATATACACCACCAAAGGATGGGATTGCTGTGAAGTTAGCCCTCAAAATTTTCTGCGGTTTGAATCTTCGCCAAAAATTTTTTTGCTAAGGTAATTGATAATAAAATAGCATGGAAAAATAAACAAAACGTTTACAAAAGCTAAACAGGAATAGAAAATGCAAACATAAATGAAAAACTAAATCATGCCTTATCTTATAAAAAATACAAGAAAAATATTATTGTTACTATTCATCATGAACAGTGTGCTTGTAGTTGGACAAAAACTACAATGTACAATCGCGTTATAAAAAATTTTAAAGAATGACACACCTCCAATTTCTTGATATATCTTAAAGGCTTCTAAAAGCTATCAGAAAAACCTAACATGATGATCCAAAGTAGAGGACATCACAGTTAAAAGTGTCCGAATATACTATTACCTATACGTTTATGCGTTCAGCTGAAATGTTAAATACTCCTAACTATTTTGTAAAATTTTTGACTTCTCTTTTTTGTTAACAATCAATTTCACTGCAAAATTTTTTGAAACGCATTAGGATGATTGCACCACTTCCTAAGAAAAAAAAATGGTTGATAGTAATAGACATGACAATCGACATCTTACCAATCATTACAATCAATGCCGGATTTTATTTGCATTACGCATTGTGCTATAAGAAAGGATTGCTCGATTGCTTTTGCCTACGAATCCCTTTGTTCTACTCTTGCGCATGCTTTTCTAACGCAAATTAATCTAGTGATAGAGAAATTTATTGATTTTTATTTCTATTCCATTCTAACACCAAACATGCTTGCGTGCGAATCGACTAAACTCCCACACGTGCATTTAAGCGCATCAACTACGCCATTGCATCGTTGCCGAATTTGTATATTCGTATTTTTAATTCGTTTATACGAAATTTACTGTTCATTTCTATGTTAACATTTGGTGTTACAGAGAGGGAGAATAGAATAGAAATAAAAATCAATAAATATCTCTATCACTCGGTTAATTTGCGTAAGAAAAGCATGCGCGAGAGTAGAACAAAAGGTTTCGCGTAAGCAAGAGCAATCGAACTATACTTTGTTATAGTATTGTGGGTAATGCAAATAAAATCCGCCATTGATTATAATGATTGATAAGATGTCGTCGATTGGCATATGTATTACTATCATCCATATTTTTTTCTTAGAAAAGGCAGCCATCATTTCATTGCGTCTGTAATTAAATTTCAAGAGGTCTTCCAGTAAAATTGATTGTTAATAAAAGTGGAAAACCCAAAATTGTATAAAATAGATTTTATTTAAAGCATTAGCCAGCGTTACCCGCCACATTCTTTCGTTATCCGTCCCAGATCTTTCTGATCAGATATGAAGTCTAAAAAGGATATATATATTTTTGATCAACATCAAATGTAGAATCGATTTAATCATGCTCGTCTGTCCGTATGTTAATGTCTGTGGTAAACATTATCCTGGCCGCAAAAATTAAGATATCGGCTTCAAATGTGGCAGAAACATTGGGAGTTCTTGCACGCAAGGTTTTTTTGCTTGTTACTCATAAACCATAGCAAACAAACCTGTAAAAGTTTACACATTTATTAAGCTAGCTACCCCATAGTATCCGTACAGAAAGGAAAGGTTTCAACCACGTCCAGTCGACCAAATAGAGTATTGAAAATTAATTTTGTAGCATTAAGAAAGAAGTTTCATAAACCTTATAAAACGTCTTCGTTCTTCCGTCTGCCCATCTGTGTAATGTCTGCGATAACCATTTCCCGGTCATAAAAATTAAGATATTTGGTGAAAGCATCGAAACTGAATTGAAGATGGGTTAAATCGGTCAAAGGACATGCCTGCAGTAAAACGCGAACTCTAAACACCTCTGCTTTGTGGTTATTTTGCTCACTAGTCGCAAAGATCACAAAAAATGCATTCCGCGGGATTCTACGAAAATATAGAAAATCTCTCACGTCCACCTATCAAAAGGCATTTTTTTGCCTTCTTTTAAGATGATGGGTGGTGGGTAGAAGAGATTCGGCATAGCCGAAAGTAATTTTTTTAATTGTTTTACTTGGTATTATAAAAATTTCTTAAAGCGAATCGTTTGAAAGCCTTCAGCGTAATTGAACAATATAATATGGTGATGCTCGACAACGCAGAACTAGCGAGGATGGCTTCATTCGGAACACTAGTTCAACCAACGCTATAAATGTGCAAATTTAGTTGGAAGAAATGCTTTGATTTTAGATAAATGAACGCGAATATATAATAAGTCATTTATTGAGAAAAATTGGTAAAATATATATTAATCAAAATAATTTCCATCATTTTCTACAACTTTTTCCCGTTCTTCTTGTAACGTGGCGATACCGTGTCGAAAGAACACATGATCCTTCGAGGCTATCCATGAATCGAACCGTTCTCGCACTTCTTCAACTTCGTAGAACTGCGTGCTTGCCAAGCCATGCTGCATCGATCTGAATAAATGGTAATCAGAAGGCGCTATGTCTGGTGAGCAACAGAACTTCCCTGCAACAGTATATCCTTGACAACTCTCACAACAATTGGCCGAATGTTGTCATATAGGAGGATGACTTTGCGCTTGTTAGCTGCTATTGATTGTGTTTTTTGCAACAATACTTTGTTCAATTTGGTGAATTGACGTCGGGAGAAATCCCGAGTTTCATTCGGTTCTAGCAGTAGTAATACAGAGTGCGCCACAGAAAACTCTTCTTTTTTTTGCCTGGCAAAGAATGAAACTGCGATATTGGAATACGAAATGGCGTTTTCAGTGAATTCATCTGGTAGCCTTTTCCCCTCCTTTTGGATTTTTCTCATCTCGATTGTAAACGTCTACAAATATTTGATTCATCAACTGTTAAGCTTTTCACAAGTTCTTTAAGGTTTGAGCTGGATTTTCATTCAATAAGTCTTGCAGTTCATTGTCTTCGAAGTTTTTTTGTGGTTGAAAGCAAAACCCACATGTGCGATATGATGGAGCAGCATCAGCAGCATCGCTTGCAAGAAAACTATCCATGATGATTTGAATGCTTCTTTTGATGAAAATTAAAATATTTTGTCAGACTGAGTAATCATGTACATTGACCGAGAAGAGAAGCACATTTTAAACGGAATGTCAGCAAGTTAGTCTGCATATCCATATGTCCATGGTATGTTTTTGTCTATGTATATACTTATGATTTACGCGTAGGATTTGTAACCATGGCATGAAAATCACGTTGAAATCTAATATATGCGATAGTGTCACGATTCGCATCTGAGGAGCCACGTCAATGGAAGATCCTACTTCGAAAACTAATGGTGTGGAATTCAAAGTATTGCTTTGATAGTTGCTAAGCGGTAAAATAATTTTAATCATTTTCTTTCAAATATTTTCAGGTGATAATGTATACGCTTTGAAGGCGTGTTTAGGGGCACCGTATAAAAGTTCGATGGACCCATTTAATATGAAACAAAGTAAAATGAAGACTCAATGCTGACGGCAAGATATAGTTTTACCGGAAGTGTAATATTGCAAGCGGGGTCCACATTTGTTTTGATATGCTTGCACGCAATTAACGAGTCTACATTAAGCTGAAAGGATAAACAATTTCAACAAAGTCGAGTTACTCTACATATATATATGTTTTATATGTTAGGTTTCAGACCAAACCAAATTGCAGCAATAAATTTCAATTTTCCCGGATGGTGTCACGTTTCTCATGAGTGGAAGCACTCCAAAAATAGAGGCTTCTTAGAAAATTGGAATGGAATGGACTGAAGTTCAAAGTAACGCTTGGTGTTTGGTGAACGGGAAAAGTATTTAAACTAACGCGTGTAATTTTAGTTAGAATTATGAGTGATGTTCAATGGATACATTTAAAATAAAATATAAGAATATTCATACCAAGACTAGCTTTTCAAGACTAGCTAACTAACGCATTTAATGGAAGAGCAGATAAAAATTGAGAAAATGAAAATCTAAATTTCTCAGAATCTGAATTTAATTTACTGATGTTGAATTTTATAAAGAGACATAATTAAAACAATTAGGTGAAGAAATCATATATTTACGATATTTCCAATTCAAACTTTTATTTGTTATTATGTTTGTTATTTTCGTTTTATTCAACTTCAGCAAGCACTGTATTTTAAAGAAAAGATATCGTGTTCGATGCAGGACAAAATTCTATGTATATTTCGTAATATATAAATTTATTTAAAATACATTTTTTACAAATCTTAATAATCGAAATATTCACTGTCACTTTCTACGGTCTTCGAGTAGCTTACGGATGCCATTGCGACACAAATTTGGTGATTTCGAGGCGAAATAGGAGAAAATCCGCATGCGAGAGAAGTTCCTAGCTCAGCTTGAAGATCAATTCCTTATTTGCGTTTAATGTATGCAATAGGCATTGTCATGAACAAAAATCACTTTGCGAGATCCTTTGCTCTAAGTTGTGCTTTTTTCTCAAGCTCATCGGGTAGTTTGACTAGTTGGGCTAGGCATCGTTTACTATCATCAGGCTTCAGAAGTTTATAATAGACGATTCTTTAAAAATTCCAACAAACGAACTGCAGCACTTTCTGAACTTGAATATCTAGCTCTACAAAAAATGTCGACAAGTATCTTGGTCTTTTAGGGTTATGGCACAGGATCCATTTTTCAACAGGATTCGTTTATGAGCCGAAGCATGTCAGTCTACTAAATTTCAATAAAATATCTATAAAATGGCGAATCATAGTTTGATAAATAGATAGATAGGCGGACCGATGTGCTTAAATCTATTCTGAACCGATTAATGTAAGAAAAGTCCGTCTGTGTGTTGCGTATATCCGTGCGAGCTTTTTATACCCTTACCTTACGAGGTGTAGATTCCTGACCAATTTGTATTAGGTAAAAGTACTACGTCGATACACAAAACCATAAAAATGATATGAATTCCAGTTATTGCATCATGGACTAGGTATTTCCAATATTGCTTTCCAATTTAGTATGCGCGTCTGCATGCTCGTTTGCACTGTAGGCAGTGAGTATGAAATTATTTGCTTCACATAAACTTCTATATGATTTTTTACGAATGCTGCTGCTGTGCTTAGATCTATTAAACTTTGTAAATTGTATATATTTCCTTTGTATACCAATTAAAAATTCCGAAATGAACGCAAGAATTATAATGATAATAATGCTCGTAAACTATGTTTACAAAATATATTTCTGATATTATATAAATACAGTTTAATATATATAAAACATATATTAAAATAGTGGAATGTAATTCATAAACGGATCATTTTGTTCTGTAACTTTGACCACGATAAGATTAGCGAAAAGTGCGATAAGTGCGATAAGTGCCATTCCAAAGTAAAAGCTACATGATTGTTCTCGCTTTTGTTACTGGTCGTATTTGCAATATTCTTACTTCATTTCGTTTTGGAGTTCTATTAACTGTACTCACACCACCCTCTTAAATAATGCACATAGATTGCTTCGAAATTACGTAGTTGGCATATTTAATTTTGCACAATGTAATAAATGACATTCATATATAAATTTGATTGTTTACTATTGACAGCAGTTAGCGTAAGAAACTAAAAAAAGAATCATTTCTTTGCATTATAAGAGATTGTTAAACTGAATATAGGCTATTTCTACTTTTTATTGAAACCAACCATTGTCGCAGATTTTCGGAATTTTGACAAGATCTGTCACGGAACCATTGTGGTGTAATTGTTTCTAAGCAAATTTTTAATGAGGGTTGAATTTTTTATGTTTTAATATATTTTAATAGAGTTTAAGAGATCACAGAACAGAAATGTGTTTGCAAAAAGATTTGCTCTCTTTATACCAGTTCTTTTTTTGCAATTGGCAATGGTATTTATTCTAGTTTACGGGGTTTTGAGTTGAATTATCGAATCTTTAACGATTTGATGACCTCTTGCACAAGTTTCTAGCCTGCAAAATGGATTTCGTGAGCATATACTATTACAAATGAAAGCACTAATAAAGATTTTAACGCTTCACTTTATAGAGTATTCACAGTAGCAGATGTAGGTTTTGATAGAATGCTTGCACTTTTTTTTTCTGCTTATACTATTTATTTTTATAATTCTTATGACGTGTTTAAGTTTTATAGTCAATAATGCTTACTTTTATAGTATAATGTTGTTAAACAATCTGTGCTACACTTCAAATTTATTTAATCAAAGTATAAATTCCACTACAGTAAAAAAAGAACATATTCGTTAAATAACTTTGTTCACGTTTAATAAACATTTATCTGAAAATATTTAGTTCGAATTCCCTTTTCTGCATTTCTGTTTAGTAGGAGATAATTCAGATCTCCATTCTATATCTTGCAATAATAATGAATTGAATAAAACATCATTTCGCACTGCGATCGCCCACACAAGAATATTATTTCAGTTTTATACCTAATCATCTAATGCTAGTTAAGCTCTATTGAGGTCGCCGACAGACAGCTTTGGCAATTGGATAATTTATGATTCAACCTCATTTCAAAATATTTTACGTAAATAAAAATTGTGGTAAATAGACATGGTCTGCTCCTGGACGGACAATGTGCGACCGTAAGCATCGATCATTAAAAAAAATTATCGCTAATAATCCGTTAGTTAGTCTTGCAAAATTCAATATTATAAAAGGAAATATCCAATGATTGAAAAATTTCAATATAACAAGAACAAAAATTTCAAGGACAAAAATTTTTGTCCTCGATTCCGAAATACCTAAAAAATCGTATTAGCTTTCATTACCGAGAAAATCGACCAATTCAAAAATCGACCAATGATAAAATAAATAATCCACTTACTACGTTAAAATATTCTGCTACTCATAGATTACATGTTTTATGACGAAGATATATCAAGTTTACTCGGACAAACCCAACGTTTTCTGCAAGTGGCAAGGATCATTTTTTTCTTACTTTCATATAAAAATTTGTTTTATAAAACAAGCCTCACTATAGCAGCAAGTTTTAAAGTTTAATATTGCGTGATGAGAATTGATCCAGATTAATGATTTGATGTTTACACGTTGGTCTATTTCTGAGTCTCTTCGCGTATAAAACTTTTACAAATACTCATTTTTATATGGCTAAAATTGCTCAGTTTTTTAAAATTCTTAACTTTGGATTGTATAAGGCGAACTAGTGTAAAGTGTTGAATGATTGCGATTGCCTCCTACAACGTTCCCACTTGCTTATACACTACACTATTGTGATTTATTTATACTCCGTTGTATTAGAAAAGTTCGATAAGACCATAACTAACGGATATAAAACTAATGATTAATATTTCTCAACATTTTCGATGGTACAAAATATCAATGCATGATTAAACATATATATTTGAAAATTTTGGCAGCAACAGATTTATCACTGGACCTAACTCCTTTATATTAGTTAGACATCAGAAGCAGCAACAACTCACTTTCTCATGACAGTGGTGGTCGCTTTTTGTCCTTGAAAGCACAGCGTTGTGAATGATGTAAGATAAAAAATCTTCCATTTCAAATATTTCAAGTAACAAATAGAGTATCGTAGCAAATACACAAAATAAATATAAATAAAATGATTGCAATGACGTACGTATGCTATATGTATACAACATTTTTTGTTTCATTCCTTGATATTTTGCCTCTTTTTGAAAAACAAGAAAATGCCCATTTCAAATAAAATTCGTAATATTATTACATCACTTATATATAGCCTTGTTAGTCATTCTAACATTGTTTGTTGTTATGATGATCTTATTCGTTCGTAATGTACTCTATTAGTTGATTCGAAGGTTTTTCAAAACCGTTACCGTGATTCACTAGAGGAATCACGGTTCACGTTTGCGTAACATTATATGTTTTCTCCCTGAAATGTAATAAATATAAACATTTATATTCACGGTAAAGTCGTACAATATTCTCTAGGGTCCCCAACGAAATCTTCACAACAATAATTGGTTATATTTAGCCAATCGCAATATACAACAAGTAAGAAAATTGAAAATTGAATCTTTTATACCCACCACTTTTGTCTTAAAAAAATGGGAAAAATCAACTTTTAATTGGTGAGCGTGACAGATTTTTGTTATCTTTGTCATGTGGAAGTTTTTAATGAGCACTGAGAGAAGCATTCTGAAAGCAGACGTGTTTCCTGGCTTATTGGATACTGCAGCTTATTTCATATTGTAGGCGTGGCCTGTGACTGATTTGGTCCGTTTCCAATAGCAACGTATGTGGGAGGACTTTCATAGCTAGCGCAATATTTGTGGAAATTTTTATAGATCTATCTCCTGTGGTTCATCAGTAATGCGCAAAAAAACCCAAACCTTTTTTGCTTTCGAAAACAGATATGTTGTTTCTCTACGTTATACTGTGGATGTGTCTTTTGACCGATTTTGCCTATTTTCAATGCCAACCTGCGTGCAAGAACTTTCTAGGTTTTTACCAAATTTTCATTTTTACCACCAGGAGAATGTGTACCACAGATATTACACAGAAGGACAGACGCACATGCTTAAATCGATTCGAAATTTGATGCTGATCAAGAATATATGTACTTTGTGAGGCCTCCGAAGTATCCTTCTGGGCATTGCAAACAAAATGACAAAATGAATATACCCCTCACCTTTGACGGTAGGTATAAAAACACCATGACCTTTAGCGTATTGTTTCAAAACTCGTCCGAAAAACATTCGCAGCATTGAACTTCAGCGCGCTGTACCCCGCTTTATTCATTAGGATTTGCCCTCTTTGATTAATCTTTGCTGCAATCGATGTGGGCAACGCTGTTATTCTTATGACAAAATTAAGAAAATGTGTCGTTTCGTAGATCATCTTGAAAGATGAATTCTTCGGCGTGGAATGTATATCATGTCAGAATGTTGTGAAAATATCGACTACCGACGGGCAGGACTTCGAGCATAATATCTTGTACTATGCGATATACAGACGAACGGTTGAAATGTCATTTTCGGTGAATTAATTAATTAACAAAATTAAACGGTTTTTAAAAATAACAAATTTATGAGAAACACTCTCTTTTTGCAAGTGCGATAATTGTTCGGCATTACTATGCTTGGATTAACCTTAAGGAAGAAAACTACTCTAAATTTTTTAGAAAATTTGGTGCTTTGGTGGGAAGGAAGATGCTTCGAGTCTTTTACAGCACATGGAAAATAATTATTTTTCTTTAAAACTTCAAACTATTTTCCTAGCGCTAAGAAAAGCATATGTGAGGTATACTATGTGTCGAAAAAATGCCAAATGCTTTGCCTGTTGGTTTATTTCAAAACATTTTGAAACAAAAATACGGTAGAGTAGATTCAACGATTCGACAGGAATCAATGCTTCTGTCAATAAATTAAAAGCGTGTGGTAAAGATTGCGATAGTAATTATGAATTCTTCTATAGAAAAATAAATTTTTTTGTCGCTTTGTCTGTCAGTTCTTAAGACGATGTATTTATTCCGTCTTACATAAACCGACAAAAGCGGAACTATTTAGCAAAGAAACGTCGAGGAAAGAAAATGAAAAAAAATATTTGAACATCGTAGCACAGTAAATTAGAATTGTATACTAATTGTTTAGTAAAAATTTATTATAATAAAAGAAATATATTTGCAACAAATTTGCAAACTTTACACGCAATCTTTCTGAAACACTACCTTTCAAAATGTCACCCGTCACAATTCCAATCAGATTCATTTAAAACTTCTACAACATCTTTATAATATTATTAACAGATGATCGTGCAAAGACGACTAAACTTGAATGTTTTCATTCAAATATACGCCAATCAAACAAATACTAACGTTTTTAAAATGGCTTCCGTACTTCTGTTGCTTACGTAGACCTTTTTTTTGGATTCGGATTTGCACCAGTTGCACCGCGTGCTGCATGCCCTTTAAAATTAAAGATGCATTGTGACAACGTTTTGCAAATTTTTTTAAAAATATTTTATATATATATATGTATGTGTATAATATCATTAATAATTTTTTCGGATGTTTTGTTACTATATTATTCTATTACCTTTTCTTCTAATAAAATAAAAAGAAAAAAAAAGAAAAGCGATGTTTTTTTGGTGCGTTACAATATGTTCCCTCTTAAATGTTAACGTCAAAATTTTATCTTGAGAAAAATATTCACAAAAAACAACAATATAGTGAAACTTTGTAAGTTCTTCAGGGTTATTAAATCGAAAGATTCTTCTCTCATACTGTTTTTGTTTTTTTTTTCCATATCGTACGGCAAATATTATAACAGGAGTTTATTAATCTTGCCTTATTGAAGATTCTTCTTGTCTATCTATTCCCTCAGCATGCTGAATTCAACTAAGATCTTTGATCGATTATTTCCAGAAAGTTGACAGCTCTGCAATACGCAGCCTTACCCATCACGAGATTAAAAAATCTAAAAATTTCCAAAACGCCGATTATCAGTACTTTCCTATGTCAATAGCAAAATTTACAGGAAAACTATTATATTTCATTTACACCCATCTTTTGATCTATTTTTGTTTTAGGCAGAGATTATGCCGATCAAAAGTTTCGATGATTTCGATGATTAAAATAATTGAGATACGCAACAAAACACGAAATTAGCAAATTCGTTCATAATGGCAAGATTATTGCGCAGACAATACTAAAAGGTCGATTGTAAAATTGCTGGGGAGAGTGGGAAAACTGAACGCTCTGTTTAATGATTTAGACAAATTTTTGATGTGTAGTAAATAGCTAGCATTTGTTCCGTTTTCTTTTTTTAATTTAATGACCATAATTCGTACCACATTGCAAATGGCACAAGAAAGAAAAGAAATTTTAGCGTTTTACAATTTCGATCGAGGTGTTATGTATAGATCATTGTTGCTTTTGACTACTGTTGGTGCATCAAAATGTTATTTTTGCCACTGGTGCCGACTGCGTGTCTATCTGGTGCCATCGCCAAATCGCGTGAATAACTCTCTGATTGATTAACATTATAATAACGACAACGAAGTTTTTTAATGACTGTGATGGTGATAATGATGAGATAGCTTTTCTACGGTTCTTGTCGCCGTCGCCGTCAGCTTCTGCTGATTGTGCTTGTTGCTCGGATTATTACCTAGATGAAATACTATCTATAGTCAATATATTAAAGATAGTATTGCACAACGCAAAACACAAAACACAAAACACAAAAAGAGAAAAAACGACAATTTATAAACAATAAAACCTTATTCACCGAACGACGTTATCAAGTGCAAATCAAAACCATTATCGTAAATGCAGGCGGTGCGCTAAGCAACAACAACGAAATAATAACATATACAATCGGCAACAAATTGCGGAGACTACTCGTTTGGAAAAATAAAACAAAAAGAAAAGAAAAAAATTGTTGAATTTATTATGTCGTTCAGAGAATCCCAAGTGCACTACAGATTACGGATGATCATTTCACAAATATACAGAGACAATTCTAACTCGTACAGAAAGAGAAATCTTACTAGCCGATCCAATACACACGCACTTACGTAGTAAGCAGAACAAAATAACAATTAAAACAACGAAGCAGCTGAGAGCATGCATGCACTCATATGGCCCCATCATCACCATAGGAGGCACACATTAGTGTCGAAAAATTCGCTTGCGTCTTAAAACGTTTACGAAACATTGACAACAACACCAAGTATAGGGGCGCTAGTACCATCGTTTATCTAGTATATTAATATAATGGTCAGTAATAATAACAAAAATTATTCCCCCAAATATTTGAATGTAAAACTTCAAATCAAGTTAAGCCATCGTAAAATAAATGTAAAATAAAAGAAACAACAAAATACAAAATAAAAAAAAAATTAAACAATTGCACTTATATCACACATTTTTTAAAAAACCCAAGTCTGATTAAACAAAGTTTTATTTTTATTGCCTGTGTATACGAGCGCGCGCGCGCATGCCCCGGTAAAGGTGTAGATATGCTTATATACATACGTACATACATACATACAAGCATACTTACAACATACAGAGTATGCATATATTACGCATACAGGTATGTGTGTTACAAATTTTGAAATTTCAAATCAAATTTTGAAAGTAAACAAAAATATATAAATGAAGGGAAAATCGAAGCGAATCCATAAAGACAATTTTCCGGTTCATACTGGAAGGGAAAGTTATAAAAACTGCAATGATAAACTCCATTTTTAAGCGATGCAAAAAATAAAATAAATATTATAGAAGTTGAAATTATTGGTGAAAGACTTTGGAAAACAAATACATTCATACACATACAACATTATTCGTGCACATATTTGTGCGAGATATGTACATGCGTAAATATATAGATATAAAAATTTTAACAAATCTAGAGGTAAGTTTTATCATTCATCGTTTTCGTGAAACATGTTATTTAACTAGTCAATCGGCCAACGCTAAAAATAGTCTTATGCATGTTTTTAAAAGACCGTGATATGTCATTATATACATATTTGCTATATATAACAATTGCACCACAGCTCTCATAATTTATTTAATTCATGTCTGCTACATACCTTTTTACAATGAATGATAAATTACATTACTTAAGAGTGATCCATCATAAAACGCATGGTTCGAAAAATCAATATAAAAACATTAAATGAATAATTATTTTAGTTTTTCCATTACCGTGCAAAACTTAATATCCGTAGGCCATATTATATAAAGGTAGAGCGCTGCAAATACTTCTGAATTCGCTTAAGACTGTGCACGCACTTCAATTTACTTTAGTGATACTGAGTATATTATAATAATATTTAGAACTTTTGTTACTCTGTCTGAAGACAAACACTCTCTTCTAAAATTTCTTATTATATGGTTCCCTAAATTTAATACGCCTTGAAGGAATTCAATTAATACACGTAGAACATGTAAATGGAATAATAAAATAAAATGTAAAATGAATTTTTTTTTTTTAGTATTTTGGCCTATAATGCAATAATTTGTGAATTTGTGTATTCAATTTTTCTTCTTTGGTTTAATTACGGCTGTAAAAACACGAACAGTGATGTATACCAAAATTTGCCCACCAAAAAAAAAAAAGAAGGCAAACAGAGGGTTTGATTTCCTTTACATATCCCTACATATAATATTATAAAGAAAATTTTTTTAAATGTGTTACTCATACTGCCTTTATTCCAGCGAGTAATGAATTCATTATAATCAGCTGTATAACTTGTCAGTCATCTCAGCTGGTGTTCAGCTCGAATACCTCTTAGATTCATCAGTAATTACAAAAAATGTTCTCACAATGAAAAATTGTCTGAATATACCATCATAATGAACATATTGACATCGACTACATAATTCATCTGAAGTTTTGTTTCGAATGTTAATTTTGAAGACTTGAATACGGCTTAATGTATTAGCTGTTGAAATTTGCAAAACTGCAATATTTTATATTTTTTGCATTAATCTGCAGAAAGTTTATTTCAAATTTCATCTGAATGTAAATCACTCACAACTCTCTATTTCTAATTTCTGCAGAATATATATATATATGTATATATATATATATATATATATATATATATATATATATACGTATATATATATTTGAAGCATATGTATATAACGCAGATTATTTCGCATGGGGAAAGCAAGCATATTGACAAATTTAGCATACTTTTTCGCGGGTATAAAATTTGTTGTTTAAAAATAAGCAATGTTTAAATAAATACATTGTATTTTCATATTTATTACTGAAGAACTGAGGTATGCTAATTTCGTTATATCGTTTGTAGCACGCACGTTCGCATTTAAGAGGATAATTGCATGCAATGCTGAATTGATTTACTTAAATCAACCACGGGCTTCGTTAACTGCTGTGAAAACTTCAAGTCAAAGAAAATCGATATAAAATAATCGCTTCAGTGATACGTTTTCACGTGTGGCCCGTCCTTTAACAAATCATCAAAATTTAAAAATGAAAACTATTTAAAGAAATTAAAAAATTCAAATCTTGTTTGACATTTGATACGATGTTTGCCAGCGTGGTACACTTTATGCCAAAGTTCAGAAATAAACTTCATCATGTCACAATTAATATACTTTTAGCTTATTAAAAATAAACTTACAAAACATTCTGTGTTTTCTATTAAGACGTTCTGTGTCTAAAATTCCTTTCTGAGTAAATATCCTGCAGATACCTATTATAAAATTTTTGAAATAGATACATGTGTGCTACGTTTGACATCCAAACAAGAGTCTGCGCCTTCTTTTTAGGTCAAATATTTTTTTGACGTCGGAAAAGAAAATTGAGGACACGAAAGAACTCACTCCCCACCATTCCTATTAGGGAAGAGGTGATAGAAGACATAAACTAACAAAATCATTTTGTTATAAATAAGCGTCCTGTCAAATTTCGAATAACGGTGTTTAAACATTTCTATGAATTGTAACGAGTAGATCGATATTATGTTTTCAGATAATTTAGTCATAAGTTTTTGAAAGTCATATCAATTAAATTATTAAGAAGCAATTCAAAACTTACATTCTTCTGATTCAATTTTAAATATAAAGGATGGAATATACGTTGACAAAAGACCTGCAATATCTGGGCGCGTAATGTAACATACGATAATACCAAAAAAATTTGTTCTTTTTAAAAATGTATGACTTATCAAAAAATAAAATAACCCATGAAAATTTCTAGAAATTACGTTAATGTATTATAAAGAGAAAAATTTGTCGTTTGAGTTACGATTATGGCGGCAATTTTTCTCACAATATTTCTTCTGGGCCTGTTTTAAAAGTAATTTTTAAATATCATGCAAATATTTTGCACTAATTTCGTTTCTATATTCAACGCTGTCCTGTTTTCGTTAAACAAGGTCGGAAGGTATATGTGCGTATATGTGAATGATAGTTACAAGACAAGCCCTTAAACTTATATGATATAGTACATCTAAGCTTTGTCAATGATTACGTTAAGTGTGGCACTGTACCCAAAATTACCCAAAATAGAACAATACGGTGTGCTTGTATTACGAGAGTTGTCGATTTTCCACTTTTCAAGTTTCTTATAATGGATAAAATGGCGATATGACATTTATGACGATTACGAGGTAACGATGAAGATCAGATCAAGAAGAAGATTAGAGAAAAGTCTCCTCATTCCTCCTCATGTTGAAATGTGGGTTTTGCATTCCAGAAAACTGCAAAAACTTCCATTTCTAAAAAGCTTTCCCAACAGGATCACTCAAAAAAAAAAAGACAGTAAATGTCACATACTACTATTTATATGTTATTTTTATCGGGAAACTGAACGGATCAATCTGCTTACCAACATTTTTTTACCAAAAATATTTGCAAGTCTCTCTCTTAATAGTTCCCTGGCATATACTGAATATCAACAATTTTAATTTTTTTTAGCACAAATCTTTATCCACTTTACTAAACATGATGAAATTTCTTCAGACCCGTGATATCTTTCCTTTTTCGAAAATAATATGTGAAAGAACGTGATCTTCGGATTTTCCCGCTATCATTTGGAAGCCTTCTTAAAAAGTGTTGCTCAATTTGAGTCTTTCTGTTTGTTCCGTCATTAAATTTCTGTTTCTATGTCTTCGGCATTTTTTCTTTAGTATTTGTGGGCATTTCGGTGCCATTTAGCAAGATTATAAACTCTTTTTTGTCCATTTGAATTATTTGTTGAATTTCTCGCAATGCTACAATCAGACGACAAATCTAAATAAGCAGACAATCGCTTTGTAGAAGCTAATTTTCTGGTAATAAGTCGAATTAAAAAATCATGACTTTCGTTATTTCCCTTTTCTAAATAATTCTTTTTTAATCTCGTCCATCTTAATAATAAAGCTGTTTATTTTTTTTTCACAAAACAACTGACACTAAAATTGAAATAGAGCTGAAATTTATAAGTAACTGCTTCTGGCATTTAGAATGCAACCGACTCATAATGTTTTTTGTAATGAAACAGCAACACTGAACAATTTAGTACTACACTTTATTACCGTTTATCGTATTTCTCGCAGCTGGGCTTTTTTGTCGGGTTATGCAAAGGTTCGAGTTCATGTGATCAATCCTCAAATTCTTGATGCTTTGAAAACGAACATCTGTCAAGTTATGGCCGGGCTACCATCCGCTATCTGCAGACAAGTCATCGAAAATTACCTCAAAAGGGTCCAGCCCTCTAAACTATCTCGTGGCGAACATTTGAATGATATTGTATAATAAATACTAGCAAGGTCCAAATATATTGTAAAAAATATTTGATCTGATTTGGTCCAAACAATATAATGAAAAAAATTTGATCCAAATCTTAATCAGAGGTGTGTTTTATTTCCATTTACTACAAAATAGTACATATATATACATTTTAAATGCTCTTTCAACACATATCCAAAAATTCGGAAGACGATTCGCTCAAATCTGGAATAAAAATTTCACCAGATAGTCGCACAATGAGCCTCCTTTTCTCGTATCGGACATTCTTCATATAATGTATGGGAAAGTGATCCACAGGAGAGACATTTGTTGGTAGATCACAAAGAGCTTTACCTGTAATATACGATAGTTGAATTCTATCGTTCCTGGAATATCCTTACCCTTAAATAAAATTTTTGCATTGGTTGCTGATAGTTTTAAGGATCTTAAGGCCATCAATATTGAAATTTTTGAGAAATTAAAAAAAACAAGTTCTAAGCTTATATTTATTTTTCGATTATCCTTATCTGGACAGCATTCGAGAAACACGTAGAGATCAGCTTCATCATAATGATCGTAAAGATTTCTATCTAGTTGATTACTATTTTCATTATGTGACTGCTCTTCAGAGAGGGAACTGTTTTCAATGACCATCTCCGAGGAATCGACTTGATTTTTGTTCGCAACCAGAGGCGTTCGCTCCGCTTCCGTGTTAGCTAAATCCATGTTTTTATTAGCAAATTCTTTGGATTTGTCTAAATTAACTGTTTCTAGACGTTTACATGCGATTAGAAAGGCCTCAAAAGTGGAAAATGGCTACCACACGAATTAACTGAACATATTTCGGCCACATTTTGCAAAAGTAGTCAAGGATACATTGTTGCAACTCGAATGGGAAGCTCTGGGGCATCCAGCCAGTGGACCATCGGCTTGATTGGTATAGATTTGATTTACTTGATCATTTTGTAACATCGTCAACCAGTTTCTTTTGACTTGATACCCAATATCGTTCCGCAAATTCCGACAAATCTAATATTTCGGTTATCCGAACGGTTACGAATTGGTGATGCTCCTGTGAACAGAACGAATCTATCTCGAAATAGTTCCGCAGATCATTAGAACTTTTAAGTTTAGTATGGTGGAGATGAAGTGGCAAGCGACAGTTATTGCATTTGTCACAGTTACTTGGTTTAGGTGAAACCGTCAATGTTTTCACTTAAAATATTATGAATCCCATTTCAAGCAATATGGGATGTTTTTTTTAATAATTTTCTCTCTGTTTTTAATTTCCAGATGAAATTGGGGAAATGTTTTCGAAAAAGCGGAAGAAAATAAAACTGAATGTACGCGATCGGATACAATATTAATGAAAAGTTTGCAAAGTTTAAGAAAGCAACTAAGAACAATAAATGTTAAGGAGACAGATAAAACGTAAATTTGCCATAATACTAATATAGAAAATGTGCTCCAATTATAAATATTTTAGAAGACAAGAAATTCAAGCACAAATTATTGAAAAGAGTTTAACAGCCACTCAAAATACGATATTGAATAACAGACGGTCAACGGTTAACATTATTACAAATATAAGCAGTGCCATTATTAACAACGCTTCAACGCCCCAAACTTATCCCCAAATCAGAAATGAGACCTTACAAGCTTACAACCAAGATGAAGTTGCGCTATCAACTATTCGACTTAATGAGCACAAATGCAATAACAAATCATTTAAATGTGCAGCATATATTCAACGATATAGTTCCTTGTTGAAGAAGTGGCGCCGCACTGACAATACCATACGAAGAAGTATCAACAACAATTGTAAAGTTAAAAAAAATTCTTTAATGTACTCAACACAAATTACTGCAGCCTCTATCAGTACAAAACATGTTATAGCATCGAATAAGAGACGATTTCAAAAATGCTTCTTAAAAGAAAAACCAAAATATACGTCATGCGACTTGCGGGTTAACACTATAGTTTCAAAAATAATATCATATGTTCTGCCGGCATTTCTTCGACTATCCGGGCGTTTCATGTTAGAATTCTGCAGGAGTAGTTCTCTTTTAATTGTAGCTCTAATGATATGTTTTATTTTACATAGCAGCAATACTACCAATTCCAAAACAAAATTACCATCAGAACCAATGTCATCATCGATGCCATCTGATACTTCCATTGTTCCCCAGGCCGAAAATAGAAGCAGTACGCGTCTGCAGGGTTTGTCGTTGGCACTGGGTATAACGGAAAACACGTTTGATACCAATCAGTCAGCAATTACGCCTCTAGTAAATATTGGTCAACAGCTCCACTCTTTGATACCTGAAGAACTCACTTGGGAAATTGATTCCCAAGACAACAATGAAAACATCATAGGTTACATTAATCGTCACAATATACTGAGTCATCGTCAACGCAGCCAGCATCAACAGATAAACCCGAAAGAAGGTGGAAGCGAAGATGAGTCTAAAAATAACATTAATGATGAAGCAATCGCTTACAACCAAAGAAAAGAAATCTATAAAAACAGCACTCAATCAGACAACTTCACAAGTGATAATAGCTGTTATTCGTGCCAAATGCGTGAAAAAGCCAAACTGGATAATTTAGAATCAATTAAGCGACACATTTTGATGCGTTTGCAAATGTCACAATTACCAAATATAACTGATCCCCCTGTAGTGCCCCAAATCATACTGGATAATTTTTACAAAAGCTTTCATTCATCCAGATCATTCACGTCATCAACATACAACATTCGATATCCCGCTCAACAGGATCATAGCATAGTTTACAAAACGTCGCCGTCAGTGAACAACAATTACGATGAAGATGGAAATAATCATGGTGAAGGTGATGAAACGACCAACTTTGATAATAAAATGCAAGGCGATAGCCCGCAACGACTTTATAACTTGCACAATACTTTGAACTATAATAGTGAAGAAGAAAGTTATGATGAATTCTACTCGCACCTCCATAGTGTTTTCGTTTTTCCCACAAGTAAGGCTTCGCTTATTTACTATAAATTTCAATTAACGGCTTAATACTTATACCCAATTTTTCAATAATTATATTAATTCGTTTTCTTCAAACTTCACGATATACATTTGATGTCACTTAGCCTATTTTAAGATAAGTTCGTTCGTTTCTTTTCCTAATCTACACAAAGCGTTCTCTCTGAACAACGCTGTGCTTCGGGAAATGTTTCCTTACAATTGTATTATGCTTATATTTATAATTTTTTTTTTTTTTTATTTTTTTATTGTTTTATTAACCTGTTTTTTCCTCTTGAAAAGTTTCTCGTCTCCGTCATAATCATAAAGCGGAAATTTTGAACTTTAACATGAATTGTGATGCATCTAATGTTGCACGTGCGATATTACACGTCTATATACGTGGACATAACTGGATGCGCGAACATCATCCGGAACTTTTAGAATATAAAGATTCCGAGGGCAGAATTGAGAAACGACGTGAACTTATTATAAGTGTTCATCGTGCATTCAGACGTCCGAATTCCGTCAATTACACCCACACGGTGAAGTTGATTGAAGTAAAATCCAAGATACCTTTGGGATTTGGTCAATGGACTGAGATCGAAATGAAACAACTATCGACGTACTGGTTGGCAAATGGAAACGCTACCCAGAGTCTAGTCATCAATGGAAATGAGTCCTGGATGCGTCCTTTTATTGTCACTGATAATAAGGATAGCAACAAAGCGCTGGTAAGTATTGGATAAACTACTGTGGATTTAGTTATGAAAAGTTGGAATGTTGGAATGTGTTGGAATGGCAACATCAATGTTATTTTATATAAAAGTTCAAATTGCACAAAACATTTTATTGTAAGCTTCCCATCCTATAAGCCAGAAACATGCCGTAAAGTCAAAGATAAAGGTGTGATTGAAGTTGACTAAAGTAAGATTGGCTGTGAATTTTAGTCCACATCCAAAGTCAGTGAGGTCAGTCACGAACAAATACAGATTTTGTTGAGAAAAATCCATATTTTGATTCACCAGCTACTTTTAGGTATATTGAGAATTTTTATTCTCTTTTTCTTACTGAATGTTTGCGAACGTTTGATCTTGATAATCGTAATAAACGCTATTAAACGATTACGAAAATAATATAGTGCAAACAACCATCTTTTGCACAACGTTTTTATCTTATCTATTGATTGTCGAATCAAGCAAGTCCGATTTCGTTGCAAAAGTTAGGAATACTCCTCCGTCTGCGCATACCAAATAGTTCCAGACTGTGTAGTCTCGACAACTCAGATAAAAATAGACATATACAAACCTTGCGGTTGATTATATTCCAGCAAAAGACTGTAGCAGTTTGAGTGTGCAGGCAAATCTTGCTGCGGGGAGTTGAACTAATTTCCGCCGTTTAGTTAATAATCGCAAAGTCGATGAGGCTGGTAACTAAGCAAATACCACGAGACACTTACCTCCAATTCTGTCTTATAATTGTCTATATTAGATAGAATCGATTGATTTTCATTGCACAAGCTCCTGTTATTATTGAGGAACCGTCTAACATGATGCAAAATTTTGTGCAGATGTTGAGATAGTAACAACATCTCTGGTTGGCTCATTGTTGGGTTGATGATATTTGTTCCGAATAGCGACCACTTTATATTGCAGTAATAAATATTTGCAGGTGACGTTTCCATCTCTACTTTAGGATGCTTGTTATGTTTTTACCTAACAACCTTTACAAAAATTATATCTGTTGTTCTCTCAAACATATACAATGAAAAAATTTCAATAATAAGAGCTAACTTTTCTTTTCCAATGATCGTTTTGTCAATAGAATTGAGTCAGTGATGTGATATTCTCTACGTTGGAGTATACAATGGATATTTCATTGTTTTATAGCCTTTGAAAACTTCCTCTAAGTAAGCCATGTCTCCAAATAAAGTTTGTGATGCTGTTAAAATTTTGATTGAAGTCTTACCTAGTCTATCAATGTCGAAAATATCTTTTCACAATAGAATTTTGCGTTCTGGAGCCCGTTGTCATCTTTTACAACGAATCTACTTAGTCCATCGTTCATAGGAATATACGTAAAAAATAATTCACTCCAAAACAAATATAATTTTCTTATTTATTTGCGTGTTGCCTCAAGGTTTTCTTTTCTTTAAATTTAGTGACAAATTTAATCCTTTGTATTAGATATCATTCACTCAGTGCTAAGACTCATATGTTACATGGAATACGTTCACTTTTTTTTTAAGTAGTGAAATTTCTAAACGAATTTTGTAGCCTTTGACAAACGATCGCGGAGCAATTCTGAATTGAATCTAATACAACGCTCAATAAATCCTGGGACGGAAAAAATTCGAATTTTATGTGTTGATCATTGACAGAAAAACTGCCAATGAATCTTAGCTTGAAACTCCTTCTTTGGTAGCTCTTCTCTGTTTGAAACAACAGTTTATCGATGATTTTGTGATTATGAACAAGTCGAACGATGATATTGAACAACGCGGGCAATCAGATTAGACCCAGATACAAAAAAGTTCCGAAAATTATTCTCGATAATCAAAAAGTGAAAAGTGAAGCAAAATGTATTTGATATTAGAATAGTATATTCACTATTGTTTATAAAAGTTTGGGCGTCAGAAAGATTTTTTCTTAATGAGTAAAAAAAAGTAATCGTATCGCATGTCAATGGTCACAATTGCAAATTTGCGTGAATTCAAAGTCGAATCACTGCTCAATCCATCGTACTTTATGGATTTGGTCACATCGACTATTATGCGTGCGCAAGTCTCAACTATAAAGATCCAGAGAAAATATTTCGATCAAATGATGCAGTCATTGCGAAAAGCGTAGTTAAAAAAAGTCCAAATATTGGGGAAGGTTATACTGACTGTATTTTTCTTAATGAAGGTTGTATTGATGAATACAATGTCATGTTACGAAAAAAAGAAATGCTTTTTGTCTGTAGCCCCGGAATTATTGACCTCTGTATTAAATTAATAAACAATTTTAATTAGAGTGCAGCTGAAAATAGGCCGTCCGTTTTAAACGTAACAATACCCTGCTCATATTTATATGAGTCTAACATTTTTTCTTTCTTTGGATCCAATTTCTTCCCTGAGAAGTTATAATACAAAAAAAAAGTGCTTGATCCCGATTATATCAATTATTATTCAAAAAATTTAAAGTTTTGCTGTATACCATGTTTCAGCTTTTTGTTTAAAATTTTGGTTCCCTGAGAGCTTTGCTAGGTGCGGATGGATACAAGCAAATGAATTTATGACGTAACTGCCATCAAGAATATATATGTATATATATCCTTCATGATCCATTTCAATATTAGAAACGAAATAAGAAATTTAATATGTCCTCATCCATAGATTATTCGAAACCAAAGTAAACAAAGTTTGTTCAGTTATTTCTACAATGCTTCTTGGAGAAACATATTAAATTCATTGAAAAAGTCAATACCAGTGAAATAAGCGATAAATCGCAATTTTTAAATTTAGCTAGATTTTATAGCGTTCAATTCCTATATAAGTGCACTCAGTGCAAATATCGCACTTACGGAAGCATCATGTTTGAAGCAATATTTCGTTATGGATTACATAACGCAACTTCTACAAACGACGTTTATATTTCAACCAACATCCATACGTATTTTTATGGCTGCGTCCACTTATAAACCCGTTGTTAACATTTTGTGTCAATACTCTAATCTTTCGTGTTTTTTTATTTTGATGTAGCGGGTTCACATTGAGTTGATGACCAACGCGCCAAAACGCAATAAGCGTAGCGCTAGCTTGGATTGCCGTGAAGGCGATAATGAGGTACGCTGCTGTCGCTACCCGCTTCGCGTCAACTTCAAAGAACTAAATTGGACATTTATAATGGCGCCTGGATATTTCGATGCTTATTTTTGTAATGGCAACTGCAAAGCTGGCTACTTGGAGCAATATACACACACCCATCTAACGACTTTGTCGACATCAGCAACGCCGTGTTGTGCTCCCAGCAAGATGAGTCCGCTGCCTCTGTTGTATTTCACCGCTCACGAAGAGCTTTTGATGACTGTCATACCCAATATGTCAGTAGACAAGTGCAGTTGTTTTTAATGGAAAGTTAAGGAAGGGAAAGAGATATAGAAAAAAAAAAAAATAAACGGAAGACAAAAATCCGTTTTCGTAACTTACGTTAACTCTGCAGAACAATAACTTATTAATGAATTTTCAAGAAAGCTATATTTTTATATTCCTTACCCAAAACGTAGGCATATGTTTATTTTACCATTCATTTCTCCACCGTCTCGAAGCCATTACAGTGTACGAATTTTTCATCAGCGTATGATCTTAGATTGACTTCTTTATACTAGTTAACAATGCTACGAGTGCAGCAAAAAAAAAAAACCAATAAAAGCTTAAATATGATGTAGACGTTTCTTTTATTTACAATCAGTTTCGAATTAAAAATAGATGAGTTATGTCTTCAACTCTCTTACTCCTATTTTATATATACGATTTGAGAACTCGCTTGGACGAACTTAAGTATTAAACTAAAAATTGGCTAATCTCAATCTCAAATCTTTCTCAATCTTTCACTTACAAGCACATCGCGAATTGAAAGACTTTTCGTGATGGGTGCGTAATATGCGGTCTAAGGAATAAATTTAGTTTTCTTTTCTATTTGGATATCTTTAGTTGGATATAGTATCTGTAAAATACGTAGTTAAATATTCTGTTAAATATAACAAAAACTTATGGTAGCTGCCGAAATGGTACGATATTGAATTACAAGCCATTGAATTGCATTTTAATATTAAACGAACGAGAAGCTTTCGCGGATTTAATCGGTTTAATTAATATATTTTCCCATTTTCAACAATTTCAGAAAGTTTCGCTATAACAATAAATTTAAAACCGGCGTTCCACTGCACTATGTGTCTTAACTCGGAACTCATTTTCGAGAAGACTAGCTCTTTCTCAGTCGAGACATGAAACACGTACAAGTAGTAATGATTATGAGCAGAAAATATATATATGATAAATTTGCTCAGAATTATAGTTGGATGTGACATGGATGTGTTGAGATATAAAAAAAGAATTAACGCAGTCAGTAGTATTCATACTATTTAGAAGATATAAAAAATTGTACAAAAATAATTAATTGTATAAAATTTTGAAATTTATCCCAGCAATAAAACAAAAAATCTTATACCCACCGAATAATATATTAAGTTTGCTATTTTATGTATAATACCACGAAACCTGATAAAATGTATGTATTCTTGATCAGTAGAATAGATTGGAATTACTTGTGTTTGCCTACTTAAATATTGTACTACGAGCGTTATCACAAGATTAAATGGATTGAAAAAAATTGAGTCATACGCAATTGGCATCAGTGATTTGTGCTCTATAGAAAGAATTTGGTTTAATTTATGACTGAGGTATCTGTAAGAAAAATCCGTTTTTAATGCCGACTAAAACTTTATTGCTGTTTGAAATGTTAGACTAAAAACTATTCAGATGAAACTACATTTCCTGAGTTAGAATTACAAATCATAATGAATATACTATAGACTTTTTGTAAAACCTACATATATGGTATATATGTTTATACATCATGATTTTCAAAAATTGTGTAAGTTCTATTCTTGGATGTCGACCAACCTAATTACATAGAGAAAAATCGAACACGTTTGCTTTTAATTGCAAAATATAAAAGATATTTTTTGGCAGCTTTCATTTCTGGAAGTGATTTCGGCTTTTCTTGCTAATGCTAACGATATTTTCAAACTTTACATATAATTCAACCGAAATATATATAACTAGTTTCTGCCGGAATTTTTAAGCTTTTGAGGTCTTGAGTGATAGATAGGTAGAACTAAGTCCAAATCAAATTTTACAGCGATTGAAGGTTATATGTATCGTTTTTGATTCGCACATCAGGAGGTTACACGGCAAAGTCCACCCCACATTTGTGCGCTGATCAAACATTATAATATACTTTACAGCGTCTTTAATGCGTATCTCTGGAGGTTGCAAATGGCGGTGAGTATTAAAAGATTCAGTGCACATCAAACACAATCTCTTTTCCTAAATTAATTTTAAAATGCACTCTCCATTCTGGCAATTGATATAAATATTGATTACCCAAATATTACAAAAAATTATACATAATAGAATGTTTTATTTATAAACTTTAATTTCAAAGATGTATATGATAAAATTATATATATAATGAAACTATTTTATCATGCTGGTGATGCGAATAGTTTTATTTCATAAGAAGTATTTAAGAAATGTTTAATGCTTTACGTTGTAAGGAATCGTTAACATTTTTTCCAATCTTATCACTTATCGTAAATACAACACTAGTTTTAAATCAACCAAATTTCAATCGCAGAGAAGAAATATGCAAACTTTTGTCGTTGTTCTGTTTGTAGTAACGAATTTAAAAAAATAAAAATTCATAAATTAGTAAGAAACTGAACACGTAATTCGTTATTTCATAATTCATTTTAATATAATTTTGGTGTGGCATGCAAGTTTGTCCATATATATATATATAATCTTATATTACTTAACTGCAGATTGTGGCTTGATATTATTAAAAAACACCAAGTAGTGCTTAATTACTTTTCCGATACTTATAAAATACAATTCCATTCGCCTTAAAAATGTGAAAATGTCTCAAGCGTATGGCTAATAAAAATCATGCATATGGCTAATAAAAATCATGCATATGGCCTCAACTGCCCGCATGTCTCGTTTTTAGATAGCTTTGTTTCAGTGCTTCCCCAAGCACAAGCGAAAGTGATTACTTCTGCCCACAAGGAATTGGTAAAACAATGCTGGAATAGTTAAAAATTATTTGGTTTTGTCTTGTCTTTTAAAGGTAGTAGAAAAAGGTAGAGCAATTTTTCTATAAATGCAATTTGCGTGAGTGACTATTGCCTCTTATTAGTCGTAACTAATTCATTTTCAGAAAGATTCAAAGCCGGATAGTTCACTTTCCTGAAATTATAAAGATAAAACAAGTAATAATAAAAGGTGCATCTGTTTTGTGATTTTATGACTAAAAACTCTGACCAAGCATCATTAAGCGAAAAAAGGATACTAGATAGAATCGGGCGCTTCTCCGAAGGAACTTTGCAGAGCAACTCCGAAGTCAAGAAATAAGAGAAAGAATGGGAATATATTTAGGTTTCAGAAAAGGTAAAGTTTAAAAGTTTTTGCAACTCGAACCACTGCTTCATTTTCGCATATATTATATTATTATATATTTCATATGCTAATCTTCATCGCGTTACTTCTCCAGCCCAAAAAGGTAAATTTCTCAAATGCGATAGCGCGAATTAGGCAGATGACAATACTTTCTTACAAAATATTACCATTCATGACGATTGTTCGTTCCGTTTGAAAAAAACTTTAATTAAACCTAAAGATAATTTCTCGTTTCACCAGACGTGCAAAAGTGCAGTTAGGTCCAGAGCATATAAACTTTGGCACATTAATCCAAACGCTCAAACTGCTTCGCAAACAATCTAGAAATTGCTGCAACCAGGTACTCCCTCGCAAAAAGCTCTCTGTGGGCAGCGGATAAATGCATATCAAAAAACGCCAAAACTTCCGGTAATGCATGAAAGGAATTCAAAGCCTTTCTCCGGCATCGATTTTGAATCTCCGCATCGGTTGATGCAGCTTATATGTTGGCTGAAATATTTGTATCTCCTTACTAAATAGCAATGAATGTATTCCCCGACATGGTCTTTCTGGGGTTTTCACGCGTTCTTCTGGAATTTACCCAGTCTTTATTCACACTGCACGCCTTTGGAATAAACTAATTGCAGTGGTCTTTTTCACCGTTCCTGATGTCTCCTCTTTTAAGCAGAACATACATAACTCCCTTTTTTCTCACCCTTCTGCCTATAATGCTCTTTGGCCAACAACGTGCCTACATTTATACGGCATGTGTTCTGAAAATTATTCCTTGTAGTGGCCGCCATTTTGGTTTTGTCGTATGATCGGACATTCTCAAGTGCCCGAAATATTAATCGATATACCCCCCATTTTCCACATCTTGTAGTCGCCGCCATTTTTAGTGTGTTCGATATTTTTTTGCACACTTCGTTGCCATAGTAGGTAAAGGGGAAGTGCAAAATTATGGAATGGTCAGATACGTAAGTGCCCGATATATTGACCAATACCTTCCTATATTGTACATCTTATAGCGATCACCATCTTAAATTTTTTCAATATAATTTTTTCAATAATAATAATAATAATAACAAAAACATTAATAATAGAATAATAATAATAATAACAACAATAATAATAATAATAATAAAAACAAAAACAATAATAATAATAGTATGATCGAGAACTTACCCTTTCTGACCTGTACATGTGTGAGTGAGGCAATAACAACGTTGACACAATAGTGCGATTAGCAGCAGCTGATACGTCCTTGTTCTATGTAAGGATTTACAAAATTGAGTTTTAAAGAGAAGCTCTCAATTCAATACCGATTAAATTTTTTACATCATTTATTTGGTCGTTCTGATCTTTGCTAAGTCTTGGCTTGGTTGAAAGTTGTTTTGTACTTTCTCCATAAGATAACGTCTCTGCTGATGATCTAAAATAATTAGTTTTAATATTATTATATATATGTGTTGCGTATTCATTACAACTTTTGTGTTGTGTTTTGGGATTCATACATCAAAGTACGACTATAAGAGACGCCCACCACTTGCATATATTTGTAAAAAGAACAACCGTCCGATACTTATTGTGGAAAAGTTCTATTAAGTAAAAACAAGTACGAAAAATTAAAAAAATATATTAAATAACGATGATATATCGTGCACTGATAGGATATAATTTAAGGTAAGAGCAAAGTAAGAAATAATTCCCCAAAACACACAGGCTTGCAGAAATCAAATCAAATCGTAATATTATCTTTCATGTGTAAGGAACACTTTTTTTTCTTCAGATATTTTGTCAGGGAATGATACTATCAGGTTTAATGTAATAATGAAAAGTATTTATAACTTGGAAAAAGACGACGTAAGCCTCAAGCTTCATTCCAAGCTTACGATCTCACACATATATCCCAAAGTTTCGGAATAGATGAGTATTTTGCGAGAAGTGCAGGCCCTGAGTAAAGCTCTTGCTGCTAGAATTCGTAAGCTGTGATGGCCTTGAAAGGGTTGCAGGAGAAGCAAGAGAAAATGGGTCCTCAATGGATGAAATACAAAATATTTTAAATATCGTGAATCATTTCTGATAAGTTCAATTCAGATATATGCAATTTCCTATAATTTAGATAAGCAATACCATTTAATATGTGAATTTTTAAACAAAAAATGCTAACATTAGCAATTCCACTTACTTTGTGTCACAATGAAAATTATCGTTGTATACACGACCGGCCCTTGTCGAATGTGATAATTCCTGCTTTATATCCTCTGAAGCCGTCAAGTTCTGGTTTTGTTCTATGTAGTTCGAATTATTTCCTTTCACGATGGCTGAAACCTCGTAACCGGCTGAAACCAAAGACCCTGGCATTATATGGACTCCAATGCCTATGTCTCCGCCCGTATTCTTCATGTTAGCGTGTTTGTTCTAAAAAATTTGTATTATTATTTATTTTTTAATTGCTGTCAAAAATCAAGGTCAGACTTTATTAATAATTGAAAGTTAAAGCAAAAACGAACAAAAAGCTTCGTAACGAAAAAATTTATTAAAAATAGACATACCGCTGGTAAAGACCGTTAGCTGAACTTAAATAATACAAAGTGCATGGAAAGGTGCTTCAACTTACGATCTTAAATAGAATGTCGTCGACATTTTGAGTGCTGCCCTCGTGTTGAAGATTGCTAGTGGGCTCCATAGCTAGCTGGGTTTGCAATAATGTTTGTTGTAAAGCAGGTGGGTAGTATTTCGCTCTTGGTATCATTACAGTTAATGAACGATCAGACTCTTCGCCATAATGACATTCATGCAAACTTTCAGCACCAATTTCATTTTGAAAATTCTCGTTTGGATGGCTTAAATCATATGCAGATCTTAAATTGGGAAAATTTTGATCGCTTATGGAAAAGTTTTTGTTATTATGAGTCGCCGTTGCTGACATAACAAGACTTGAATCAACTAACACGTGCGCGTCTCTGTGTTTTTGTTGCTCCAGAAAAGTGCCAGTGTTGATAAAGCTATTAAGTTTTTTTTCAGCACCGCCATCAACATGTGATTTTAAAAGTTTCTTAAAATCAGCTAATGTTCCTCTCTGAAAGTTGGAAAAAATAATTTTAAATGCAGATGTAACCGAAAAGTGTTCTACAAACGAGATGCGTGATTAAAAAACTTTAGATATCTATCCCGACTGTCTATAGGATGTCTTTTCATACTAAAAATTCACGGTATCATAGCGTAATGAAGATTTCGTTGGGTTGAAACAAACCATAATGTACTACACACATATTTCTGTTAGGCTGTTCCCGGTTAGCTTTGTAAGGTACGTGAACTCTTTCCTCACCTTCTTATCAACAAGAAATCGGGTTGCTGGCGGACATTTGAAAACAGTTCTGTGCCCTGGAGTGTCATATTTCAAATGCGCCACACAGCACTTGATAGGATCACTATTACTAAAGTTACATGACTCTAAAAAAATTTATTGGGAAAAAGCTACGAAGTTTTTGATTACCTCACTTTACCTAACATTATCTAACTTTTAGGTATGGACTACGATTTGTCTTGGGAGCAATAGTGCAATATTGTTATGGTTATGTGTGCTTTGAATATCACTACCATTGTTCGTTGTCAAGTATTTAGCAGCGTTGTACTTCTAATTTAGTACAAAAGGTAAAGTTTCGCTCAAATTGTGCTTTTTTGGCACAGAACTTGAACTATTCAAAGCTCCAAGAAACTATATTTCGTATGCTTTAGTTCGATAACTCGTACAGTTGTATCAAGCCTGATGGTGGTATTTTCAAATCAGGATGTCACAGTTTATTATATTTTATTTTATTAGTACTACTTACTTATAAGCTTTTATTGAAATGGTAAATGGGTTTATGAATAAGTTTCGCTTTCATAATATCTTAGAAACGCAACTGTCTAAAATTTAATATCCACACGTGAATTCTTCAATTGTTGCTAACAGACTTAAGCTTACACGATTAGAGCCGATCGCACCAAGCAGTGCTATTAACGAAAACTGATAAACCATTCCTAACTGGTGTAAATAGTTGTTTAAAAATTTTATGAGCTTACGGTTCTGAAAGCACAAATCAATGAATTTTCGCTTGACTCGCTACTGGAATCTTTAATTATTGCACGCTTTTCCAGCTTTATCCTTTTTCTATGCCATTTCGGTGTAGGCACCGTACCAGAAACGTTACTGGAAAAAATGCCATGTGCGCTATTTGATGAAGAATTACAGTTTTTACCAGTATAGTGTAGAAACGTTGATTGAGTTTCTTTGTTTCTGTTGAAATCTGGAGTATCTGGTATTGCTGTCGATGTCATGATGGAGGAATCTAAAGCACAAACTTTTTTGCGTCTAATATGTGTTAGCAGCGCGCAAAATAGTAGCAAAATAAATAAAAAAGATCCAGCCGCAATAAAACCTATAAGAAAAATTTTCAAATTGACGCCACATTTTGTTCCTGTGTACCATGGGAAACATTCGCACATGTAGCTTTTGGATTTTAAGCCGTCTAAAGTACATTTACCGTGATAATGACATTGAGCACAACCAATTATTTCTGCCGAGCATAGACGCCCAGGATATACGTTATTTTTGGAAAGATCGATAAATCCTTCGCGACAACTGCAGGTGTAGGTGCCTTCAAGATTGAAGCAATGTGCGTTTGAAGAACAATCGTGGAATTTATTGTTCACGCACTCATCAAAGTCTACCCAAAAGAAAATAACATTTACAGGATGAAATTTTTAGTATATTCCTTTCTAAATGTATAGATAAATAAAAATAGAATAAACACGATCTGTGTGTGAAAACAAATGCAACAAATTTTTTCTGTTTTCAAATCGCAATAGAAACTCTTTTATGAAAGAATGTCCTTTTTCCTTGAAAACATATTAATAAAGAAGTCCTATTATTGTATTTATAAATGTACGATTGCATTTACTGGTTTCATCAAATTAACGATAATTATTTTAATCTACTGAAGATATAAGCCTACATTTAAAAACCTTCCTCCATCCTCGTCTAATAAATCAAAATAAAAAAAGAAAAAAGTAAGAGTTTCTAAATTATCGCTCCTTATTTTATATTACATGAAAAGTAGTGCTTTTTGAAAGTAGATAGTAATATAAGCAATCTAGAATTGCGGTAATAGGTGACGTATTCACTATCGAAATTCTTAGTTAAAAATCAGCGAAAACGCTGCTTTATAAATTTTTTTCAATTAATTTGAACTTATATGACAAAGCCACGAAACATATCATCACTACTGGTTTTCTGGAACAGGTTTACAAACAATCTATAATTTTGATATGCATTAAAATTTTATCTCGTAGCATTTTTCTAAAAATGTGTTTGATTTTTCGATCTTTTTTTTTCAATTTTTATTTCAAAACATGTAAATAAACTATTACGCTGCAACTACCAGATTTCCCTCGGCATTTTATTATTTATTGAATTGATTGCGTTAACAGTGGTACTTACCCATTACAACAAGGGATTCTGCGCCGCTTTTGCTTGTACATATATCTGTACCGCCAATACTATAGTTGTTCAAACGCAACTGTTTTTTGAAAACATCTTGCAAACGTTTTTCGTTGCTATTATCAGACAGCTGAAAGAATAAAAGATATAATCGCTTCCTGAAAAGTACAGAAGCATCAAATATACCTGCAACACGAAATTGGCCGTAAGACCGTCATGTGCCAATTTGGATTCCTTGTTTTCTGGTATTTTATTTAGTGAAAGGTTTGCAAGTTGAATTCCATTGTATATGTCCCGGAAATCCGATTGCATAATCAATCGATCAAAGGCATCATACAAAGTATAGACCAAATATTTGAAATGGTCGGTTGCATTATCTATAAAATCTTTCTCATACAACGGATAACTTCTTATTTGTAGTGCCTGTATGCTTAAAGCATATGTAAAAGTGGCTGCAGAATAAAATAAAGTGCTAAGTAAAATAAAACAGCAAGAAGAAGTCAATAAGAGACCAAACTGACCAAATTGACCAAATTGGTCAACACCAAGTTTTTTGTGTACTATTTTCATTAATTCATTTGCTCAGCGCCTAAGTACGTACGTACTCTTGGCCAACCTAAGATCCTAAGTGTTAATTGGTATTTTCACCCGTCGTGCATTGTAATCAAAGTTTAAAGCTCTTGCATACATTGTGTATGCAATTATATTTTACGAAAATTAATCAGGTAAGCTACAAGCTTGGTCTACGTTCGAATTGCTCTTACAATAATATTTATTGTAAGATACCGAGATACATTTAATCGTGAGAATCACACGCCGTCGTAGACCGAATATTTTGATTTTATGTCAGTGATGCTTTTTAAAATATTTTCAACATGTTTGACAGCAGTGTCGGATTCGTATATGCATCTTTCCCAGTTTTTTATGTAATCATTATCATTGTCCCCTTTATGTCTCCTATTTGTTGTATTAGCGATTAGTTCAGTGGGTATCATAAGTAAGCTGTGGGTTTGTTTCAATAATGTCGTTTTCATCATCATTGTAGCAATTTCTTGAGAAGGTATTTAGAAAAACATTTTTCATTCTTATTTAGGTGGTTATAGAGTAATTGTCACATTCAAGCATGATGCTTATGTTATTTAGCATTCCCAGTCTAAGTTCTCTGCAAATTGTGCTAAACTTATTTTTCTTGCAACTTTTAACTTAATGACCTTTTATTTTTCGAAGTACTGATTAAATCGCCAGCAGAAATTATTTATTAGGTAAATGAAAACAAATCAAGCTAATGTCAACCTATTTTAAGGATATCTCACCAAATAGCACAAATAAGTAAACACAAATCTATTGAAGCAAGTCTTCGTAACCTCAAGATGTTCACAGAAATATGTGAACATTCTTACGCCAACTGTGAATTCCACATTAATATGAAATCGTGAAATTTTTTTTTTTTTTTCGTATTTTCAATTCCAACACCAGACAATGTCGTTCTCTTTTAAGTAGAAGTTTCAGTGATGCACTCACAAGTTTTCTGACCATGATGGCATTTAAGGTTGGTTTCAAAGCAAAATATTAGCCTTATTTGCTAAGACACCATAAATCAACCTTTGAACGTAACTCTTTTCAAATTGAAATCTTAGAAATCTTAGAAATGAATGCTGAATTGTTCAGTTTTTTGTTATTCCTGAGGTTAAACCACTACGTCAGCTCGCACTGTGACTGTCATAAAGTAAATTGTTCATCCGTAAAATTCGAAGGCTACATCCAGATCATAGAAACATATTCTGCTTGACGCATTCTTTTGGAATTTTCGCCTTTCTTCATAAACCTGTCGTCTTTTTAATGTTCTAAAATTCGTAACCTAACCAAAACAAGTTTAAATTTAATGCAATCAAAAATTGGCTACAGAACAATAAATGAACACTTTTTGTATGCAATTGATTGAAAACTCACGTTTACATAAATGGTCTCGAAATACACGAGCAAAACCAGGTCGGCAGCTACAGCGCCAACTGTAGTCAACGAAACTGCAGTATTCGTTGCGCGTTGGCTTGCATGCAGGTTGGCACGTGCTTGATGGCATATTATTATCATTTTGTAAATGAGAGGTGGTATCAGATGAAAAAGTATAATTACGGAAATTGATGTACTTTTTAATTGTAGATTGAAGTGGTGGCTCGATAAACACATCTTCTAAACGTATATTATTAACAGATGCATCACCGTTTACCGAAAAGTTTTTATCGCTTTCTGGCAAATCAAACGATAAATTATAATCGTAATCTATAAGAATACCATTGGAATTACGATCATCATTTTCATCATCTCCAACCGTAAGATCAGTGTTACGGTTTTTCAGTTCGTGAGACGTTAGCACAGAATTCTTCTTGTCATTAGTCATTATTATAAATATACTATCGGGCCCTAGATCGGCAGATGATGTTCGTTGATGTTTTCTAAAATCGAAGGATTTACCTAACTCAAAAGAACTATCCGGTACCGCAATTTCAACGGAAGGATATGGTTTTTGTTGGTAAGTAATCTGAGGACGGCTTTCAAGATGAGGAATGTTGTTAACTTCCGTTACATTGCTGTTTTGCTGGTGATATTCATACTCTTGGATAGTTACTGATTCCAAGATTAAACTAAAGTGCGGATCAAAAGTATGAACTGAGGAAGTTGTTAAAATTGGCTGGGTTTGCAATGTTCGAGCTGTTGTTAGTTGCGTAGTCGTAACTGTGGCGAGATGCGAAGTTTTTGGATGGGTTATACTGTCCATAAATGTTGCCACCTGCGCGTGTGTAATCCGCATTGTAACTGTACTAATTTTAGAGGTGGCTTCAATAACCTTTGATTTGACAGTTTCAGTTGGAGTAATAACGGCCGTTGCAGCGGTTGCTTCTGTGGGGTATGTTTCGTTTGTCACGAATTCTCTTGCCGATCCCACGGTCTTAAGTACGGCGGTGGGTGTAGTCATGATCGTCGTAGACCAGAACGATGCTGTCAGACTTATCGGAAAATAGGTTTCGGAGGATTCCAAAGAGTGCAACAATTTGAATGCATTTAGTTGTGAATGATTGCTTTCGTTTTCTGATTTCAATCCGCTTCCACTGGCTATTACTCCATGTGAAAATTGGGAAACAAGTTTCAATTTCTTATTTAAACCATGCGTTGTTGGCGTAATCTTAAAATATGTTAATGGTATAGATCCTAATTCTGGTGTTTTGCTTGATATTGCCACTTTTTGGAGGGTAGAATAGCGTTTACGTGGAACAAATGTCTTCCTAGTGGCCAAAACCAGATTTTCCATTGATTCAGGAATTTTCGTATTTAAACTGTATATGTCGTGCAATAGCTCAAAATCTGGCGTTGATGACCGTAATCGTACGTACGCATCCATATCGGTTTTCGTTTTTTTAACAGAGTCTGTCGATAAATTTGTATATTTAGCATTAGTTTTACTGATGGACCAATTCCGAGCAACAAGACTTTTTAATGTTTGCTTTATTTGAGATAATTGTGGGCCAGCCTCCCATAAAGACTCTCGTGTCACAGCACTGTTGAGTCGACTTTCAGATGGGTCACGATTGTCGTACCCCTCAAACTTGAGAATGTCGCTAATTGCATGTTGTGCAAAGGATGTAGTCACCGGTACCGTTTGCTTGGGCTGAAACTCAATTTCTTCTCTCGGGGTGGAGAGGAAAACTTCTTTAGTTTTTGGCAGCAATACTTCATAATATGACGCTGTAGACGTTGAACGGTTGCCTGTGGCTGGAAGTATGGGGTTAGCCCTGTACTTCGTCTGTTGGTTAGTCGGTAAGCTACTTGTGTACGTTTGTGTATTTTCCGGCTTGTTCAGTGATGATTCATTGCTTTCTTTCACCCACAGATGTTGGGTTTCGTTGCCAATCGTTGATAGATTACTTACACCTTTGATATATATTTCCGTAGGTATTGTTTGCTTCCCAATTTGTGCAGTTGGTGGTACTCGGATCCACCGGTTCTGTCCCCCTTGTGAGCGAAATTCGTCGTCTTGGTAATTAATTTTATCATTTAGTTTTTCTTGAAGATCGCTCCCTTTTTGTTGGTATAATATTTCTGTAGGATATTCCAAAGAATCATTAGTTCTTAACGTAAGATCCTTTTTCGCTTGCATAGTCAATTGGCTTTGTAATCTTATTTGATCTTTTAACGGACCCTTGGTTAATAACAAGTCTGACACTTTCTGACGTAACGGTATCTGATCGTTTGTATTTATAAAATACATCTTTTTGTCGGCATGCAGAAATTGTGAATTTGTTTCATTTAATCCAAATTTAGAGTTTTCCGCAGTTGAGGTTGAGGTTGGCAATAATATGTATGGAGAATAATTGTTAGTCATATTCGTTTGAGGTGTAGCGACTGATGGCGATATTGTTCTTAAGATTTTTAGAGGTGTTAAATCTACCTGAATCTCTTGTCTGTCGATGGGAATCTTTATTAGTGGCATAAAAACTTTCGAAGAGGGAGCTTCAACGAGCAGCTGCTGTCCTTTCAATATTTGGCCTTTAATGGAGGACGCCCTTTGAGGGTAGTCGTAATCCCAATTGAATGTTAAAGGTGGCACGTGTACGTTGACATTGTGGCTTAGAACATTTTGATCTAAATTTACCTGTTGTCTATTTTTTGACACGTTCGGTTGTTCAAAAAATTTCATTTGAAGATCTTGTATTCTTTCCAAGTCTTTAACGGTGGAATAATTGTTCTTTTTAGTTGCTATTGCCGATAACGAATTTCTTGTAGGTACTTCCGACCTAAGTGGCGGATCAAAAGCATTATTTGGTAAGAAGGGGTTATTAGACAGATTGTTGCTTGCATAGTTATTTGCTTTTGTGACGACCTGAGATGGTATGGGTAATGGTAATGAGGAATGACTGATTCTAGATGAAAGAGGTGGTGGTTTAAGTATATTTTTGTCAAAATTTTCAATACGCTTTCGTTGCTTATATAACACCATCGAGGTGTTTTTTAAACTTTCTCGATTAGATACTTTATTTATTGGGATCGGCGGCATAAGCTTGATTCCAGATGTGAAAATCTTGTCTGAGTAACGAGTTTTTTCGAAAGGACTTTTGAGAAGTGTTGCTTTGTACTGCTTGTTGGTTAGGTTTTGAGGATTCATTAAGCGACTTAAAGGTATTTGTGGTTCAATCCCATTAGGTTTGCCGACAATGACGTCAGAATTGGCAGTTATAATTTCTCCAGGGCGTATGGGGATGCCTCCATTTTGTAACGGTGTTTGTAATTTTGCTCCACTCCATAAAACTTTCTTTTTATCTGGCAGAGAGGATATCAACCAATTATTACTATTATTGAAGTGCAGAGTGAGTGGAATTGGAGCAGGCGGTTTTATATGTAAACTCTGTGGTATGTGATCAATTGCATTTTCTATGTTAGACTTAAGTCCATTGTTTTGTGAACCTAGCATTGGAATGTAGAGTGGATGCGAGGTTTCATTCATAATTTTACCAGCAGTATTGCTATTAGAAAAGTTTTTTTGCGGAGCATTTGCATTTTGGGTAATTTTTGTTGGTTGAGTTCGGTTTGGAATTACAAAATTGTTTTGAAATAAGCCAGCAACAGCATTGAACATAGGTTTTAGAACAGTCAAGCGTTCAAAAAGTTGATTTGTAGACGAATGTTCAGGTGTTTTTGGTTCCTTATGTTTTAGTATTTGCGATTCGGTATAATTGTGTTTCTGATTTGTGTATAAAAGTTTGGTTTCGTTGGCTTTTTTATTAAAATGTGGATTAGCTTTTACGGGATCGTATTCATTAGTTATGTTTTTGCTGGAGACAACCGCTTCGGGTAGGACGGAAGTAACAGAAGATGTTAAAGTATTCTTCATCATATCAATCGCTGTTACTTTTAGTATCTCTCCATTTTCTAAAGTAGCCATCGCTACCAAAATTCCCGTGTTATTATTTTTTCTTCGTAGGTCCATGCGGAATTTTGACCTTAGATCAGAGTGTATTAGCGTATGCGGAATCCTTTTTGTAACAATATTCTGCGCAACGTGCGTTTGATAGTTTGGACGGATTCCATCAACCTGACTAAATTCCATCAAGTTAACTGAACTTATAACATTTGAAGTTATATAGTAAGTGAGAGTGCTTATATATGTCGAAGTGGAGTAAAACTGTACATCATCAAATGCTGTCTCCTCTATTTTGGCGGGAGGTTCCACCTCAGTTAACGAGAAGCTTGGCTGAGTTTCAATATACTCGCTTGCGCTTGTTATTTTTTCATTTCCAGTAAAATAATAATAAGATGTCAAAACTGATGTAATATGCGCTGGTGGTAGCGACCTGGTAATTATGACTTGTGTAAGTATATTTGGCATTGTATTTAAAGTAGCACCGTTGTCATTTTCAACAGTGAATAAAAGTTTAGTATAATAAGTATTTGTCTCCAATATCGGCGTAGCAGATTCAATAGGCTGCAAGTACGCAATGTAGTCATCAGGTGCCGTTACAGTATTGATCACAGTACGGGTAGATGTCATAATTACCGGATAATCGTTATAATCTAATATGGTATTGTAGTATGAGTAAGTTGTAGGAAAAATTCCAACTGCCAACTCTGGCGTCTAAACACAAAATCCAAAAAGAAGTTGGCGAAATATATCATTAGAAATAAATTATAATAATATATATAAAATATTATTAAAAAAGGAAGGAAAAGTACTTTAGGGAAAGTTCTTTTTTTTACTCTAAATACTATATACTATATTTCAAAAAGGTAATGTACGTTATTATAAGCTACGTGTAATAAAACAATGAAATTTCTAAACAATATATGTAAGACAATAATATTTTTCCAATGGTAAATAAATACATGCGCAAAATTTCGACATGATCGGAAATTCGGAAGTGCCCGAGAGGGTGGTGTTGGCAACGACGTCATGTTTTTTCCATATAAGCACATACATGCATAATTGAGAGAACAACGAAGCAAATCAATTTCAAAAGATATTTTACAATCGCTAGAAAAATTTCTCTTCTGTTTAGTAAACGATATACGAAAACTTCTTCAGCGGGGTACTTTGGATCAGATATTTTACAACGACTATTAATAACAATCATATATTTATTGTGACTTGTGGTGAAACTGTGTATCCATTATTCGTGACCGATGCCAGTAACTGTATTTAGCAGTACTTTGCTTCCAATTAAGCTTTATGCCACCGTAAGTTTTTCAGAAAGATTTTTTTTAAATTAGATTAATACATGCTTTCTAAAGAATAATCAAAAAATTCCTTATAAGAAAGAAATTATTTCCTAGAAATTTCATGCCTGTGCCACAAGCGTTCTGAAAAGCCTGTCTATGTCAAAGGAACCCTTCTAAAAGTTACGGTCTAACGTTCTACCTTTTTATTTTTAATTTCTCGAATGCAGCAACAAATGATTAAGGAAAGTATTTAAGACTATTTTTAAAGCATTTCACTAAGAAGAAGCCTAAAAAAATGTGAAGCTGAGAGTGAAAATGACAGGAAATTAAAAACTCCGGATGAACTATTAGTTATGATGAAGGGTTAGTTATGAATTCATCTCTAGAAGTATAAGTTTTTTCCCACCTTTTTTGTCATTTCGTGATGCTTAACGAGTAGAACGCGCAATTCTGTCTATGATAGGAGCAGCAAGACACGCTTTCGAGCAAAAAAACTTTACAAGAATGACAAGATATATTTGATGCTGGGATTGCTAGCTAATGGAAAAAAAATAATAAAAAGACATATCTATAACACTTTTCAAAACTCTGAACGCATTTTTCGCGAAAAGTGATTTTCTGAAACGGCATGCAGTATAACTTCAACAATTTTTGTTCTTTTCGAACATCGCTGAAATAACAATCTCTAGTGAAATACATAAAAATAGGTTGGTTTAACCATTTTTAGCCATTATTTATTAACAAAGGATTTACTTTTTGGTTGATAATAGAATTTTGTAATGAAAATACTGGAAAACTAACATTTTTAAAATTTCCTACCTACTTAAAGCCAAACTGGTATATTCAGGTACTGAACATTTTTTGATGTGTGTGGCATTTTGTTTCGGCACGAAAAATAATACTGGTGGGTCATCATGTTTTTGATAATAACTTTCAGGTTATGTAACATAAAGACTGATACTATACTATAGCATCATATAAGCGAATTTAGCTGGTGAGTCTCACTTCATGCGATATCCTTTACATCAAATTTGGTGACATCAGAATTGGTGTTAGTTAGAATGAGTTTGCATTAGTATTGAGTATAAACGAAGAAAAATTACTGCCCCTACTTCTTCCAAAGTTGCATGCGTAAGAAAAAGCAGCTGTGAATAAAGAAGCATAAACTAATCTAAATATATTGTTCAACCTTTCCAATTAAAATTTGTGCATTTTGTTATGCGTGATACGTTTATATATGTTTATATATGAAAAATAATTTGTGTATCAAAAATAAAAAATTTATTTCAAAAAGTAGAAATTTTAAAGCTAAAATTTCGTAAAATGCTATTCTTATTTAAGTTTACACGCTGATTATTTTCTACCATATGTAGTTTGTTTATAGAAAACAGTCAACTGTCAATTTATATCTTATTTTTTTGCGGCACTCTCCTTATATTGGAAAATTTCGTGGACTCTAGTTAGCGATAATGTTACATATCACGAAACACCTTAAAAAAAGTTAGTATCAATTTTTAACTCCGATACTGATACTGATTACATGATGACCCTCCTTTTTAATTGTGATAATAGAGAAATAAGTGTGAATGTCATAAAAGTGTTCAAAATAATTGAAAGACTTCACGTTTTCGCTGTGTTCTGCCAGATTAAAAGTTTTTCTTTTGACATTAAAAGTTATTAGAATAAAAAAAGAAGTTACACAAACATTTTATTTCAACGAGCCTTTCAATATTTCCCAATCAGTGGTGGTAACGTAAGTGTTTTTATTAATATTTAGCGAGTAATACTAGAAGAATATATAATGAATAATTCCGCAGAAGGTTCCGAAATCAATTCAACGGAATGGCATCTTCCAGCGAGAAGAGTCAGTCAATGGGGCGACAGACAGTGAAAAATCAAGCGAACTAATTGCAAATGGACAATAAAAGTATGGTAGAAGAAAGTTTTGAGCAACAGGATCTGCTGTTTGTGTACGATAGAGTCATATGCGGCAATGTTGTATGACAGTGTATTGCTGCACGAAGGCAATAAAAATGATGGTTCAGTATTTTAAGTACGAAGTAATAAATTCTTATGAGTAAATTTACTAATGTTGTAGATCAAGCAGTTTTTTTAATGACATACATACGCTATGAGCTTTAGCTCCATCGATTAATTTAGTATTTATGCTTAAACGTGTGCATATATATTTTATGTGTGTGTGTACTTTACATATTTGGTCTCTGGATTAACTTTATCTACTTCTTTATTCATTTTAATCTTCATTCCATTCACTCCACTTTGTTACAAATCTGTGTATATAATAGTCTTATTAGTTCTATTTAGCTTGATGCTCTCTAATCCTTACATACGAAATTCTCTTGAGGAGCGATTTTAAAACACATGAAATGCTAGAAATATAAGTTTTCGTTTTACTTACGCGCGTAAGTGTCACTCGCATAGATAGACCATGTGTGATTTTAGGATAATGCCTATCCTCAGTAGCAATGTTCGAGATTACCTTTTCTTTGCTTTCCACAATAGTTTTACTATCTCGAAGATATGTTACGCGATAGGTGTAGGTGGTAAGACAGGTCTTTGTAAAAAAGTGATCCGTATCTGGCAGCATAGTGAAGTTAATCTAAAAAAAACGCTTGAATACAAATTACTTGAATTTGTAAATTTATTAACATCATTCCATCATACCGTTTTAGACTGCAGTTCCGACGATAGGTTTTGCTGAACAGCTGTACTTGACGACAATAACATTATTATCATTTGATTCTTAATGGTACTAGGTGGAAAAGTCATTGGCTTTTGTGTGACAATCGAATTTTGATGTAAAGAATTCGTTTCTAAAAGATTACCTTCATCTAATTTACTTTTATCGCCCGCTATTATCACTTCTACGCCGTTAGACATTATTCGAGTGGCTAAATTGTATCGGGCTTCGTCTATGGGATGTGACACAGATAGGCCTTGGGGTATATTTGTAGTCTCGACTACTTTATTAGTGTTTGTTGAGGAATATGTTTCAGCAATAGGGTGATTCACGTGTTCTGAGTTAATAGCTGCTGAAGATTGCTGAACCACTGGCGATTTCCACAGAGTTAAGGCTGAAAAAGTTGATAGGTGCAATTGCAGTATTTTTGGGAAGATTCAAATGTTACAAAAGTTCATAAGTATCCAGATTAAACAATTCTTTCAACGTACAACTCACATACGCAGTAGTAAAAATATTTCCTTTAAATCAATTTCTAGTTAGTTACATAACTCGGAACGGTTAGTGTGAAAAAACTGTGGGATCTTTATTCAAATAATTAAATAGTACATGTTTCTACAGTATTATAAACAAAAATTAGAATGAAACTAACTACCATCTATATTTATATTTAATTTTGAACCAAACGCTATTTGCTAAGTGCATTACAAACAAGCTGACGTTTTCCGTTAAGCAAAACAATAGTTTTTAACAAATTAATTTTACCTTCAAGTCAAAAATACACTACATTAAAGAATGAATGCGAGAAGTACACTGTGTTTCCTTTAGGAGTAACATCACAAAATAGGGCCATTTTTCTAAACTTGCATAAAAAACAAAAAAATTTATTAATTTATGTTTAATTATATACAATTTTGTGTTCACATATTTTAAAAATTAACCAATACTTTTTAACATCTCCTCTTAGCGTGTCACTACAGGTTACAATGTTGTACCTGTAACAATAAATTAAAAAAGCCTTTAAAATATAGCTAAAAATCTATCGAGCATCGCGATATTTTTGTTCCAATTTTTAATAAAAACTCCTGTTTTGAAGGTGCAGTTTAAATTTCAATGCAATTCAATGAAAATTGAAGCACAATTATTGGAATATTGAATTTTTCGGTCAATTAAGAGAGAAATATTAAAAAAATGAAATTGTTATATTACGTCTTACCTTAAAGATATCGACGGTGTGCTTTCCATTCATTGTGATGATGAAAATTGAACAGCGTACGTGTGTTGTAAGAAAAGTTGTATGACGGTTAAGCACGATTAAAACAAAACGATATACGCTGACATTAGTGACAGCCGTTTAGACATAAACCCACCTACAAAAAGATGTCAGAAGGCCATGATTTTTGTTCGTAATGTAAATAATAGTACGAAGGATTCCAAGTAAGTGCGGTTCGAAAGATACACACATCACTTTTTCTCTGATTTTCCGAGTAGCAGCTAGCTGCAGTCTTTGACATAAGTCATTGTGGTGTGTATAGCTCCTACAGAGCAAAGAATGGAGAGCTAATTCGTCTTAGGCTTAGGTGAATACATTGATACATGTTTCTTTTGTTTTATTACGAAGAATTGCAAATACTGATAGAGGCAGTTAAATATTATTTATTCTTTATTGATGAGTGAAGACAAAGGAAAGCATAACACCATAAGTATGTTTGAGAAAAGGTTACGTATAATGATTATGTGAGAATATCACTCATTCTCATCATGTAATACATTACAATTATTGCAATGTATTGAAAGAAGATTGAAATATAAAATTAATTTTTTTAATCATTGACTCTATTTCTTTATCCATTTCTGACCACGATGAATAAGGTCTTGCCAGAACCTTTATCCACGCAATATCGAGACGTGACAGAATTGATATGGAATTGATCTAGTAATTGCTATCGAGATTTTGATAGTACAGAGGTGTTATATCCCCACATCACGCAATAATATTACGCTGAGTTTTGTTTATTTCGAGAATATTTTAATTCGTCATCTTCCAATTTATTGACTGTTCTTTTAAGAAATGCGTTATTTAATTTGCAAAAAATTATGAAACATTTTTTGAGACAGGTGTGGCTGCTGAGTTTGAAATATTATCATTATTTTTTCTTAATCGATTACAATCAATAGTAAATTCCAAATATGATATCTTAGATTGGATAAATAAATATTTTTTTCTCTTTTAATTTAAAGTTTAGCATATTTTTTTAAAATCTTTTCCACTCACAAACAAGATCATTCGGAATATCACATAGCAAGTTTTCTAATAGCAATATTGCTGTCTTCGTCTGAACACCAAACTGTAACACTTTCGCCCTTCGCGTGTTTAAATGTGTGCTCCACGCGAATAGCAACGGAGATTGATTAGTTAAGTTAGTTGATAAACCAAGTTTATCAAAAATTTTGCCGCCTTCTAATGAGAATATCTCAACAGCATCTTGAAGTCTACTAATATAAATTATAATAGCTGCATATCCACATGTCTGCATTTTGTTTTAAAGCTGGTAATTAGTATGAGCCTCGATATAAGTTATCCACTCGTCTAATTCAAATAAATTATTTAACCTTTACTCTACATTTGCTTTCCAAACAAGATGTAGTTATCTGAGCGTTATTAGTTTGGCGCTTTCATCGATATCTAACGAAATTTTGGTAAAATTATGAGTACCTAATTAATCACTAAATAGTTGATTGACCTGCGTTTCAAGTCGCTCGATAATATATGTAGGATAATTTTGTAATTCGATTTCATTTATTTCAAAATTTCAACCTAGGAGAAATAAACGACCAAGGAGTGGAGGATTGATCCTATCTGATGCTACAACGGCAATATCTTTTGCGATACCATTGTATCATTGAGGCGTCGTACTGACACAACAGCGCTTGCATTTTCGAAGCCTAGGCTTTCGATGATTATCTTCAAAAAGTGACATGGAAATTAATATGTGCAAGGAGCTCCCGTGTCAAAGAGTAAAAATAGAATTATTAAAATTTGTTGCATTACTAGCAAAATTTAAGGTGGATTTAGGCAACAACCTCAGGTATTATGGTACATTTAGTCATAGTGAATGTACTGTTTCTAAACTTGCAGTTTTTCCCATCATGGTTCTCAGCATAACATGAAGCCTTCGTCTCGATTATTAATGTTTTTTTAGAAGCATTATAAAGAGCCAGCGTGTTCTGAGAACTTGACAAAAAAATTTTGTGGTATACCTATAATGAATTTGATTCTGACAAGGGCACGTAATGTTTACCAAATTTACAACACATGACCATCTCTTCCAATCTGATGAGCCCTTCAGCAATTATTTCTTTGTTGCCTTTTGTTGCGATATGAAAGTGCTTAACGTTTCGCGGAGTTTGTTATTTGTTCTACTAGCTGAACCTTACGAACTGCACAAATTGTGCAACATAGAATCAACTGCGCTGCCAATAGATTTAAGTAGTCAATTTATTTCGCTAAAATATACGCCAATATATGCTTTTATTGGAAAAACTTCCACCACATAGGTCGTGAAAAAAAATATATATAAATCTAACATATTGTCGAATAGCGCGGGTGCAAACTTGAATTATTCTTGACGTTGTAAATTAAATTTCTTGAGAAATTAAGTCGTATTAAACCAGTACCTACGGGCGATGTAGGCTCAGCAAAATAAACAATTCCCTGCATCCGTTTTTAAAATAGCAAAAAAAGGAAAGTTTTACTTGTTAATAACAACTCTTGGCTGCTCGGTAAGCAATAATTAAAAAATAAAGAACAAAATTAATTTCTGATTTGTTTTCAGACGATAGAGACTTGGATGATAATAGCTCTCGGAAATCCAGCAGAAAGTCAACGAAATTCATAGCAAAGCAAGAAACATCGTAGGGAGGTGTATTGGTGTTTGCAAAGTTTAGTATTACATAATATATGTTTTGAACACTTTTCCTAAAATTTGTGTAGATCGCTGGCACTAGAAGAGCGAAGAGCTACAAAGTATGGGGACGATAGTGTCGATATTTAAGGCGAGACTCGTCAATCTTTGGGAGAGGAGGTTAAGGACAGCTGGCACAAAATTTACATATCTAACAGTCCAAAAATAAAATAATTGTTATGGGTTAAGTTAATATGAGTTAATTGATCAATAATTCGTCATTAACTATGTTCTCATGTTACAAATTGTATTATACAGGAATTAGAATATGCATATGTATATGTATTATTATATTACATATTATTATGGATATATTATCATACTATTGTTTGTATAACTTTCCAAGCAATAACTACTTGAAATATTGAAAAAAGAAGCTTTCATATTCGGGATCAACCTTGGTTTCTACAACTCATTTTATTTATTCGTATATGGCTTTGTGCGAACTAAACATATAATATCAATGATGAGGATATTGCACTTTTCTTAATCTTCGTCCGAAACGTTAACATCATATTCGTGAGGGACTTCTCAAAGAGAACGTCGTTCTCTCTCTTCTCTCTTTTCCATAATCATCACATTTTGTTGTCATTTTTTAAACTTCTCATACCATTCAACTGGCAAAAGATTTAACAAGGTCGTATTCTTGGATTTGAAATCCCATATAGTTCATTACTTAAATGAATCCTTGATAATTCACCACAATTATCCGTTTTCACTTGTAGATCCCAAACGTATTTTGTGTATGTTTAGTATTTATTTCATCCAATTGTATTTTCGACGTTGACCTGAAATCACAACTGCTGCTTATTCAAATGGTTTTATACAAATAAAAAATTACTTACTTGCGTGAAGGATTTGTAAAACAAAAATTGCACCTTTTCGTTACTTGGCGTGCGTTACCACACTGTACTAAGTAATGGTTTAACTCTTTCCCTTTGATCAAGCCTTCGTGTATATCGCGAACGCCATATTTTCCCCATTTTTATCGGTCAGATTGATATTAATATTATTTTTTTTTTCATCATGAAATCCCACACAAATTTTGCTTAACTTTGGTTTTTATTTAATTTTGTCTGTTTGTTATTGTTTTGTTTATACAAAACTAACAAACGTCAATTTATCTCTCATTTTTTACGCCTCGTTCAGTTACTAATCCATTATATTGGAAAATTTTCCGGACTCTAATCGAAAATTGGAGATAGTGTTGCATAATTAGATTTTGTTAGAGTGTTAGCTATCTACAAAAAAAGCAGCTGACTGTCGCTTAGATCGCCTACTACTACGTATAAAATGACCGCCCAGTAATTTACTACGTGATACAAATATCTTAATTCAATAAGAAGGCATTCCCAGATACGTAGATCTGACAATTATAAAAAAAAGACCGAGAGAAAATACGAATTTTATGCAACGTACGGAAACATCTATGGAAAGAAAATTGGAATAACACAGAAAAAAATTTGTCTTACTAAAATATGTTAAGATAAAAGAAACAATAAATATTGATTGGTTGGATTTAATTTTCTCATGCGGAACAGCAGGATTTTCTTTAAGGTATTTTTATATATTTTTGTGTTGAATCGTATATTTTGCACCAATAAAGCCAATTTAAAAACGCTAGTTCTGTATAAGGTGTTTAGTATTTCTGTCGAATTATTTATCCGTGTTCTCTATAGAAAATATCCTTCACAATAATATTTTTCCATTAAAAACAAATTACCGGCAAAATAAAATCAATTATGAAAAAGATAACAGAATCCAAAAAGTTGATAAATAGATTATCAAACAGGATTCTGTACTATATATAAAATAATATATTACCCCTTGTTCCCTAGCATTGGTTTTTTTTTACATAATTCTGAGTTTTATTAAACAAATTATCACGTTATTTATTTAAAATTAATACAAATAATTATTAGCACAAATCTGTTTTTTCTATTTCAAATATGAAAAAAGATAAATAATGTTGCACAGCTTTGCCCTGTTTTGTCTTACCATTCATCTTAAATCCCTAACAAAATGGTTGCACACTTTCAATTAAAGTTTTTTCATAGGTTTCTTTTTGCAATGTTCACTCAATTTACTAGGGAATGAGTAAAATATCACAAGAAAAAAATCTACAATTTCTTAAAGGACTTCCTGGAAGTTTACTTGCATTTAATATTGTTGCACTAACTTGTAGGGTTCATTACAAAATAAATACAGATAGTAGCATTTAATGAAAATTCTACTAGCCTCGAAATTCTTAATAAAGATTCTATGGTACTTTCCGATGCCTACGATTATCCTGTGGACTGAGTTATAACTTTTATATGTTAACATTTCTTTTCGATTTTTACTGTAGCAACAATTTACTTATTAGATTACTTGCGTAGAACAATTAATACCGAACAAAGGTTTTGATTATTCGAACATATTTTTATTTACCAAAATTTTCAGGAAACCTTGAGAATTTCGGCAGCCTTCTTTTCTAAATTTAATAATCTGAAATATTTAATTTGAAAAATGAAAGTTTTATACATATTTATATTAAAATGCTATAAAATATTTTGACTGACAAACGGGCAATTATACGTATATGTACATATAAAATAATTATAAGTATTTTTACTTAAATATTACTACAATTAGTTTTTTTGATTTTATTATTAAATATACAAATGTGAGTATAATTATGTTCACATACATATGTACACATATCTTTGTTTTTCCAAAAATGTAAATTTAAACCTACTTCAACATTATTTATTATATCATCATATGACGTACATTTTCTATGCAACGTAAACAATCAGATTTATTCAGATTTAGACTTTTTACAGTTAATTTAGTTTGTTACAATATTGGAGGCAACGGCACTTGTACTTTTGTACATGTGTACACATGAATACTTAAGCTTACGTCGCTCCACTGCCAACATACCTTCGTTGCCTAAGCATTTCTTATACTGTCGGTACATTCGTAACACCCAAAAGTACTCTTCAGCTGTATACAAAATCCAATATATATATTCATACACATTAGTCAACGACATTTTTTTTTATACAAGATGAACGCAGTATAAACTGAAACGATTTTCGCAGAAATGCCTAAACTTAAAACTCATTTGGTCCATCTATAAATATTTTTTCAATAGTTAACCCATTAGGAACACTAATAATAATAAAATACGTCGAAGCTTTGCAATAAATATTTACAAATTACAGCAAAGATAAATTGAATATTGTCATATGTAAATGTGAGGGTTAAATAAATATTTCAAGAAACATAATTATATAATTCGCGCACTAACGTTTTTTAACGTTTTTAAATATTTACAAACGTGGAGTGAAAATATAAATTTGAATCTACATATATACATTTGTGTAGACGTATTACCGTTTATACATATATTTATCGGCAGTATCAAGTATGATGTCAAAAAAGATAGAAGTCCTTTACTAGAACACATAATCGAGGGCCCGCGAGTAAATAGTAAATGGCTTACTAAGGAAATTTTAGAAAAAAATAAGTATTTAAGGAAAATTAGAATCGTGCATGTTGCTGTTAGGGCCCAGCTAGCATAGCAAAAACAGGTACACACAACAAATATATGTGTATACATTCCAATGTTTGTTAGAAGTTTCCTTAGTATGCTATTTACTGTTTACTTATGAGCATGCGTTTATTGTTCCGTTAAAACATATCTGCTGTAGATAATTTTCTGCTCATATGAGTATAGGCAGAAAAATGTTTCCAACGTACCAGTTAACAGAAAATTTCATTTACGATTTATTATTTGTAAATCCATCTTGAAGTCATGAACTATACTGAAGAAGTCATGGAGCAACAATAAAACCATAAAAGGGTATTCGTATCAAAGATAAAATAAAACAAATCCAACTTTGCAGCAGAATGAATACTAGCTATAAAAGGTAAATGCATAATAGACATAAAGAAGGACATATTATTTCCGGATTTTATATGGTAGTTTTGTTTGTTCAAATATTTCTGGTTTTTGGGTGGTCTCTTGCATTGACCGCATGTGCAAATTACATCCCTTTAATAAAATATATTTTTTAAATTTATTCGTTAAGTTTCAAAATTTCATTCCCAAAGCTAAAGCTATTTTGTCATTTGCCGTATAACACTCTAAAGTATGTAGCAGCAAACCCTAAGAATCTTTCTTAATAAATTTAATATTCTAGAGAAAATTAGTCATCACTTTCTATTCGTCCCTTCATTTGATATGGTAAAAAATAAAACGTAAGTCATTAAATTCGGCGCAATTCTTACCCAAACATTGTCGTAAAATCTACGAAACTAATATAACCCTGATAAAAACCGAAAATTTAAAAACATTTCCATTAATATCTTACAGATTACATCTTGTTCATTTGGTGCACCTTGTATGTTTGACGCACTGTGCTTTTCCTTAAATTATCTTCTTTTTTCTTAATTTTTTCTGGCTTAAATTTGGATGGAATTTTTATAGGCATGAAAATATTTGTTTTTGATTCGCTAATACAATTTTCAGTTTTTATTTCACCTTTCTTTCACCACAAAAAGCATAGCAGGGCTTTGATAAGCAAGTTATATTTGCTACATAATGCGGGCTTAAAAAGTGAACAGTTTTCAAATGAAAATGAAAATGAGAATTGAAATGTAGCAAAATTTTTAATAATTTTCAAAAGTTAAAACTCTTAACGTAACAAAAATTATTTACGGCTTAGCAACGTTCTCCAATCTGACAATTCACATTGAGGAACTCACTCGGGATACTTCTAGGTCTTTACGAGTTTTCCTTTGTCAGGAATAATGTAATTTTCGCTCAACATATTACTCAGCGCTAATTTATTCTAGCTTTATTCTTTTATACTGAAGAGATATTAATTTTAATATAAATTGAGATGAAAAAAGAAGAGATTAATAATCAATAACTAATTTAATGCAAACCGTTTTCAATAAAAATTAAAGTAAAAGTTAAATAAATCTAAGTTTCAATTAGCACCAAATCTATTTCACAACATTAGGCTGTATTCTACCTGATATTTAAATTTTATTAATTTTTCCTAGCCAACTCCGAACAGGCAAATAAAAGAAAAAATCTGATTACAACAATCATATGGTTGCCAAATGGAAACAAGAAAGAGTGTGAAAAACTATTTACAACATCCAAAAAAGCCAATCAACATGTGAACACTCAATCACAATAACCTGACTAACAATGACCAAAAACTCTATGTTATTTAAAAGCAAATAATTTAACTTCTAGTTAAAAATTTGTTGAAAAATCAGATCAGATTAACATACTGAAAACGATCCTAAATGTATATGGTGCAGGTAAAAATAGACCAGACCGTATATGACATTTACGACATATGAATCTTATCGCCTAGCTAAGGAAATGCTGGCCACGCACTCATGTGCATACATATTTATGTGAATTAGTGTTGTAGTATATAGAAAACATCACGTGCAGACGGACATACAAAAAGTAGCAGTTTTATCGTTTACTTCTAACTTTACCTTTTTATCTTTTTTGTCAAAAGTGGTCAATTGTAATTTCCTAAAATTCGTATCTACAAAACTGTTTTCAATTCTACGATTCTATTTGTGTGCTTTACGCGGGCTTAACAGTCTTATTTGAACACACTTGTTTGGGGGCGCCTTTATATTTTTTTTTTAACAAAAGCAAGCACAAATTAACGAAGAGAACTCTCTCGATAGAAACTAATAGCTTTTCAAAACCAAATGTCGCCTGTGAATTTTTTAAGAAAATCTTGCAACAATACGGAATGCATCTATTCCTAAAAAAAAGTTTCTATGATTTAATATTTTCTTAACAACTAAGAGGGAAAATCTATTTGCAACCACCAAAGATTAGAATACATTCATTATGTCATAACGCTGCAACACCCAAAAGGAAGAGTCGGACAACCTATAAAATATATACATTCTTCATCAGAGTCAGTTTCTGAATCGATCTAGACATATCTACCCGTCTGTTTGTGTACCTGTCTTTGGTAAAGATTATCCTGCCCGCCAAACAGAATATATCGGCTTGAAATTTAGCAAAAAATTTGTAAATTATTCTACGCAAGTTAATGTTAAAAGTAAGCCAAATCGATGAAAGGATACGCTATACTATCACATGAGCAGAGAACACTCCTCTTTTCAAAGCAAAAAAATTGAATTGATTGCTCGTTACTCACAAACCGTAGCAGATATTATCAAAACAATGTCCCTTTATATTTTATAAGCAATCCTATAGTACTTGCAAAAAAATACAAAAAATCGGTCACGCCCACCCAATATTACGGAGTATCGACATTCTTTTTTTCGTTTTTTTAAGATAAAGGTGGTGCGTATAGAAATTCGATCCTGGCCGAATTTAATTTTCTTACTTGTTTAAAATTTAAAATATCATTTCAGTCCGCTTCAAGGTATCACTTTGGTTGTAGACTAATAAAGTCCTTTTTGACTCACTGTACTGGTATTGATTACCACGAAAACATGTCACACCGCTTGTGATTATGCACGTTGAGTTGTCTATATGATTTGTGTATGATACTCAGGACCATGCACATAATCTACTATTGAAATAAAAACTCATGTTTGCAATTTTATTTCATAGGAAGTCACAATAGCTGTTACTGGTGTTGTTGTTAGCATTAAAAACGGCGACAGTAACTAATACGTTGAATCTATTTTTGCAGCTTTTTTTGTACTTTTTCCTGGCGTCGCAAGCGACTCCGTTTCAATGATTTTGTCAATGTGTTATGATTCTCTAAACCGTCAGGCATTTGGCGTATGTATCAGCAAAATTATTTCAAGCCATCGATACTTTTCATGTCAGTGTTATTTATGGCATACATTGTAACTCTTTCATATTGCTCTTTTTTTGCATTATCATTGGGCTTAATTGGCTCGAGAATAGAAAAATAAGTAGGGCTAGTAATATTCATACCGAACAATTTTATAATCTTAGAACACGCTTGAATTGACTTAAATTTTGATTTTATCCCTTTAGTTTACATTTTCAGTATGGTTTTCAGTTATGTTATTGTCGCCATGCAGAAGTGAAATTTCAGGCTTTATCAAGTATTACTCAGTTTCTGTACTTTAACTTTATTTTCATTGATTTCCAGTTTTCCTGTTTTCATAAGTCGAATGTAATCGTCGCTTAAACGTTACGCTTACATAATAATGATTTTCGTTTACTCTGGTCTTATGTTAATGATTATACGCCGCAATGCACAGTCCGTTCTTTAAAGCATCACGATTTGATTTTTGTTAAATTGAGTGCCAATCTGTTTTACATATCGCCTGTTTCTATAATCTTGTTACCAATATAAAATATTTTCAGTTATGTTTTTTTTTTGTGTTTCCGCATGTTTTTTGACCTCGAACTTCAGCTTGAGAATGAGTGGCTCTACAAAAATTGCGCCTTCATTATACTTAGCCTTTGGTTTTCATCTTTTATATCTTTTTGAGAAGGAATAAGCCATTAATCTAATTTACTTTACTGGCTCTTTTCAGACCTGTTTGCTACTGATTGGGTGTGCCATTTTACAACGTCACCAACAATACTCTCTAGTGCTTGTGTAGCTTGTACGAACTTGTTTTTGTTTGGGAATATTATCTGAGTAGCCACATAGTCATTTAAATTTTCGCTACTATCCCTTTCAAATATGTTATCAATAATCGCTGTAGCGTGCCGCTTATGAAGCGTACTTTCTGATCGTATTGGCACCGTTGATAACACAGTACTAAATTCTCCTGGGCGGCGACCCGACAAATACAGTGTAATTATACTCGATTGCGGTTGTGCTGGTTCTACTTGTGATTTCCGTTTATGACTTTTTCCAGATTTCCTTGATTTTTTGCGGTTTGCTTTATAGCTGTGAGTTTGCGCAACGAGCGCTATATCATCAATATCTACGCCACTGCCCGAAGTTATGTCCTCGTCGTCACTTAGGTCTCTGCCTCGATTAGATGGCCGGATATTATTGAGAGCTTCTAATTGCTGCAGATTATCGCCATTTAAGTTTAATTGTGAAGGTATTATGTTCAAAAGGGCTGCTCCCAATTGATTATTTACGGTTGACTGCTGTTGTTGTTGCAACTGTTGTTGTTGCAACTGCTGTTGGAGTAACAGTTGCTGAAGTAAGAGAGTATTGGCAACTGGCTGCGTTTGAGACAATACTTGGGGCATTAAAGTTGGGGTTGTTATAATGGTATCGGTAACAAATTCGGTGGCGGTAATTGTTTGAGCAGTGGTGTCATAGACCGTTGTTAAAATCTTTTTTCCTTGAAAAGTAACAGGTAAGACTGTCGATTTACCTTCATATAGAGTAGTAACGTAAGTGGAAGCATGCGTACGATATTCTGTGACTGGCATTATATTGCCAGTCGTTAAACCGACCGGTTGAGTCAGAGCTCCGCCTAAAGCTCCAAATAATGGATTTGCCGCTGGCAAACCTACTTGGCCTAATAGTAATTGGGACAATAATATATTAGCCAAAGGTGCATTAGGGGATATTTTCGGTTGTATTGTAGATACTAATTCTTCTACTGAGTAGACGGTTGATGGCAAGATGTGGGAAAAAGAAGTCTTACGTCCACGTATAGTTGTTGGTGTGAAAGTTATAGTAGTAGTAGGGGTTTCATGTAGTAAATACTGAGTAAGTCTTGTTTCTCCGGCATAGTTTACGGTGGAATCTTCGCGTGTTAGCACTAGCTGCGTTTGACCGTTAACGTTTGTAAAACTAGTATACTGTTCTGGTCCTAACACCTCGCTGTAAGTTTTAGCTGTTACTAACAATTTATATTCAGTTACTTTTCCATCGACAACGGGAATTGTCACACTTGCCGGTACTGTATAAGTAACGGTTATGGTCCCACTGTTATCAAATATTAAAAGCTCTGATTTTATGTCATTATTTGTACGTGCGCGATTGCTTAATGAGTTGCGGGAGGGGGTGCTGCGTGCACGGCCGTTTGCCAAATTACCTGAGCGCGCCCGTGTTGATATCGAATTACGTGTATGGGACGAAGAATCTGCATTACTTTTCAATCGACGGTTACCGCCGGTAGTGTTTGAAGCCGAAGATATAGGCGGACGATAGGCAGACACAGCGCTTCCCGAATGATTTCGCCGAAATCCTGTGCGGCTCTTTTGCATACTCGGCGTTGTTGTTATAGAATCTTTCTCACGTAGTGTGAACTGAGCCCTTGCCACAGCAATAGGACGCGTTGGTCGTATAGGTCTACTCAAAGTTAGATTTTCAGCTTTTGTCGAAGTAGATTGTGGATTTTGAAGACGACTGTTTAAGCGGGTTCCTACTCGCTTACGAGAATAGGTGTTTGTTCGAGCCACAGATACTGCATCATTATTATCAGTATTCTCATCTTCATTGCTACGAGGCTCATATTGAACTGCTGGCGTTTTCATCGGTCTTCTAAAACGGTTGCGAAAATTATGAAGATTTTGTAAGTTATTATCTGCTTCACGTTTTATTCGCCCATGGGGTTGAAATTTTTCATTATTTGTGGGAAAACCCGTGCGCGATTTTCGCTTTGACCGTCGTCTTCTAAATGTATCTTCGATATCATCCTCTTCAAGTATCTCGTCATCGTCTTCTTCTTCATAATATGAATCCTCATCATTTTCGATCCCCTTGTTTACGTTTTCGTCAAACAGGGAAGTATTTTCGTTGTTGTCGTCAGAATTCGCTTGATCTACAAAGGCTTTTTGAGTTCCGAAAATATTACGAGGCGGGAATAAGTTATTAGAAAAACGCGATCTATTCTGAGCATTGCTTAATACAGCTGGCCGTTGAAAACTTTTCGGGCGAGGTCTAGATGTAGTTGGCGTACTTACGGTTGTCGTGGCGGCGGAAGAACGTAAGTGACTAAGTCGCCGTAAGAAACCTTGGTTAATATTAGAATAAGTTGAACGTGGCGAAGAAGCACTAGATCCATTGGATGAAGGTCGTCGGGTTCGTAGTTTATTTTGCCTGCCTAGCAATGATAACCTACCACTGACATCATTTTCCTCGTGCTGAGAAAAATTGTCTTCTTCGTTTTGTTGGGAAGTCGAATCTGTAGCTGCGCGATGTACATATGCAGATGCATCATCCAAATTTTGAGCCTGATTTTTTGTAGGCTTAACGCGTGGAAGGCGATTGTCACTTGAGGAAAATATACTAGATAATGTCGGTCGGTTTATTGATCCAGACAACCGGCGTAAATTTGATGAAACGTTTATGCGAAAAGACTGTTGGGAGTTGGCTGAATTAATACGATTTGACTGCGACCCAATACTAGAGGATGGTTTACCGAGCCGTCCAAAGCGTCGAGCAGATCCATAACCAGAAATTAATGATGTAGGGTTGCTACTATGGCGTAAAGAAGTGAAGCGACTGGATGACTTAAGAGCTGGCGTTGCTGTTATTGTTGGTGTAAAATCACTACGTGTAATAATAGTAGCGCTGCTGGGGAATAAACTGTTTTTTTTTGGTGCAAATTGCGGCCGATTCCGACTTGCAAATGGCCTAATTGTAGGTGTGAAGACTCGTTTCTTTGATTGAGTTGCGTAAGGTGAATTTCTATCGAGGTCTTTTAGATCAGATTCATTCAATTTATAATCAAAGCGATATTGCTCTTCACTACTTTCAATTAAAGAAGAATTTAACGTCCCGATCGTAGCTGGCCGTGTGCTTTGAACTTCCTTATTAGTTAAAGTATTGCTCGCCTGAATGAAAACGCTTGGTAGATCGCTGGTCTGTTCAAAAATGAAGCTGGACGTACTTTCAATTATTTGAGCATACCGTTGGTCAATTATAGTACCGATCACTCGAGACTGATACAAAGTAGTGGTCTTATTGCTGGTACGTGTGCCTTCTATTAAGCGTACTAAGCCAGTTTTATGTTGCCTCTGACTATCATTGCCTGACCCTTCAGTGCTGGTACTGGCGAGAAATTGCGCTTTTTTAACTTCATCAACATATAAAGTTGAGGTACTATTCACGAATTCTGAGTACTTTCCATATTGATCAACCGTGGGTTGGATTTGTGTGGTAAAGATTAAAGTAGAAATACCATCTGCATCTATGATTTTTTTAAGATCATACGCTAATATACTAACAGAATTTTGATCAGATATTGTTTCTGGAGGCACAGATAATAATAATGATGTGGTAGTTTGTGGGACAAATGCAGTAGACGTTAATGTTAGCGTGGGAGTGATTTTATTCGTTATAGTTTCTAAATGAGAATCTGTAATAGTATTATCTGATTCGTAAGACGTTGTGTAAAAAGTATAAGTCGTGTAGTACGTGGTTGGGTTTAAAACACTAGTCACAATTGAAAACTCTCCGTCAGTTTCCAGGTAATTGTCTGACGTTGAATTAAAATTCAGTTTTAATTGCGTTTGATTTAGATAATCAGTACTTGCCTCGGTGTTATGATCAGAAAATAAGGAAGATAAAATTTTACTCTCTCCTGGTTTTTCTGTAAAAACTTTTGTGGGTGTTACCACATTTGAAATTGTCTCTTCTCGGCTTACAGTAGTAATTTGACCGTCTCTAGCCAATTTTGTCCAATAAGTAAATGTTGTAAAATATGTAATAGGTAAAGTCGCTTCATCCAAGCTTAAAGTTTTCGAAGATTCCAAAGTTTCAGTGTGAATATTTGTGATAGTCTCCAAGCGACTTATGATGTTCGTCTTCTTTCCACTGTACATAGTGGTATAATAAGTGAAAGTCGTAAAACTAGTCTGCAAAAGTAACGTGGCGGACGGCAAAACTTCATCATCTGTATTGCTTTCAGAACTGATTTGATCATCTAGAGGAGTTTGATTAGGTTCAGAAAGATCTGATAATTTCAGATAAAGTTCTCTATCGATTACATGTTGATCGCCCATAGAACTACTTGAGCGCACATCTGTTATTAACGTTACTGCGGATGAGTCCTCAATATCAGGTAGTATGGATACGTGCATTTCTCGAGACTTAACGTTGTTCGTACTATTAACATGCCTGTCTAATATATTACTTTCCTCATTAGACTCTGTGGAGAGGGTCGAAAAGAGAGAGGTTTCCGTTTCAGAAGTTTTTAGAGCTTTTGTTGGCGTAGCGAAATTCGTATGAATCTCAATGCGTGACATTATTTCGGTTTTATCGTCTGCAAAAATGGTCGTGTAATATGTATATGTGGTATAAAAGGTTCTGAACAAATTATTACGTTCATTGACGGAGGTATTATTCTCATTTCTTTCATCCGCTTTTTTTACCAAATATTCCTCATTCTCCTCATCTTTTCTCTCTTCGCTTTGTATATATGTATCTAACTCTGTGGGCAAAGTATAGCGTGTAACAGTTGAGAGCGGTCTGAACAATGTCGATGTAACATGACTTTTCTTGAAATTTTCCATTAGCTGCGTTAATGGAAATATTATATGACTACTTCCGTTATCATCTAAGGTAGAAGTAATAATATTTGTAACTACTTCTGTATGACTAGAAATACTGGTATCTACGTCGTGAAAATAGGTGGTCAGATAGGTATACGTCGTGTAAAGAGTCTTATAGATAAGTTCAACTTCGTCTTCTTCATCCGTATCTAATATATTTCCCTTAAAGTTTGACTTTAGTTCAGCACCACGTTCCATATCCAAAGGATCTATTGATTCCTCAGGCTGCGATCCAGACTCTTTTAGACTTTTAAACAAACTTGAAAGCCCGCCTAAATCTACATCTAAAATTTCTTCATTTTTACTTTCAGTTGTTGTTTCAGCTATATCCGATGTGAAAGTGCTAGACTCCTCATTTTCAGCTATATCTAAAAATTCCGCAATATTTTCAGTGGTTTCATTCGGCGTTTCGGTAGATATCAGTGATGATAAGGCTGGAGACTCGGACGAGTTCTTTTCTTGTTTTTTGTCGTATTTGGGTGAAGTTTGAATGCAATAATATTTTGTGGCCGAGCCAATTTCAAACGTTTTTATAACTTGGGTGTCTACTTCTTCTGATATCTCTGCGTTTAAATTGTCTATTCTAGTACTCGTGATTAACTCAGTGACTGTTCTGGGCAGCTGAGTAAGAAAAACTTGGGAAGTTCGTATGCAGTCTTCACTATCTACTTTGTCGTTGGAATTTATTTCTCTAATGATTACATCCGGAATTATTGAACTGTCAGTTGTTTTGGGCTTGGCCTCCGATGTTATGGTGATGGCTTTAGAGTTTTCGGTTGTAAATATTTCCGTTGATTTACTAATAAGCGGGTTCGCAAAATCTGGATCGAATGTTTGTTTTTCTTCAAGTGGCTTCGTGGTAAGTGGAACCGTAACTTGTTCAACATTCGATTTTTGTAAAAAATTAGTAAACGGATCATCTTCGAAGAATACAGTTGTGGCGCCACCTAAGGTGTGGACGTTCGTCTTCATATTGGCGTTTGTACTAATATTATTTTTAGTGAAAAAGACTTTGGGGACAGGGGTCGGCATTAATGTATTTGCTTCAGCGCTCGCTAAGGCAGCAAAGATTTTTAAAATTTCTTCATTTGACGGACGAGAAAGTCTTGGATATTCTTCGATGGGTGCAGTTGCTAAAGTCGACATTGAAAATAATGTAGAATTTCTCATAAGCATTTGCGTTAGAGGATGGTCTGATGATTCTGAAATTACTTTCGTTAAAGGTTTCTGATCTTCTGAAGTTGTTGTGAGCGACATCTCTGAAAAAAATTGGGGGTTGAAAATGGAATTCAAACTTAAAATTTTTGATTGAAAATTACGTGTCACAAAGTTATGAAGATCGATATCAGTTTCAGTTGGCTCAATGTGTGTTAGCTGAAAGGAGGTTACGTCAAGAGTAGCTTCACCCTTTATTGAAGTAACATTAGCATTTGTATTATGACTGGATTTGGCAGTGCCAGGGGAAAAAACAATAACACTGTCTCCAACAAGAGTTGTAAAATCGGCGAATCCGTAATAGGTAATAGTAGAAAAGTGATTATCAGCTGCTTCATTTGACTGAACTGTAGATGGTACGTGGCTAGGCGCTTTTTCATTAACACCAAGAAATTGTTTGTAAATTAATTTGCCACTACGATCGTGAAGCTTATTTTTAGCATCACGGTTTGCGCTCAAAAAGCTGTCATTTCTAAAATATCCGCTGGGTTCGTAATGATTTTTCACTGTGTAAGTTGGTAGGTCAGCAATTTGTAATACTTTTTCGGCCGCTGTTCTTGGAGCTTTTTTATCTATGAAGCTCGCATTTTGTGTTACATTTGTTGGTATGGAAAATAGAGAAGCTGAAAGATCTGTTGGAGGCGTAGATGTCCAGCTAGGTTGAAAATCTTTGTCGGGCGAAATATGTGTACTTCGCACTTGTACAAAATCAGTGTTTACTACAAAATCACGTAGGTTAAGAAAGATGTCATCATCAATCGCCCTCCAATCGGGTTTTTCCGCATTAAATACATCGTTGTGGCTTTGCAATAGATTCTTTGACAGGGTATTTAAAACCGATTCACTTTGCGTTAAAGACTCACCTACCCAACTAGTTACTACAGCAGGTTCGTTTTCGCTATCCCCTTTGTATAAGACACGCGAACTCTTTTTGAGAAATTGTGCGTAAAGTCGCCCACTATCAAGGGTTGTGCCAACCACTTGAGTGGCATATTCAGTAGTAATGCCTTCTTGAATAAAGGTACGAGCTGTTGACGTCAGTAGCCCTATCTCCGGACGTACGTTAATAAACCGACCACGACCTTGTTCACTTACAGTACGCGAATTATCATTCTTTAGGAGTACTACGGTCATCAACTCTAAACGAAAAAATTTAACACAAGTAGGACATCGTATGATTGATAGAATATTACGGTATACACATTGATATATTAAAACACACATTCATACAAATGGTGTAGCCATTATCAACGCCAAGAAAAGTGCAACATGACAAAAGCATAAATGTACATAATATATTTATTGATAGAAATTGTAATAGTAGCAATGATAGTGGCGCAGAAGTTTTTTTAATATCCAGTAAGAGTTTTTTAATATCGCAAGAATCCGGAAACATATCGCAGTAATACATGGTTTAGAAATAATTTACATAAAAAGAAAGAGACAGAAAGAAAAAAAGACAAGATATTATGAAGATCATGTAGTGCTTAAAAAAATGCGGAATTTTATAGAGTAAATAAATATATTTTTTATATCTGCGTAAACTGTGTTTTTATTTCACTTTAACATTTGTATCTATCTTGCTGGCATACCTTCTTTACCCAACCGTAGTGCTGGTGTTGGTTTGACAGTAAGGGAATGATCTGGAATAAACAAAATAAAACTTATTACTATTTACTACATTATTATTTACATGATGTAATTTTGTCTTAAAAACTATCAACACACCCTGCATGAAAAATGGAGTGGAATACAGAAAATTTTTATACCCTCCACCAAAAGGTTTGTTATTACAACAGACAGTACGCTCTATAATAATAGATATATTTTTGAGCAGTTTTAGATACTGAGTCAGTGTAACATTGGCGCACCTGCCTATTCCTGTATTGTAATTTTGATTGCTAGAAACTTCGAAATGAAAAGCTGAGCGTGCATTTTTTAATGACGACGTTTCATATGAGATGTGCTCACAATAGCTAAGATTCTAAAATAACTGCAAAATTCTGATCTATTCTCATCAATCTTTTAGTTTATTGGCTCAAAAATTTTTACGAAAACCCATTTAAATTTATTGCAAGAAAATATTCTGACTGATCCAGAGCGTCATACAATTAACAATGGAAATCATTGAGTTGGTGAGTATCGTACATAAACTGTTTATAAAATTCTATATTACATAATATATTTCCTTTTGAAGAAATAATTGAGAATATTGACTAAGTAACTTACTTCGCCTCAAGCTGCAAGGCATATGACAAGTTACCTACAATACATTGAAGACTGTCCGCCTAAGCAACAAATCATCTATCACGAAGTCAAAGTTTGACGATCTGCCAAATTTTGAATTTGTTAACATTCATATTATACTTCTATGACTTATAAAGATATCTAAGAGAACAATGAAAAAGTAGAAAAAGAAACAGAATAAAAGCTATGAAATCCGAATTAAATTTGTTAATAGTAAGCCAAACCTGGGTGATGACGAATCTTCCAAACCGAGTGAAACTTTATCGCATAAATATGTTTTTCGGGCGAAGCCAAACAGAAATTAAAGTTTTGACAAGTTTCAGGCTCGATTAGTATTAAAAGAATCAGCGAGAAACTATTGATTGTAGAACAAGTATCCATCTCTATTAGAAAAATGGCAACAGTGCGATCTATTCTAAATATACTTACAAAGAAAAAGTGCTTTTGTCGAATTTTTACATCGAGCGTTACAGTTGCACGCTTAGGGAAAATCTTTATGATATCAAGCAACCTGTAAGATGTTGGAATAAAAGTAACTACTAGTAAAGCGATCTCATGCTTTTTCATCAGAAAAAGAACGAAAGAGTTTCTTGTTTTGCATGTTGATGATGGCTTATTTCCTTCAAACGATCAAATTGTCCTCAATGAATTTCTAGAAAAGATAAAAAGGTAATCTAAGGCCATTGTATTGAAACTGAATTAAAAAGAAAAACTGATGTGAATCTTTGCCAAGAAGTTTGTACGCTGGAAATTTTGAAAAAATTTAGCTTTTAATGACATAATACAAATGCCTCTTTCCCAAGGTAAGCTGGGATGACTGAAGAGGCTAGTTTAATCAGTGCACGAACAGAAGACTGTAAGCAAGCAATGAGCGGTTTCATATATTTAACACTGGACAGAAGGCTTTTATCAAGAATAGAAAATTCTTCTAAGGATACAGCACGCATTAAAAAAGCCTTTCCTTACGTTCCTGTCTTTCTTCATTTACCGATTGCTTATAAGAAGGACGAGTGTAAAATAGAACACTCTAGTAACCCCGACTTTGGTGGGTATTTAATGACATCAAAGTCTATATTGTTATTAAATACATTAATAGAGCTGTTGTTTGAATGAGTCAGCAGTCGCTACAATCCCTCATTTTGCGTTAATAAGCCCGGAAATAAGAGGCAAACTGAACTTCGTTTCTTTTATAAACGTTATAGAAAGAAAAAGCAATAAAGGAAAATTAAATGAAAAAATCTAAAACCGAAAAAAAACAATGTGACTTTTAATGTTATTGAGAAAATCCAAATAATAATTCTCATTGAGTTGTAAAATATTAACAAGACATTATGCCGCTGCGAATTTTCTTACAAATGCAAATCGAAGGGAAATTTTTGTGGTCAGTTTGTTTGGTTTACACTTAATACTAACGCAATTTTACTATCGCTGGATTAGATATAAATCACAATAAGAAAGCACTTTTCACAACTGATATAATGCAAAAATTCGCAAGATTTTTTGGTCGAACATAATTGTGAGAGCTTACATAGACCAAATTCATTTCCAATTCTCGTTTCACACAACAACGAGAGTTAACAAAAAGTTACATGAATACCCTCTAAGTGAACAGAGCGATTGTGGAGACAAGTTGAATTTACGACGAAAAAGCGTCAAAGAAGCAATGCGCTGTTGAAAAGGCGCAATTTCGCGATGCAAAAACCAAATTCTTAGCCTTATTCTGGGTAATAGCTTCACGCCAACAACGCATAACGTCCATATAACATTAACAAGAGCATCCAACTCTCATACATATGTGCTTTCTTACTTTGCAATCAAATTAAACGATCGATGGTGAAAAATTGACTCGAACGTTTGCTGATTTTGTCATAAAGTAGAAGTAAGTCAGTTAATGAAACAAATAGAATAGTTCACGCAACATTTTGAACACAGAAAACGTTACAGAACACAGAAATCGAAATGAATTTTTTTGTGTGAAAAGAAAACAAAGTGCTTATTCCAATAACCATAACTTAAATCTTAATTATCATAGTTTTCGCATGTATTTTGCCAGCTACCATTCTCTACTGCGCCTAGACACCGTCAACAACTTCGTCACTCGAGATTTTAAATCACTGCTTTCCTGGGATCATTGCTATGAAATTTTAAGTTTTCGTTGTCAAATTTTGAAAAGTTGTACTCCTAGATCAGTGTTCTTTCAAAATTGTGGTGGCAAATATAAGCAAACCCTAAAACATCGAAAGTACCGTGCGTTTATTGCCAACAGTTATAGTTGTAACAACGAATGCTTTCATCTTTGCTAGCCCCTTCGATATTTTTGGACTCTTGTTTGGAACTTAATCCCACCACGAAAAAAGCCCTTATTGGTTTTCACTTAAAACAAACGCAATTAAAATAATTCGAGAAAAAGCTCGTGTTTCCGATGTTCGTACTTCGTGGCGTCCTATCGATTTGTATAAATTAACACTATTACACTATTATTATTAACTGATTAATTACTATTACAATGTGTAGTATGAAATTTGGACATATATGGCATCAACGAACGGCAAACATAAGTGATAAATTGGAAAAGCTCTTGGATAGCAATGATTTGCTGTGGTCAATATTACGAAATTTCTGCCAACCAAGATGCATTCGCAGACAATATGTTCGACTGATACGAAAGAAAGTCGTTTTTACATTGTGTCGCTACTGGAAACTAAAAGTAAGTTTATATTAAGCTCAAAAACTCAAAGCGGACCGATCAAACACTTCGACCGCAAGACCGAATCACTTTGGCAGGAAGGCGTTGATCTGCATTTTGTGGAATGAGAGTGGTGCAGTGTTTTATAACTCGTTAAAGCTAGAAACAGTTAATACCATACGCTGCCAGCAACAATTGATCGGTTTGAACCGATCGCTGTTCAGAAAACAACCAGAATTTCGAACATAGTAACGCAAGGTAATTTTTTCCATGACAATGTTTCATCACGTACATCAAAATCGTTTCAATTGGTTTCGCTAATACCTATGAGCTTTTACTTGTATCAACAAAGTGTCCCAAAAAGTACCATAGAATATTAAAATTTTAAACGTGTACAAGGTGAAACATAGGACATAGAAAATATCTTTCAATAAAATACCACGTACTGACTAGTGAAGTATATGAAAGCATGTGAAATTCAATACAAATATAATTTCTTTTTTTTTTGTTCTATAGAAAGCCTAGACAGCCATGACAGTGATTTGAAAAAACAGGCAAAAAAAACAAAACGGAAACGATAGTCTTATTTTCGCTTATCATAAAGCGACAGTTGAGTTCTTGCGTTTTTTCCAAATTTTTGACAAAACGACTCATATTTGGTGCGAAAAAATTGTTCAAAAATATAAGAAATCATTCTCCTCTTTTCAATGGAGGACGAGAATTCAACATTGTTCCCAATTCGCCCTAACTTTATATAGTTTAATAGGAGAGAAAACAATATTGTTCCACAATGACACATAAGCGATGGGTTGCAACCTGCGCTAAGTCTGTTTCATTTTTATTGGCTGTAACTCTTAAAATCCTAATTAACGGATTTTCTCTTCAACTTTTATAAAGATCATATAAACATGGTATCACAAAATTTACTCGCGTAAAGCAACTCGCTAATCGTAGCATTATATAAATACGTTAAGAATGTGAACTGCCTTTTTAACTTGCATAATAACTTAAAAGATTGCCTGAAAAGTGAGTAACGTCAAGTTTGTTATGGTATAACTTTCTATCAACCTGAAATACAATATGATTCAATTTCGTTTAGTATAAGACATTGTTACTGTAGTGGTTAACATTGGCTTTGTGCTACTTCTTTCTCTTACCCTTCTCTCCGAAATATCTTCTGTCATAAATCAAAAGTATGAGTGCACAGATATTTATATGCATGTTTATTTGAAAAATCAAATCGTAATAAATGCGTTACTCGTAACGCTTAATTATTGCTATAAAGTCTTAAAGACATTATTGAGATATTTCCATTTCTATCTTCTTCTCGAAATACACGAGGCGAGTAGCATCTCAAATAAATACAATTTACATCTCTTTCTTTATCGACATTTTGCGGCTTTTAACTAACTGTAATTTAACGCAGCAAGCACCTACCATTAAAATTTTTCAACCGTTCATCTGAGATGGTTGTTGTCCTTACGGTACTTAAAAGCTTTCTACATTTTGTAAAGACATGTAAAATTGTGTAAGTTTCACTAACAGTTCTACCATAAACTGGCGTTTGGGACACACATTATTTTCATTAATGGTACACCTATATTTTAATTGATTAATCCCTCGACATATTAATATTTTCGGACGATTTCATAGGCCTTTGAGGTATTTAAACTGTAAGAAGTGAAAAATATTGTAACTAAAGCAAAAAAATGAAAATAATAAACAGTAGAAACAAAATTTGTTTTCAAAAAAAGTGAAGGCATAACAGTAATAGATAATATTTCAAAATTCTCATATTTGTTAGTCAAAATGTAATTAAAATTTGAGGGAATTTGAGTCTAACTCAACACAATACCATTGAGTGACCACAACTGCAAAAAATCCACCTTATAATACGGGTATTTTAGTAATTTATCTACATACAAACATAATTGATTTAATAAAATTTATATATTTCTGAAAAGTATGTTCATTTGTTTATTCTTCAACTTTGATCATTTCCAAGGTAGAGACCGTTATATAAAATTAAACCTTGACAGATATAAACAATCAAAATAAATTGAAGGTTTGAATAATTTAACAACTTATAGTCTATAAAAGGTAACGTTGTTATACATGTAAGATTAACTAAAATCATATATATAATATAAATATATATAATATCGATATATTTTAGAAAGTTTAAATACAAGTGATAGTTCAAATGTTTCCTTACTTACCGATAAATTGCAATGATGCTCGCGGCAGCACCGTTAGACTTCCAGTAAACGTAAGATAAAAATAAAATATAAGTTTTATAGTGGAGCAGTCAAGGTGACAACACGTGTATCTTCGCCTCGCCATTGTGTATGGTTTGTCATTTGGCTTCAGCATATATATATAGATTTACATGCATGTATTTATATAAATTAGTATATGTGTGCACACTTTTCGTATATTTCAATAACTTGTTCAGACAATTCAAAACAGTGACAGTAGTGAAAGAGTTGATGTGCATTATGTAACGCCTTTTTATATGTGTTTATGCAGCATTGTCTTCAAGTCTCTATATTAATTATTTAAATAAGCAGGAATAAATTAATATAACTACGCTCGAAGCAAAAAGTGGTTTCAAATAGCAAATCAACTATGCGCAAGCGCGAAGGCTATATACTGACCAATTATCTAAACGGCTTCGTTATGTTAAATTTTCTATACAAAAGGTGAGATGAAAAATTTAATAAAACCCGTATCTTCACTATTTCATTTGTTTTGTTTAAAATGAGAATCCATGCATAGGCACATTCTTACGCATATTCATAAGCAAGTTTCAGTACAGTAACGAGTAACAAAAGCTCTTTAATTCCATTAAAGAGAGGAAGCAAATTTGATGAAACCTTTAAAAGTTTCAGTTTCAATTATTTACTTTTATAACGAAACTTATACACTTTAAAAAAGCAAAAACTTAAAGCAATTAAAATTTCTGAATATATTTTTGCGAGAATCGTCGAGTTTCACCACCTGGAATAAATTATTGCATAATTTAGAAAAATAGTGGAGTATTATTTTGTGTATGATATATACATGGAGAATTTCATTTCGTTATATTACTTGAAATTAGATCAGAGCACTATTAAGCAGCAAGGAAAAATATCTGTACGGAATTTCACAGGTTCGGTTCTACGTGCAAAATAAGTGGGGTTTTAGAAAAGTCTCACCAATTTACAAGGGAAGTTCATTTAGAGGAAATGAGAGCAATATATCACAACCTTCTACACTATCCGTAATAGTACTAATAACAAAAAGCAAACATCTATTAAATTCCTTATACTAGATATCACAAACAATTTGAACCTGAATTCCTAAAACTAATATGGTCCAAGCCAGTGAATATTAAAAATTGATAGAAATAAAATTTCCTGATTTTGCTCGAGACGGTTTTAAAACTAAATTAGGAGGTAAAGTGCATCAAGAACATATATAGATTTTTTATTATGTTAAGGTAGAAAATGTCCAGGGACTCAGTATATAAAATATACTTATCAAATATTCTCCATAACAAAACTCATTCGAGAAAAAGAAGACAACATCAGCTTTTATACCCTTAGAAGCAATTGCAAACTCATAGTGCAATGTGTAACTAATGTGAGCGTTAACTGCTTTATCTTAAAATTAATTTGGCCTAAAAAGATTTTGAACTTTTTTGTGTTAAAAATATTTAAACGTAAGAAATTTGTTATATAAAGAACGTAAATTGATATAAATTCTGAGAAATAAATAAATTCGACAATTAGGTTGTGGAAAATGGTTACATGATCGTCGATTATGAGATAGCGTGGGAGTAATAAAAAACCGCGATATACCTAAAGACTGCTTATTTTCCCAAATGCAATAAACGGAAAAAAATGTGCTCGAAATCATGATTTTAAGCCAGCGAGTAGAGAAAACATTGCATAATGTACGAAGGAAGTTGCTAGAACCGTTCACGAAATACGACGTTGAACATACAATGACTGCTATGGATATATATTGTGCAATAGGGACAGTTCTGCCGTATTTTACTAACTGTAGGTAAATTTACCTATCAGATCATGATAAGCAAGTGGAATGCATCATGTGGGATTTTATTATTTAGCGTACCACTCGTGAGATATAAGACGATTACTTTCAATACCACTCATCAGTTAGTTGCGAAGTACAGAGTGAATAAGATGACAGTGCAAAGAGTGCACTTGACACATTGCATTTGATATGAATTCTAGAAGGAACACAATGAAATGGTTGCTTGTAAAAATTTATGTGACACGTTAGGAAAAGTATCTGTAAATATTCGGACCTGCCATAGACGGTTTGACAAATTTCGTTCAAAAGATTTCCGTCTCAAAGCACATCGTCGATTTAAGGTCGAAAATGACGTTTTGCGGCCCATGCTGAAGATTAACCCACATTTAACGACTAGAGCAACTGCAAAGGAATTCGCCATCCATCATTTGACTGCTCAGAAACACATCAAATACCTTGCATTCAAACGTTTTAACTAAAGTGCGACAGAAGTAAATACTAAAATGTCCTCTGACATGGATACGGCAGCAAATACGAAGTAAATAAAAAAACTTAAACTTTGATGCAGATTTAGCTCTACTTTAAGTAATTTTTTTATTGAGAGGCCTAAAATTATACAGCAACCATAGTTACAGAAATTGCCAACAAGCTTTAAGCGAAGCATTTTTTGTAGACATGTTTGTTTATATATATATGTATATATATGTTTATGGGATATATACAACTTTACCGCACTCTTCAAGTTACAATTTATAATTTCATCCGTTTCTAGTAACAAATTTATGATTATGGCATGAGAAGCTAACCGTGAAAAGTGCGCAAACGTCAATTTTTCCAAACTTGTGTTGTAACTGTTTTATTAGCAAATTGTCGAAAATATCATTGTGAAAGTCCCGACAGACCGTTTTGTTATCGGTCGCATTCTCGCATTACTGTATGTATACATTTTTTGTATACGTTGTGTGCACAAATAAGTGGAAAATTACTGCTTCGGCTTACAAATGAATTTGCGCAGTAAAATTGGCCCTTTTGTACAATATTATTGAATCGGATATATTTACACTTGATTGTTTCCGTTATATTTTACGTTCTTACAATTTCATCGTTTTTAGCAACGTTATTATCCGAAATTTTTGCTTATTTTTTGTTTTAACCCAATTTCTTGTTAAGTTAATTCGTGTATCGTTTGCAAATCATACAATAATGAGTATTAAAAAGTGATGATAATATTAAGAAATAAGAGAAAAAAAATAAATCAAAATTGCGAAATTAGTTTTTTACAAAAATATCAAATCATTAATGCGAAAGAATATTGCGGACACCGCAAGTGGATGATTTCTTTATACAACGCATTTGCTGACTTTGCACTTTGTTACACAGCTATTATTTCGTTGGGAAGTTGAAAAAGCAACTGATTAAAAATAAACAGCAAGTGGTTAATAAAACCACAAATATGCAGCAATATTAAAGTTAACGAACAACATTCAGCTAAAAGCTTGAAAAAGTTGACTACCTGATTCAAACAACCATTTATACCCACGTTCTTACATACACGTATGTGCACATACACGTTTATGTGTTGTCCATATATGAGGCAGAAACAACAAACTAAAACAATGAATACAAGACCAAGTCGTTTTGATTGAATCAGGTTCTTAAAAGAAAAATGAATAGACATTACATGCATAAATGGTTTTCAAAACATTCCAGTGCAACCGCTGAATTTCTCAAAACGTTACCATCATTAGATTAAAAAAACAAGAGTAATATTATATTGGCCTTGAACGAAACATTTTCGCCGTTAAAGTGAGTATACGAGTCGTTTCGAATAGAAGTTTTGCAGATAGACTATCATCAACCACAAAGCAGAAGTATCCTCTTAGCACAATAGGAGATGAGAAGATATCTGAGTACCTTTCTTTCTTCTTGTTGTTGCTCTATATTTATATAAAAAAAAAACAGTAGTCTATAATGCATTTGCAAACTGTCAGAATTTTTTCACAAGACGCTAAACGAAAAATATAGCAACGTTAAAGACGTTTGAAAAAATTTTCAAGTCATAGCTTTAATTCCTTACGCTTTGACTACAGCCGCCGTCTAAATACTCGAACAACAAAAATATTTAATTGTAGCGTATACGAATATATTCAAACTCGATATATGTAAGATAAGAATTTCTAAAAAACGAAATTGTGAAGAAATTTCTATAAAATGAAGTTGTGAATTTTTGCATATATGATTTTTTTACATTTTTGATAAGAATTTCTAAAAAACATTATAATGCACTAACCAACGGTGGTAAAAGTCTTTTGCGCCTCAAATTTTTGATAGGAGTAAATTTGAGCCTTATCATAAAAGAATCGCCTTAATAGTAATTACCCACATGTGCCAGTGGGTCTGCGGATTCATCATATAACTCTTAGATAATCACTCTCTACTTTAGAATACAATTTTGTTAATTTTTTGGCGATAATTTTTCTTTCTTTTATGCTCAATACTAATGCAGAAATTGACACGAAAATTAGTGTCACTTTCCAATTTGCATTCACGTTGAGCAAAAAAAAAAGTAAACTTACCGCCACAATATCTTACAGAGTTGTATTTTCAGGTAGAAAGTGACCATCAAAATGTTATATAATGATCTCCCTGCTATTTATTCTTGCTTTGAATTCATTATTGCCGTAGTCCACTAATCGGTGATAAATTATTTATAAATCAGCAATGGAACCGAATAAATATTGCTAAAGAAATAGGCTCGTACCCATGTAAAATCGAAATAAAAAAAGGTTGTAATAATGCATTTTTGGTAAATGGAAACCAGGTTAAAAAACTGATGTAAAAATTTACTTAACTAATTAATTAACGTCAAATAACACGGTTAGCATATTAGTACATAGGCATTAGCTTTCAATTAAAGATGGAATTGCTTTTAAATACTTACTGTTATCATATGCCATATTTCCATCAATATTATCCTTCGCTTTAATTATTATTAAATAATTATTAAATTTTTTTTAATCGCATTCGATCCGCAATTTTCAAAGTAATAAGTCTGTAACGTCGCCATAAACTTTCCACAAAACCAATTGTTTCATAAAGGTAAAGATACTTCAAATGTTCTAAAATACGAGGAAAACACTTTCTTACGAAAAACAAATATTTTGGCAAACGACTCCTGCTGGGAAACCGCAGGCTAATCTATTGTTTCTTGCAACTTCTCTAATTCATACTAGTTTGACTTCATCAAGACGAACACTAAGTAGGTATGAGGCTAAAAGCCATTCGATCGCGAACAATTGCTTCTGTTCATAATTAAGACTTTAAGATAAAGCTTTTGTAGTTGATTATTAATTGGGCTATAGAATTATATATTTTCTTCGTTTCTTGTTTGTCATTTTGATTGAACGTGCGGTTCTATCTTTGATAGACGAAGCAAAAAAGTCACCTTCGTGGAAAGAGAACGAGGAGGAATATTTGAACATGGAAGCCTTTTTTTATGATCCTGATATTGCAGACTAATTGAAAAAATAATAAAAAGTTTATCTAAACAGAAGAATATATCTATAGTACATATTCAAATTTTAAACGCGAATTTCTCGAGACAATTTTCCTCAACACTTGCGAATAAGAGAAAATTCAATATTTTTAAGTCCCCTACGTTATTTTCTAGATATAGAGATTTAGAAAAATTATTGTTTTTTTTCTTTTTCTTGAATTCAATTTTATGTCAATTATACTGCGTGTTATAAAGTCCATCCTCCTGAGGATGTGTTACGAGAACGGCTACGGTATTGCTTTTTTTAATATTTTCCCAAAACAATTTTTTTCAATATTTAAATATATGCCTGATAATCTTGTCAAAAGTAATCAGTAGTCTATAATGTATATCTTAGGTTAGACTAACATCGATCCTCTCTGCAGGAGCTTCATCTTTTGTTTCAAGTTGCGAAAGTACATTCGATATATGCTGCTTGCGAACGTTTTTTTTTTTTTTGATAATGTTTATCTAATTTTAATGCAAGTATTTGATTATCTCTATCGAATATTGACTCCTTTTCATCTAATTTTAACAATATTTTTTCTTTTCGTTCATATAATTTTGCCATCATTTCTTGTTTTTCTTCCTTTCTCTCTTGTTTTCCTTCATCAAATTTTGACATAATTTCTTGTTTTTGTTCATCAAATCTTCTGTTTTGTTCATCAAAAATTTTCTGTTACTACCAAATTGTCGCCTTGTTCCTTTCCATCAACGTTGTATTGAAATTCAAGTATGGATAGGTCCTCTCCATCTTTTTCTAGCTGTTGTCCCAGTCGTTGTTTTAGTTCAGCTTTACTACCAGATGGAGGTTCCTTTTTCCCCCCTCTTGATTCAGCTGGTCCATTTTGATATCCTCTAATTTAAATATCTTTCTTGCTTTTCGCGATTCCACTTCTGACACTAATTGTTACGATTCTGCGTTTTGCATTTTTCCTTTAGGCTCAGTCCGTATCGCTAGATCGCGAAAAGCGTAGAAAAGCGTTTGCAGTTACAACTACTCTATTTACTAAATAATATTTACATTTACTCTATTTATGAAATAATATTTACAATCCCGATGATTTTCACAACTTATTAAAAAGGAACTATTTCTTTTCACTTCCCGAAACTTCTGCCAATACCTTCTTCTCCTCTTTTACAGTTGCAAAGGTGCCAGATTGTGCTTCTTTCATAGACAGCTGCAAAGGTGCCAGATTGTGCGTTTCGTAACAATATTTTCTTATGTAGTTAATGAAGTAGTCGCAACAATAACGGAAAATTTCAATAATAAATCACCAGAAGGTCTGTAGTGAATGTGCAACTTGTTAGGCTTCATGTTGTTAAAGGCTGATCTTGCTCCGGATTTCTGAAGAAGAAATTATGGATGCACTTACGAGATCACTAAACATTAGTAGGTATCGCATAGAGTATGCGTTGCAAATGTGTCGAACGTGTGCTGTTTAACATTCACAAATCTTTGATATGGAAAATGTATGTGTGAATTAGATCAATGTAGGATAGTTGATGCGAATGACGTTTAGAACTTTGTAATGGGAGAAAGAAACTTGAGTAGATGGAATAGAACAACTATTTTGTTACATCGACTCTGGCTATGCTGAACTGATCATTTCATTTCATTAGGCGTTAAGCGAACGTACTACTAATATCTTAATTCATTACTTGTTGTTCTTCGTAGCGTATGATTGTTATAACTTACCTATTGTACATGTATACTTTCTGCTTGTATCGATTAAAACAAAAACAAACCAGACCAGAATACATTTATATATCTCTTTTTCTCTTTCGTCTATTATTTTGTAGTTTTAAGTTTGCAATTTTAAGAGAATCGATCGATTCTCTTTAAATCGTTTGTTTACGTCTGAAAGCTGCTTTGGGTGTAACATATACAAATGCAAAACTAATTCTATTTACATAACAATACGTATACTTCTTATATCATAGTCATCAAAATACATAGACACTTCATGATGGTCAGCCGGTTGGGGTATATTTTATTTGCCTGGCATGGCTTAGTCGGTAGAGCATGAGAGTCTCACTATCAGGCTTTGCGGATAAAGATGTGATTAAAACGAAAGAAGTCGCAAAAAACTACGTTGGAGTTAACCTTTCATTTACATTTTTCCATTTATATTTTTCTTTTCAGATTTGTTTAAACCACAAATACAAGGCGAAAAGAAAACTGAGTGACAGCAAATTTTCCTGAAAAACAAGAGGAGGGCTAAGTGAGAAGGTGGTTCTTGATTCGTTTTGTTGCTAGTGGAACTAATTATTTATTTTTATTTTTAGTGTTAATAATTATTTTTTGCAGATACTCAACCTAAAATGAAGAAAAGCAGAAGGCCTGACCCTGATATCGAGGAGTTGCTTCGCGAGCAGGTCGAAATGATATAGCGTAGTTTCAGTTTCATATAACTAGTTGAAGTTTTATTATAATATATTCAAGTTATTCAAAAAGATGCATGAACAAATAAAAAGGAGCCATTCAAATTATGAGAACAATTAGCCACTTATTTTTCTCAGAGAGCGCTTGCGCTTTCGGCACGAACGATGTGACGTATAGGGATGTTGCAGGATGTTATTATTAAGGGGACTTGAAGGTTTGTGCAGAGAAGATGACGATTCTTGTAACTTTTCTACCTATGCTGAAAACTTGCTTATTATTATAAAAGGTCCACCCAGACATGTACTGAAGAGGCATAGTGAGGCGGTAATGCTAGTGATCTCTGATTGGGGAAATGGTGCTATTGTGAGTGTGTCCCTAGATAAAACTGTGATGATGTTACTGAAAACGTCTCGCATAGCAGACCTCCGGTGACAAGAGTAGAAGGGGCTAGTCTGAGCTAGAAGACAGTAGTCAACTACATTGGAATTAGGATGGATGAAAGAATAAATTTTCTACCTCACTTCAAAAGAGTGAGGGAGGAAATCACGAATGTGGTAGGGTTGATGCGTCGTGTCCTACGATGTGATTGGGACCTGACAAGACGTGCCGTCCGTGTCGTATAGAGTGCGCTATAGGTCGCATGTGCAATTTATGAGGTGTCGGGCGGTGTCGCGTGTTATTTGGCGTAATTAGCTCTTGAGCTGTCAATGGTTTATGCTGCTGGCATGTTCGTGTGCTGGACTATTTCTACGGACGCATTAGAAATTTTAATGGGCCCAGTACTTTTAGACTTAGAGGCTTTACGTATTTGCACTACCTTTATGATAAGGAGTGGCTTGTCTTTACTGGTGACTGACGGAATAAATAATGCAGAAATGGAGAGACTAAATTTTATAGAACATAATGTGTGATAACAGTTTAAATGGAAAGATGACATCCATTATATCCCATTTGTAGAAAACCACCGAGATTTCATCTTCATCTGGATTTTCTACTTAAACGGCACGGGTTGTTGTCAGGAGGCCTGCTGAGAGGCGAGGTATGGGCTACTGTAATTGATCCTACTTCTCCGTATACTCCTAGATATTTGACGGGACCTGATCGACTGAGCTGCGTGGAGTTCTTATGTTTTGTTAAACGCTTTCCACTTCTGGTGTGGTGATATATTGAAAACCCGTTTCCACGTTTCTATACGTAAACGTTGTTTTGGGCTGTTGAACTTGGACTAGACCTCACTCTGCCCGGGGAGAATATTATGCCCATTCCGTAAAGACTGATTGTTTCTTTATTGTAGCTTCGTCTACAGTATTGCTGTCCCACTATTAATTCAGATCGTGTGGGACCTGCGAGTCTGACCAGAGGCTTGAATTATGGGTTACTTCATTTGATTTTTCTTTCTTTTCCTTTTCTTTTCTTTTCTTCTCTACTTCGACCTAACAACAAGAACAACCCATTGTGGGAGTTTCGTGGTGGCTGCCGTTAGCCCAAATCACCAGAACAGTCAGCTTGCTGGCCTGAATGTGGAGTTGCATTGGAACCGGGTGCTTGACCTATAGAAAGGTTTTAGTAGTAGCTCACGTTAAACCACTACAGATATACCATTAAGTATACTAAAAGAAATTATATGTATATATGTAAATAAAAAAAACAATATCAATCTTATGAGTTTCGTTTCCTTTTTCAAAATAGCCCCGTAAGAGGCATCCGCATGCAATCCCTATTGTTTTCTTGAAAATCACACTCGATTCTCACAAATTAACTTAAAGCTACGACAACACCTTCAGCAAACGTCCTACACAACAAAATTAATCTGACTTCACTCTCGTTCATTATTAAGAGTGAGTTAAGCAACATATCTGCATATTTCATTGTATCACACAAGCTGATTATATAAATATATTTTTATGCATTCATTTACTATATACATCTAACATAACATTCGTTGAAAAACAAAAAGCAACGCTTTACTATATAAATCCATTAAAAATTAGGCGATGTTGCAGATGTTCTTCATTATATTTTATTTCTTATAAATTTAGCCTTTCCTTGCAAATAGTTTTCGTCTTAATACTTTTCAAATGTAACTGTTGAGATGGGGCTTACGTTAACGAGATTTGCCTTTTTGAGCTTGTATTCAATCAATTTGTGGGTAAGTTAAGAGAGAGTCCATCGTCCGCTCCAAAGCTTTGATCACTAGTAGACCTGTGACTTCAAAAATCGTCGTTACGTATTTTAGCCTTTGCCTTACCATGCCAATTTGTCAACTAAATCCACGTCTACTTGCCAAGTATAGACAGATACATAGAAATCAGCAACACAATCATTTCATATTAATTTTTAAAATCAGTTACTCATGAGATTGGTTATAATTTTCTCTTTCACATGCACGTGATTGCGCTAAATAGGACTGAATTAAAGAAGTTTATTAATCTGAGGTATAAAGCTGAAAACTGAGTTCTTGGCTAAGCGTGAACACTCTTAATTATTTTTCTTCGTCGTACTTTTAACTATATAGCTATATATAAATGCAGATCAGGTTGTACATATATTTGTTTTGCCAATTTATATAATCTTAAGAAATATTGTCATTCGTAAAAAAGCAAATACTCTAATTCAGCTAAAATCTATGTATTTGAATCGAAAGATGAATACAAATGAAAATGAAATTAAATTAAAAATTTGTTGTTGTAAATGAAACAACTTTAGGTAATATAAAAATATTTGCAGCGTAAGAGGAAATTTTTGTAAAGATATTATGATATTATGCAGAACAACTTCTCGTGCATGAAATAAGGTCGTAAACATAGAAAACGCGTGCGCGTATAGCAGGTTGCAAATAGTTTCCACAATGAAAAGTTGAGTTCATGTACCTTACCATAACGTTTGAGAAGTAAAATTAAGGAAATCAATAATAAAACAATAATTTAGGAACAGTAACAATAAGCAAATTAATACACAGCTAAATAAACATGTCTGTTTTATTGAGATTTGATTTTCCAGCTACGTGTTTTTTAAAGGAGTGAAATTTTATGGAAAAACTCATTAAATGTTTAGCATTTACTAACAAATACAAATGGGAGAAAGTAGAGCTGAACTTCACTTAATGCAGAGTGTACTAGACGGTAAACATGTAATTGTTGTTTGTTTCCGCAAATATTAATTTCCTTTTTATAATTATAAAAGTACGTGCTTGTGTTGACACCAAGAAATAGATTCTTTCTATAATTCGTTTTCTGGTTTTCGATTATATTATTGAAAGTCTGCGATGCAAATTAGACCTTACAGCTATGGATATCGTAGCTTAAACTTAACAAAAATCTGCTTGTTTTATGGCGCAATTTGAAAATTACTGCTTATGATAATATATTAATGTACGTATTATTAATATTAATACTATAAATAATGTAACTTAAAAGATCACTTCTAAAATTTGGTAATTATTTTTTATTTTTCATTTGCTGCAAAATAATATATTGCGAACACAATTTAACAAATAACTTAAAAATTTGAAATTCCATGCCCTCTTCTATTTTTTAAATTTAAATTATTTGTCACGTAAAAACCAATACGTAAGTTGTCAGTATCAGCGATGCTTGGTTAATAATTAAATAACTTTTCATGCCTGTAATGCTTGACAATTTCTGTGTGTTTTGCATGCTTTCAAATTACGTTTCAATGCCTGATAAACTCACAAGGTTTCTTTGTGTTTGCGACCTAAGTGAAATTAGCAAAACGAAGTAATGCTATTTCTTGATTATTGAAAAACTGATAATGTCACAAATTACAGAATGTATTGTTATCGATAATTCAGTGTCAGACTTTTAAATCGTAAAAAATTCTAGCATTATGATAAAATATTTGTTACTGTTAACAAGACTAGTGTACATATACAAATGACGTGTAATTAAATCGACTAAAAATTGCTTGCCGTATTGAAACTAGATTATGGATATGATAAATAACATTTAATATAAATACAACAATCTTCATAGCAGAGTGCGTAGCTTAACATTTTTCTGAAGGCTTATCGTGAAATTCTAATGGCAAAAAAAATATTTAAGAGCAAGTCTTATAATATAAGAGCGATAAATTTAAATAGTGAAATCTTTGCTTATCAAAACACGTATCGCTCTGCGTGGAAATCATATGCATGTCAATCAACTAAAACACACGTAAATAATCTAAAGACACGTTAAGATAACATGGGTACTACAATGGGTAAAAATGGTGGTAATTTTTTGGATGCCTTGCCGTCACAGGTAAATTCCTTTGCAGTAAAGATATTTTGAATTTTTTTATACAAAAATTCACATATCTGTTAATATTTAGGGTACTCTGCACGTTGTTATGCTAGGCTTAGATTCAGCTGGTAAAACTACGGCTTTATATAGATTAAAGTTCGATCAATATTTAAATACTGTGCCTACTATCGGATTCAATTGCGAGAAGGTAAATTTCCATATGCCTTTTTCCTATCGTTAATCTTATTTTTCAGATGTGTTAGAGACTTAGAATTATTCTCAGGAACTACTCTTGAGTGATTAGAAAATTCTCATTGGTTAGTGCAAAAGCGATTTAAATATTCGTAAATGTAAATACTTGTTACCTGTAAAATGAAGTAGACTATTGCATGTTGTGTGTGCGTGTTAAAACCGTTCAAGTGCCGACAAGCTTGCATTAAATCGACAATCGTGCTCTTAAAAAAATCTCTCAAGTTTCTTTAGAGTTCAGTTCGCTGCTTGCACCCTAGAAAACACGTCAAGTAATTGCTGAAATCAAGGTATACTTATATGCCAATGAAAGGAAGTAAGCTTTTTGGGGTACTAGTTGTAGGTTGTGGATAGTTGTAGGTACGCCTTACGTGAAGAAAGTGTGTAAGATTTATATTAGGACTGAAAACCATGAGACAATGTATTGGTCTGCTAATTTAAATTAAATCTGTTTTTGACTAACATCAACGAGAAATGTCTGCGAAATTACCTTTCCCTCCTCTTTCGTCTAATGCTAATCTCAACAAAGTCAGCCACAGCTTGCAGATATGATACTTCAAGAAATGGGGTAACTAAGCCAAAGGTGGTTAAATCATTTTAAGCCACATTATTTCATTTTAGCGTCTATACAGTAAGAGAATTCTGGTACAATTGTTACAGTTCGTTACAATTTTTTAGGCTGTACTTCGTTGTATATCCGATTTTTAGTTGGAAAATAAATACACGCGTCCTGCCCCCTTGTAAAAACATGTAGGCAGAAGGTAACTTCGCAGTATAGCCGTTGTGAAAAGGAATTCAAAATACGAAGACCAAATAATAATATAATATAATATAATATTCAAGTTTCACCAAATATATAAGAAGATATGAAAATTATTTCAAGCGCATATTTATAATATATATATAAAATTTTATGGATTTTGCTAGGATTCATTTTAATTCGAAAAATAATGTATAATTGTTCAAGATACAAAACTCTGAATATTGCAATTAACCTTGCAGATTCAGGGAACCGCTGGTCGAGCAAAAGGCGTCCATTTTTTGATTTGGGATGTTGGCGGGCAGGAAAAATTGAGGCCTCTTTGGCGCAGTTATACGCGGTATACAATCGATAATTGCTTATATAAATTTGTAAAATTAAAAATTAAAATTTTTTCAGGTGCACTGACGGCATATTGTTTGTTGTTGACTCGGTGGATGTGGAGCGGATGGAGGAGGCGAAAATGGAGTTAATGCGTATGGCAAAATGTCCAGATAATCAAGTTAGTATAAAACTACATTAAAGTGTAGCTTTAGTTTTAAGTTTTGTAAAAGGTTCCTTTCTGTCTCCTCTTAAGACAATATAGAAATTATTCGGATAATTCACTCTTTTTACATCGCTATTGATATTCTTATAATATGAAAATTACTAAATTCGTTGCTGCGTAAAATGATTCTACATGTCAATCGTTTCTATGTTGGGTTAATATTTACATATGCTTTAAGTGCATGGGGCTTTCGGTTTACCCATATCACATAGCTTATATAAGACTACGTATATGTCAAAAGTCTGCGCTCTAGCGGAAACCAGAAGAGTAATTATGTAAGCAAAAGACAATCTCCAGAATGGGTCGTTGATGAAATCTATTAACTATGCAAATAGCAACTTGGCCACCTACAGATTTCACATACAGACTTAAACGTATTTGGAAATTATTACCATAAAATTTGCTTGCAGAATTACATAGACCACATAACTTTTGATTATCGGTTTCCGCCTTAAAGGCGATAATCAAGAATAAAATGGCATGATGTAAGTACATCAGCTTTGGAATGGGTTCTCCTATTTAAGATCAAACTGGTGATATTAAAATTGGTCTCGCTTTATTATTGAGTATTGAGTATAATCGAAGAAAAGTTACCTTCAAAATCTTTTAGAATTACATTTATATGAACAATCCGCTCTAAAGGCATAGCATAATCAAACCTAAACATGTTTTTTACTGCAGCTACAAAATTGAATTATTTTTTTGTGTTAGGAATTATATTATTTCTTAAAATTAGGTTTGTGAATTAACTATAACCCAAAAAAAAGAAAGAAGAAATATTTGGTTTATCTCAAAAACACTGAAATTTGCGTTTGTCTATTTCATTTTGTAGCCTAACATAAATTTTGTATAATTTTGTTTTTGTTAAATTTTGCCTGTTTGTTGATATGTTTACATTATATAGTTTAGTTATAGAAAACGAACGAACGGTAGTCAGTTTGTCTTTCATTCTTAGGTAACGATAACTACAGCCAAAACGGTACAACGGTTTGGCATGATGCCAAAAAATTGTATTACCGACTGTCGACTCAAAAAACAAAAAACCGCAGTGTTAATCAAGAGTTATACAATGATTCTCCAGATTACAGTTCTTCCTTAGGGTTGTGTACGTTTACTTATTGCATTACAATGCAATACAATGCTGTGATGAGACACATTTCTCCAAGTTTTTATTTAAAAAAGTCAGCATCAAATGTAGTAATTATGAAGGTAATCTCTTTTTTGTTAATATCACACCGTTTTGGCTCTCATAACATTCGATTTTATTCTAACAGTTTGGACTATCAAGTGTTTTAGTGCTTCATTAGCTTTTTGGACTAATGATTATTTCAAAGCCAACTAAATTTTTAAGAAATTATGATTTTGCTTAATAATTCCATATTTGCCGGCTTGAAAGTTTTTCTTACAAATTCGTTTACAAACGCTAAAATTCGCACTAGAACGGTTACAAGAGCGTGAACTCGTCGATATATATGTTTAGTAATGTGTCCATATTTTTAAAGAAATATAGACTTGTAAGGCTTCTGATACATATTTTTAAGCTTATAAGCATTTGAGGAGTAAAACATTAGAAAATTGACACGGCTGAAATATTCCCAAAGCTGTTTAGGAGAACCAATCAGACTATGCTACAGAAATCGGAAATATCAAATTTCTCGATAATTTCCTTTTGTTTTCTTTCTTTAATTTTCAAGAAAAATGATTGGGTTCTACGTTAAATATTCCTTCATTGAAATAGCAATTTTTAGCTCGAAAATTAGTTAAATCATTCCATTCGTTTGTCCAAAATTATCGAAACATTATATTAAATATAGTTTTTGGTTTATAGAAACGCCTAAAATACAGAAAAATTTCAAAAAATACGAGTAAGTACGTGGGATATATGATACAACGTGCGCTACACTGAACGGCGTAATTTCTATAATAATTGAAAATTATATCGTGTGTCGGCAAAAAATTTTAAAACTGCAAGCGCTCTCAATACGGCGTCTATAAATTGCATTTGCATTGACTGTTCTGGTTATTTAATATAAATTCCGTGATCCATCATTCATCGAAAGGATTTTAACTTCCGAAGCTTATAATTGATACATAGTCTATTTTATTATTTTTTTGGTTATAAGCTTTGGCATTGTTTTGTGGGAACCCTTTTGGGGAAGATGTAGATATATAAGACAAATTTCCCTGATTGATCTTTAGAATTTCTTTCTGACTTACAAGTTCTCGATTTTCCACCCTCCCCGTTTCGAAGACTATGCATTCGTAGCGTCCCATTGAAACGCCCTTAGTGGATTTTCTGGTGTCATTCATTCAAAACCAACGACTTATCGCTTTCAGCAGCACCATAATCTTCAAAATCGTATAAAATGGATATAGATCTAAAGTTTGTTATACAATTGTTGTTGAGTAAATCGTAAGGTCGCAGTGGTATTTTTTTTAAGAATTTTGCAAGTAAATTTGCGACTCTGTTCAAACTCTTTAATTTGTGACATTGTATCTGTCTCCAACAAAAATATTTTTGTTGAAGAATGAAAGTTATTTATACAAAACAATTTTTTCATTCTCTGATTGGGGAGATTAAGTTAGATGGAAAACCTTTCACAGGTCCTGATTTCTTCTTAGCGTGTTCTAACTACTCAAAGAAAACGCAGCCTGATTGGCCTGATTCGCTTGTTCTAAATATTGAAGACTTAAGCGCACTTTGTAAATTTTATGAAAAAATGTGGTTTGTCGTCATAGGAGTAAAATGATGAAAAGGTTTTAACTGAATCCAAATATATATTGCAGTACAAATGAAATGATAGTCGATGTAATGACTTAAAATTTGCTGTTGTTTAATCATATTTATGAGTGTTGCATTTAAACTCACATCCATGAATATGTAGCTTGATTAGGAATAATTAAAACTTATATGTGAAACATTTGAAAAACAGGTACTCATCGTTTTAAAAATAGCGGCTTTGAAAATTGAAAGGTAATGTTGATTAAAGTTTTGCCTAGTTTTTGTTTACTAAAACCAAGCATTCCTGCGCGTTTATTAATTTAGAACACATACTAATAACCTTTTAAATTTGGATATAAAGTGAATCTTGAAAAAATAAGATATGAAAAATTAAAATACCCATAATTTTAAAATATATATTAGCAATTAATTATAACTCCCTTAATCTGGTGCAGCGATGATGAGTATGCTACCGGCACGACGACAATGACGTTGAAATCAACCAGAAGGTTTGTAATACTATCGACGTGAAAAAAAAAATCTGAACGATGCACAGAATAAAATTTAATTAAATCGTAAACGAATGATCATATCAATATCCAACAGAAAATTTAAAAGAATTGAAATTTTAGACTTCGCCTATTGGTAAGCTTGTTATATTCAATGGCAACATTTGACGATGGCAACTCCTTAGCACTAAAGATGTCGATAATGGAATTCGAAGAAACAGCTGAGTTGATGTGTTCGGATGATTTGCACAAATTTGGTTTTGCAAGGCAATTAGTCTAGTTTAACAAAAGTGTTCTAAAATGTGAAATGTGCATTATTAAAAAATTTCAAAACTAAAGTGCACCCCGCTCAGATTCTTAACAGCGGTATGAGCGAAAAATGAGAATATTTTTTTTACATAAAGGGTATTGATTGTCAAGTTAGTGTTGAACATAAGGTACTGATACAATAAGTCACCAAGAGGGTGGTAAATATAAACGTGGGGTATAAACGTAGCATATATGGTATACATATATATCTGAATTTTAAGAAAAATCTAAATAATTTGACATGAATTGCATTGGAAATTAGGAAACGCATGAAGAAAGAAAAACAAAGAAGTAAACTCTAATAGAGTCATCATATAAAAATTTAAGTTAGCTATAATTGTGGATATAAATTAGTTGACATAAAAGACACACATCAATTGATTGAAAAATTAGAGATAAAGGATTAATTTTTTTAAGCGTAACGAACCTGTCACTTCGTAAAAAACAGGTTAACGAATGTAAGCTACGTATCGAAAACTCGTATGGGCTGTGAAAAATAACAAAAAGAACTTGCTTTTGCTTTCTTAAGCAAAAGAAGGGTTAACTGTTAGCGTTACACTAAGCTAATAGCAAGACATCTGTTTGGTTATTTGCTTTTTCGGACAAAAACACAGACTAAGTGCACGTCACAGACTATACTGTCGAGTATATTAAAGATACCACTGAAGGAAGCTCAAACGGCTCACCTCGAATGTTATGAACAAGTTTTATTAATAACAAAGCGTACGTTAATTTAGTTGAATAAAAACGTCATTTAAACTTGAGTTTTTAAGGAACTCTTACAGACCCATTTTTTTTTAAATTGAGTAATGCGATTCTTGAAGAAAAAATCAATTAATTAGAAGATGACGAATGCAAACCTTTTCGAAATAAGCGAATGGAGTTCTCAATTCATGCCATTAAACCGAAGTTCATTTATTTTATCGTACTTTCATTTCAAATTAGAAATTACTTTAATTTTTTATAACAAGCTGACTTGATTTAATTACCAGAGGAAGTCAACAATGATGTTTATAGTCACTAAATTCAAGTCTCTGTATATCCGATCGAGCATTTGAGATTTTGATTGTAACAATTTTCAATATTAATAATAAATTAACCACGAATGTTTTTTTTGGAAGTCGAATAACTTTTAGGAGTTTACTCAGGATTTTTTCGTTCACATATTTATTTGATTTTTTTAATCGGCAAAGATTTCTATACTTTACAATCATTGCCCGGAAAGATTACTAAAGAGAATTAGTTTAGGCTTTTTCATGAGATATAACAAAATAAAACGAAAACATCGTTCCAATCCATCATCTGGGTATTTTGTCCGAATAAGCAAAATCGTCGTAAATTTACTCGTATACCAGGCATATTCCTTATGGGACATACTCCTGGCTTACCTAAATCAGAACCCAGATTCGGCGAACGGCCTGAACAGCGTTGTGGAATTGAATTCCAGCAGCTAAGTCGAGACCGATCATTGAATGGATTCATAAATGGGGTCTTAATATTTCTGGCAATCGGTTTTATTTGTAGAGCGTGTGGAAGAGCTTTCTGACGCGTATAGTATTGATAATGTATAAGTACGACAATCATAGATATGTTCCGCGATTCTAACGTGATTTTCATCACAACTGGCACAAGAAAGGTGGGATGGATTTAAAACTGATATCTTAAAGTTATCTTCCCGATATTTCATCCGATGCTAGCGTATGTTTTACGCTTTATGGCAAAACGAGGCAAAAACGGCAAGAAGATTTATAGTTAATTAGCCGAATTCATAATCAACATCAAAAAGTTCATTTAAAGTTCTTGGCAGATGCCGCGATCTCGTTTGAATCGCTCTTTGCCTCATATCAGTAGTAAACTCAGTCTGGTGAGATGCCTAGTGGTTTCTAGATGCGTCCCTATACTCGTCGGTAGCGCGACTTTCACCGACTTTATCATTCATAGGCAAGTGGACATGGGTTCGCGGTTGCAAAGCTAGGCACAAAGAGAAGACTAGAAAAGTCTGCCTTTAACTTTTCTACTCCCTAATTGGTCACATAGACAGCCCAGCAGATTTTTGAAGTCACGGATTTACTAGTGATCATTGCTTTGGAATGTGCGACGAAATCTTTATTAACTGACCTCGAATTATTTGGGCTATTGGTAGTGATGTAATTATATTGCTCACCCATCCAATGATTGCTTTCCGAAAGATAAAACTAATTCTAAAAGCAGATCCAGCAAGCATTGACATAGACGGTAATTCAATTATTATATGATCGAAACATATGCTGTCCATAATTAAAATTAAGATCTATAATTATACTATACAAACACAGCGTTTAACATTTAATATTATTTACCGTGATCCGACAAAAAGTCGGTATCCTAAAATATATTATCGTTCATAGCGACAAACGAGTGACCAATAAAAGAAAAAGTGCTCTAATACGTTACTTATACTTAAAATTGTCTTTAAAAGCAACAAAGCTATACTCACCATAGCCGATATATTAAAAAAAGACAATGCACAATCAAATTCAGTGTGTCACAATTATGCCCAAATAAGCTAAAACTAAAATTCAAAACTCATTACTAATTATATTTACTGACAGCGAGGGCTATGAGATCGACTCAATAGGCTTTGTCGCAATTCATAATCTTCATTATATTACTGAAATATAATAAATTTGTAACTTATCTACACTGTAATTGAGAATATTCATCAACCAAATATACCAAGAAAAGAAAAATTATAAACATTAACTTGATAACAAACGCCGACCGTTGACATATAAAATCCTTCTTTTAGGATTGCGTAAAAAAATTAATATCTTGTGTACCACATATGTATGCTACAGTTCTTTGAACTTACCTTGATTACGAAGCTGTACAGGGACCTCTAACACTCCGAACACGTGTGTTAAATAGACCAGTAAGTAATGTGCAAAAACCTGTTCTTTATTTGAGAGCGTAAATAAATAAACCGTTTCAAACTGATGACCTACATGTATTCTTAATTCAATACTTCTGTATTTGAATAGGATCTTAACATTATATGTTCCTGTATTTATTTCATATTACTATGCTGTTATTATTTTCTGACAATGACGAATCGGGAAAAAGTAACGAAAGCGGCGTTGGTTTTTTTCGTTGATTACAATCCAAGATCCAATTTTATTTTAAGTATTTTTGATGATTATGCTGACATCGTCGTTGACGGCATAACCAGGTATATTAGGGTGGGCGTTTTTCATTTAATGTATGTTGAGGATACGTACTTTACGCACGCATTTATGCCTGTACTTCCACACACCTTTTCTTTCTTCACTATGGAAATAAAATTTTTGTAGCCTTCCGAATGTGCCAAAAATCTTTATCTGTTTACATTTGGTTAGTTGGCTAATTCATTTATATGTGTGGTAATTTATAATGTCACATTTCTTTCCATCATGACCTCAGTTTTATTTTTCTTTCTCTGCAAACAAGATTTGCCCGCATCAAAGATCACTCTCGATCACGGCAAAAAAAATTTGACTCTCAAAAAAAAAACAAACATCAAAATGCCGTAAACTGCCTGCCATGCTACTTTTTCTAAATGTAAAATGTCGCCACGAAAGCAATGTAGGACACTACCACTTATATTTTTTACCTTTTTCAGGGAAAACGAAATAAGGGGAGGGGACAGGCGATTAGCTAAGTGATAGTTAGCCAATAATATTGCCTTGCTGAAAGTTTTCATTTACATAAGCCCGCTCGTTTTATAACTTTTTTCCATTCACGTAAGTATAACATTCGTTACTTACCTTCGCCCATTCAGGAAACTCATACGATATTAAATAGATATCGGTTTGAGCAAGTTTAGTTTAAAATGTAGTCCGTAAATTAAAATGAAAAAAAAATTCTTTTAGGATTGTATTTGTAAAATAAAATTAAAAGAAGAAAGAAGTTGAAAGTTATAAACTCGAAAGATAAATTAAACATTGCTAAATAATTATAATCAATCGAGCAATGTTTATTAATATGTAAATATTAGACAAAATGTATCGCAACATCGTTTTGTGTCATTTGATGGAAAAGGAGAAATGATTTTCGCAGGAAGAGATCCTTATGAGACGAAGAAAGGTTATACGGGACGATTATAATCTCCTCACGTTTCCTGAATATTTTTAGATGGTAGTGGATGTCCTTTACAACCGTGGTTGATAACACCGTATAGAAATTCAGTGGATCCGACTAAAATAAAATGCAATGATAACCATTCCAAGGTTATCTGCATGATAGAGAGATGCATCTATGCATACAAAGGTTAGTATTGTATTAATTTTTCAAAAACCCAAATTAAGTCTTCATTCCGTTTGTAAAGTTATTTGACCATATCAATGAACCAGCGTGAGAACACATGTAACTCAACAAAAGTGGCAACATTCGCAAGTGTTTGCGCAGCGCTACATAACTTTTGCATAAAGTGGAAAACTGGGAAAGTGAAGATTTAGATTTTTCAGCACCCGATGCAGTTTAGATGACTGTTGAAATTTCTCTAGAGACCTCCCAATTAAGACAAAGAAATATAAAATAATATATCTACGACGTTTGTAATATAAGTTTTTATTTTTTATTATATTTATTGCTTCTATTTTATTAATATATTTAAAAATATGGCTAAAATTATGTAAATATATATAAAAATACACGTGTCTTTTGCTTCGAAAGTCTTCAAAATAGATCGCAAATACTAGAATTTGCTTTTGTTTTTTTTTCTCACCCACCTGCGCGCTGAATTTCTAATTTTAATTTTTATCAAACAATTTTCATTCAATTCGTGCTAATCCACAGCCCAATAATACGACATTATCTTATATCGTCGAATGATGAGGCGCCGAAAATCATTTGATATTTTGACTTATTCGCAAATTGCAGGCAAACCTGCAAAGGAAATAAATAAGAAAAATTCAGGTTTCATAAATAGTTGTAACAAATAATTTTTCACAACATATTAAAGAAATATTATTTTATGGAGCGGAGTGGGACTACATACAAGATATGTCAGCTTTATAAAATGGAGAGAAAATACTTCCCAAGTAAAAGAAATAATTATTCACTGGAAACATATTAGAGGTGTTTGTGAAAATTTGGAGAGTTTTTTCATTTGAAAAAGTCATTTATTGGAAAAAATTGGTACAATATATATTAATCGAAACATTTTCTATCATTTTCTATATCTTTTTCCCGTATTTTTCACAACGTGGCGATTCCGCTTCGATAGAATACATGATCGTTTGGGGCTATCGATGAAGTGACCTCTTTTCGCAGTTCTTCACCTATGTGGAACCGCGTGCCAGCCCAGCCGGATCGATCTAAGCAAGTGGTAATCAGAAGGCGCTATGTCTGGAGCGTACCATGGGTGTGGTAGAACTCCACATTCGAGTTGCAACAATGTATCCTTGGCCACTTTTGCAAAATGTGGCCGAAATGACATTTTCAGCCAATCCGCATCGTAGTCATTCTCCACATTTTCGTGCTTTCCTAATTCAAATGTCGAGAAACAAATAACTTATCAATTGCTAAGCTGTTCGGAGGGTCTTTGAGCTGAATGATCGTCGTTTTCAAACTCTTTTGGTCCTCTAGGATGTTCTTTGTTCTTGGCACCGAAATCACAAATTGAAGATATTAGAGATTATTCATTCTTTGTTACCATGTAGTCGGCGATAAGTTTTTGCGACGACGGTCGTTTGATCGGCTGCTTGTAAGTGTCGCAATAGCTGGAAATATATGATTGGAGTTATTTTTGAAACTTCAAATTTATGGCGAAATTCTTACCAATTTTAAGAAAATGCTTTTCCAATTTGCTGCAAACTTCGATCCCTGTCGTGGTATCCGGTTCCTCCCATCGGCCTTCATGATTTGTTAAGTTATTGATAATGTCATATGTTTTCACTGAGTGTCAGAACCTCCTCCTCAGATTTTATATGTTAACACAATAATTTTTCATGATAACGTAGATATGTTATCGGTCACATTCTTGTTAATGACACGTTCATGACCACTTTTGAGCATGAATTTGAACAATTGCTGTAATAGCGTGATTTATGTATTGTAGTATACAATCGAAAACTGTTTCCAAACTACAGTCAAGCATCGCTTTCTACTTTTTCCAATATTTATTTGAAAGTTAATTTCACGTAGTGTTTCATAGGTTTGTTACGATGTGCTCTAATGGTTGAATAAGGCCAGTCGTATTGGGTGGTAAAAACATTACTCGTACGCTCGGATGCATGAAGATGACCACGTGGCTTGTCAACAATTATCAATTCATTTAAAAATAGACTCACATCTTGCATATGTTTTTCAAAATCTGCTGCGAAGCAGCCGTTGTAGAAAAACTGCTGTGATTCAAGTTCTGTTAAATTTATGCTTTTTAGAATCTCTATGCATAAGATACCTTAAGTTAGATATATGAAAACATGCAAATAAATATTGAGTGCAGAAAGGAAAAACCGAATCAAAAAAAAAAGGAAAAAGTTTTATGCGTACCATTAGATCGGCACAGGTAACATCTTTCAGAAGAAGTTAATTTTCTTTATATATGTAAGTTTAAGGACGTAAAGTTTCCTTCGCACCGTAAGACTACTCGTTTAACATTACGCAACGATTGTTGACCATTTAGAATTGAAAGATTTAAAATCATCTGCATACATATGAATTTTAGCACTCTAAATACCCACAGGGAGGTCGTCAAGATGTAACGCGAATAAAATAAAACAAATCCACCAACACCTGAAAAACATTCCTATGCAAAGATCAACTAAAAATTTTATTGACTATCACAGAAAGCTCTTCAGCATAACACTTTACAATCCGAAAATATGAGGATATATGTTGTAACTATTCATACTGTAACGATAATTTGAACAATTTTGATAATATGTTTTTATCCTTAGAGTAGTTCTGCTGGAAGAATTGTGCAAACAAACTAGACATAGCCGAATAATTTGAAGACTCTACACTTCAAAATGTAAGACCTTTGGAAAGTCGTCTATTTTTTCCTTGGAATTAATAAATTTATAAAATCGCTAAAGATTTTATCGTATAGGTCGGATTTTACTCTAATTAAGTAATTGTAGTAACAAGCTGAAATGTGCATCGACAACGAGAATGAGGCAGATTTTTTCTACTTTTATAAAATACCGTGCTAGTTTTTTGTGTAGTCTATAACTAATGAGCTAAACACAAAGAAAATAGAGATGTTTTCAGCTTATTTTGAACTACAGTCGGGGATTGTGACCGATTTGGGCCATTTTCAATACTAACGTATGTGAAAGATCCTTCAATATCTTTATCAAATTTCATCCAGATCATAATTTTTGCACAAATAGGCAGACAGACGTACATTTGTTTCTTTACACAAAAATTCGCGTTTCATATTATAGTATAGTATTTTAAAAATGATCACTCAACTGATGAAATAATTCTGTAGTTGAACTCGGGTTACAAATAAACACGAATTTTTTATTTCTTTTTAGTTCTCACAATTTATTTAGACAAGTTCTCGGAAATTGTTTCGGGTTTCGACAGGAAACAGTTTCTTGCATATACGTACATGCGCAATTTGGCTATTTTTGTGTTATATATTCAGTTCATTTCTCATAAGAATTAAATGGAACATTTAATTTCTAATGGCTTTCGAATTTAATTCGCTCATTGGGTCTATGAGTTGCAACTTTGTTTGGAGATTTCATTAAACAGATGAAAACAACAGCGGATTATGAAGGTCTTAATATTTCAGTGACATTAGCGTCGACATATACAGGTCCAGAAATAGTCAAAGAGTACAACTCAATATGGGAGGAGTTGAACTCATGCACAGCTTTTTGAGCAGATATAGGATCGGATTGAAAAGTGACAAGTGGTAAATCAGATTATTTTATCACATGATTGATACGGCAGTGGTCAATTCGTGGGGATTGTAGAAAAAAAAAAACCTTTCATTAGGTGAGTGCGGAGCTTGCAGAGGCATTATGTTCGTATAAAAAGGACGCGAAATAGAAGTTAAAAACGTTGACGTGCCACGAAGGTTTTTCCACCAAAAGATACACGGACTGAAGGTATAAATCCATATGAGAAGAGTTGACGTCATGGACAGCCTTTTGAGTAAATATAGCATCGGACTCCAAAGTCGCAAGTGGTATATCAGATTATTTTGTGACATGATTGATATGCCAGTGATGAATTCGTGGATGCTGTACAAAAAAAAAGCCAAAATTTTCATTAGTTGAGTACAGATCGGAACTTGCAGAGGCATTATGTTCGTATAAGAAGGACGATGGGAAGAAAAGGGGAAGACTTTCGTGTAGAAAGCGAAATAAAAGCCACAAAACGTCGAAGCGCCATGAACCCTGTTCCGCCAAAAGGTATAGAAGCTGAAGGTACAAACCGTGATGAACGAAGGTGCAGTTCTAAAAATAGATGCAAACATTTAGGTCGCAACGGATTTTCAAACTGAGTGTATCAAATGCAAACTTGCTTTGTGTCACAAAAAAAATCGCAATCTCTTTGCTGCATTTCATTCCTAAATAATGTAAAAATTCATATAATAATAAATATTATAAATACATGACCATTTGTTTACCTCCAGAACAATTCTAATCTTAAACTCATAGTGTTGCCAAAAGGCTACATACTCCTTTTTTCAACATAAATACTCAACACTATCACTTGAATTTTTTAAATTATTTTTTACACAATCTGTGGCTCCGTTCCTATCAAAAACGATTTTTCTCAATTGAAAACAAAACATCGTGCATTTAAGGGTGAACTTAAAGAAAAACTAAATGGATTATCTTAGTAGATTACTAGGGCATCCAATTTGTAAAAAAAAGAAGCATTTTGTATGTGTAGAAACGGAAATGCCGCATTCGCTTCAAAGCAGGCCTAGCGGTTTAACATGCTTACTGTCAATTATCCGCTTTTCGTTACAGTTACTGTTATATATCTAAACGAACAAGATTAATGTTGAAACGATTAAATATGACTATTTCCATGAGAGGTGAAAATTTAATTACAAAAACGTTTGTCCAAATTCCGTCAAATCTAAACACATAACTTGGACACTCCCAAAATCAAAGTTTCGTAGTCCTGAAATGTAGAAACCTGTTAAGTAGGCGTTCTTCGAACGTGTGAATATAACTGAACGTACTGAACTGTCAAAAGACGTTTAGAAGCAAAGGGCATGGACATATGGAATTATAAAATTTTCATAATTGATATGTATATATTATGCTGTTTTCATTGTTTTTTGGTTTTAGGGTGTGCCTGTTTTAATATTAGCTAACAAACAAGATTTGCCTGGTGCTCGCGAGCCTAAAGAACTGGAAAAGCTTTTGGGGTTATATGAGTTGGCATCACCTACGCTACACTATAGTTCACTTGGCAAAGCATCATCATCGACCGGGAACATTGTAAATTTCAACAACTGTAGTAATATTAGCAGGAACACAACTACTGAGATCAGTTCCAGCTTTATTTCCGAGGGTTCTACACAACTTAGCAATATGTCGCTGGAGGGATACGAGAACAATATTAACTGCTCTATTTCTCGCATAACAAAAGATTTAAGCATTACTTTACCTGCGCTATCCAATTCACTGAGTTCATCCTTAGAAGAGGCCACCGTTCTATCCAGTCCAAACTCGATACCCAACGAAAACGCTCTATCCGTGCATGATCCCACTAACCTGACATTTCAATCGTCTCCTTCCTCACTGGTAACAACACCTACATCAACAATACCAAAAGGTAATGCTGCTACGATTTTTGCGCCTCAGAAGCTTACAGTTTCTGCTACGTCAGCAAGTATACAATTAAAAAACAATAACAGCAGCGCAAGTAATGTCACGCCGTACAAAGGTTGGTATATTCAACCGGCTTGTGCAATAACTGGAGAAGGACTTCAGGAAGGATTAGAAGCTTTGTACGATATGATATTGAAAAGGCGTAAGCTACACAAAGTATATAAAAAAAAACGGTAATACTGCAAATTGAATAATTATAATTGAAATAAATTAAACAGGAAAATAGTAGAGTTATATGTAAACACTGGGTGAATTATCTTAAGATCCATTCATGTAAATAAGTGTAATGGTCGTGATATTTTAACTAAAAACGAAACAAAAAACTTTTGTCTAGCTTGGAAAAACTTTCAAATAAATATCTTAATATTTACCGTGTAGAGTTTGTTATATTATACGAGAAAAGTATTACGAAAAGCACCGAAAACACTAAAGCTTAAATTAAATCTCGTCCCAATGAGTTAGCTTTGATAACGTTACATGAATTGTCGCACGTTGTCCCTTTTGAGTTCAGAACAAATTCTTATATGTAATATTCCAGACGTTAGTTTATGTATTAAAATTTCATGTACTCAATTTTGAAACGTCCTTCACATATAATTTGATCTAAATTGTCATTTCAAAATTTATATGGTAAGGAATGATTTAATAATGAATTAATAAATTTTGTCTTATTTAAATACAACAACAGTGCGTTGTAACTGTTTTTGTTATCAGTCATTGTTAATGTTGATGCATAGTATGCTAATGTATTCTGCAATTTCTCCAAAAAGTTAGATGGCAATGGCGTAGATAAATGACCAACTTTTAATTGTCTTGCTGCTATCAGAGCATGTGTTGTGGTATACGATATTCTCTGAAATATTACTAAAGGAATGACGGGAAAAGACAACTTTTGCATTTTCCTCGCGGAAAAATATTATCTTTGTCATTGTACCTGTGCGACTTATGTAATCCAATCGATTTTCAATTTCCAATTGTGAGTTATTGATAGCTTACAGTTTAGAGGCCTACTTAGTGCGGCTTTCGACCTAAATATTGCAGACTTTGTTAGTTCATGATCAGCAATATAATCAAATAATTCAATACTATCAGTTTCGATAAAGTTAGGCATTCTTTGTTTTTAGAAAATTTAGATCATAATTGAATAGATGTACATAATGATAATAGTCTTAAAATTACGAAAAATTTTATATGGTTTGAGGAAATCAAAGCTGAGTTTGGGACAATACCCTCGTTACCCTTCAGGAAATTGGTTTGAGAGGAATTGGTTGAGACTCTAATGTAAAGCGCAAATACATGGCTATCTGTATTGGTGATACAAAAGATGCAAAATATCTTTATAAAAGAAATGGGGACGGTCGTATAAATGGTCATTCAAATGCGGATTGTACTAACGCTTTAGACGTGAGAAAGTAGATCACTGGTTACGTTATATTACATCGTAATGCTATATTTATATGCAAAGGCAGGAGAATGTTTACCCCAGACTTTATACGGACGGACATGCTTAAATCGAGTCTAAATTTGAGGCCGGACAAGAATACATATACTTTGTGGAATCACTAAAGCATTTAGTGAAAGTTCTTTCAAGTTTACAACTTTGGCTTTTCCGATATTCGTTTCTACACCGATGCAAGAAACGCAATGTCACTTACTACGAGATAAGTTGGCTTCTACGCCTTTGATTATCAAGCATATTGCACAGAACATAAGTGAATGAAACATCTTCTCATTTACAGTAAGCGCCAAAGTTCTGTTTACTTTAGAATGCACTTTGTATATAGGATGTTTGATTGTAAAATAGGACGAAGATGCAGTTGCCCGATATAGATTCAATATTGTGAATACATCAAGTCACATTTATTATTTAACACTGCTTTATAGATAGCTGCACAAACAAAAACCCATATGTACTTTCGTTTCCTTGTTTATACGTAGCTATTTGGAATTTTGAAGGAGCATATTTAAGACGAAACTATATATGCCTTATATGGCTTATTTTGTGAAAATATACTGAGTAGTGCGGGAAAAATTTTCAAACTAAATTTGTTCTGATAGGTAAACTTTTGAGGGGCCACATGGTAATTTCAACAGAAAGACCAACATCTCAAAAATATTCCTTCACTTTCGTACAGCATGTTGTCATCTGAACGGAATGAAAATAACCGATATCCTGCACTATTGTTTTAGTAGTCTGAAATAAATTGATGGAGAGCCATTGAAGATTATATAATAATTGTCTTTAACAATGGTTGTTAATAACGTTAATGAGAATGGCGGAAAATATCAGATATTTTAAGTCACATTTTTATACAATCAAGGGATGCCTCAGATATAGTTGTATAAGATAACATCTATATTTATTGTTTATGTAGAGATATTCCGTTCATTTGATTTTGAAGCCTAATTCACTAATCAGGTAAAAAATTTAGAGAAAGAGAAAGATTGAAGGAAAAAAATTGTGGAATAACTCTTGTTCTAAATACAGTTTTTGGGGTCATAATTAGGATTTAAAAAAGATAGATAGTAGTGAATCGTCGATCGTTTTTCTATTGAAGCTAATTTTGTGTACACATGTGAAAACAGATTTTCCTGACTTTATGATTTTAATTTATTATATTTCGCTATGGCATAAATGCTTTTTTAATTTCAAAACTATTAATACTAATTAGAACATTGTAACAAGTAAAGACTCGATTAATGAAATTTCCTGTTTTCATTACTATTTTTGAATATTTTCTCATGTAAGCCCGGAGATGATCCCAGCAATATGTGGCTACATGCAAACAAAATCTGTACTAAACATCTTTGAATTTCACTATTTGAGAAAAGTAAAGAAATATTATGAGAGTAAGAAAGCAAAAAAACTGAAATAGGTGTCACTTCGCGAGAAGTTGAACTCCATATCCCTCATTAAAATCTATCCTTCTGCGCCCATACCAAATTACCTCACGATAGTTGTTTAATTCCAAATACTGGCAATTACGTCATACTTAATTCGTATGTATTTCTATTAAATTCAGCTCAACCTGCAGCTTTCAACAAACATGTGAGCAAATTTTATGTATTGTCATCATATCATTGCATAAATATCTATTGTTCTTCAAAAAGACGCATTTGGAAGCGATTTATTTATTTCATTATCGTATAAACTAACAGCTTTTCCGGCGCTTTGTATGATGCATAAGATGCAAGTTCTATTTGTTTTATCCAGCACTGGATTGTATTAGTACCATCAAGAATGTTGTCCTGCGGGTGCGCCGCTAACAGCACGCCTATATTGTTAATTTTTAACTGATCTTAACTGATCTAAACTGATCTTAAATGAACACTTTCAGTTACATTACAGTGCAATGAATTAATTTACTTTTGATTGAGGTTTCACCCTGCTGTAATTATCAATCAATCAATCATTATCAATCCATTCACTTTACGTATCGAATCGTTCAATATTTTTACTGTTATTTTTTATACATTGCTCACATATATAGTGATTAGTTAGTTATATAAGTATGAAGTATATCTTCATTATCATTGGTGTTATCTAGTACGCTAGTTCTCTTATTGCTTTTTCAATTGCTAATTCTTGATTATATCTTACATGGCGTTTACTTGCTAAGATATTGAGTATCGGGTGATAATTTATATTTGTAGTTGAATAAATAAATGAATAAATAAATAAAAAATAACTAAGAAAATTATATTCGGTCACGATCAAATCCTTTACACCTCACATCTCCATTCGAAAAGAAGCTTTAAAATAACTAAATTTCGATACTATATAATATTAGGCGGGCGTGGCAAACTTTTCCATTTTTGTGGAATAACGTAGAAATTTTTCTTGCAAACCGGTTGTAGTTTAGGATTAGTTAATGTTATGCTGTAGGCGTGTCCTTTAACCGATTTTGCCCATTTTCATTTCCAATTTTGCGGCCAGGCAAATGCTTACTGCAAGCTACGCTCTGATAAGCAGAAGGACATATGAACGGGCAAAGAGATGGACCTCCCTAGGTGGATTCCGAACTTGATACTGATCAATAATGTATTTGAGGCTTCTTTCTTGATGTTACAAACGCCTTGACAAAAAATTGAAATTTCAATACTATACTATATTTTTTTCGAAAACAGGTATTCTCAAGTGTTCTCAGGTGTTGTACAGCAACTGATATGAACCATTTTGGATACCAACCTGTGTGATATCTTTATTCTGTTTACCACAGCAATTACACAGACGGACACGATTAAATCGATTCAGTGGGAGCCACACATGTATTCAATAGATCCTGCTATCGTTAGTTTAGATACGTTTCTAGTGCTTGGTTTCTGAACATATATGCCGCGCAAAAATCAACAATTGCGTTAATTTCAGTTTGTTTGTTCTCTTGCTTTTATAACATTTGCTCAACATTTTTAAATGCCCTGGAGGCTAATCATGTAAATTCTGGTCGTCACTTTTGTGCCATGAAAGTAACAATCAACAGAAAAACGACTTGTAAGCAAATTTAACTATTGATTTTCGCTTTGAGCCTCGAAATTCGTTTTCTCGTTACGTCATTTTTAACAAATTTATATTAGTATTGAATATAAACCAAAAGACCTTGGGATCACCATGTAACGTTTTTGATGTCGGTTTTCAGGCGATGTCGCATAGAAACTGTTATGTAAGCAAATTTAACTGACGATTGCGCTCTCTTGTTATGTCAAATCCGACACTTAAGAAGGTGTCGCTTTGAACTAATTGGCTTTAGTATTGAGAATAAACCAAGACAATTTACTACCACATCTTATCTCAAAGTTGCATTTGTAAGAAAAAAACACCTGTGAAAGGGAAACAAACACAAACCTAAATATATTGTTCAATCTTTGCAAATAAAATTTGTGCATTTTATTATGCAAATATTTATATATATTTATATATAAGAAATAAAATATATTTATGTATAAAACTTAAGAAATTTATTTAAGAAACTAGAAATTTGCAAATTGAAATTTCGTGAACGCTATTCTCATTTCATTTTGCTTGCTTAATATTGTTTAATATATGTGTTTTGTTTATACAAAACAAACAACCGTCGATTTATCTCTCATTTTTTAAGGTTTTCTCATTATATTGGAAAATTTTCCGTACACTATTGGGAAGTTAACAATACTGTTACATAATGCTAATGAAACCGGTTATCGCGAATCACATTTCAAAAGGATAGTGACAATTTTTAAAACCGACATAAGTTACATGATGATCCTCCTTATCACATAAGTTTTATTTAGAGTTGCGTTTATTTGAAAAATCAGCTATAAAAGCAAATCATAATAAACATATTGCCCGTTTATCCCAGTCAATAAAAGCTAAATTATATTTTATATTAGAAATATATTATTTCCATTCCCTCCATTATTTTAATGAATCTTCTTAATTTATGTAGTTCCTTTTCATTTATTTATCTTGGGATAGCAAATTAAAAATTCAATAATCTACTTCTGTTCGACAAATGCATTGAAGTTAGCTTGGTTCTTAGGACATCCAAACTATTTAGCCACTTAAACCATTTCACGATGCTCTTCGATTAAACGTAACGGCGTGCAGCCCTTCAAATGGCCGAATATAGTTTGTCGAGGTGCCTGTATCAATTAGAAACTTCATTGATTTCCCTGCCATGATCCTTGAAATACAAAGTAGGAGGGTCCATTCCTAAAAAATTAAGTTCTCCAATTTCTTTTTGGGTCTCATTCGCCAAGTCGTCTAGGTTCTCTTGCACTTCTTGTTCAATGGGGTGCAATCTTTTTCATATCTGGATACGATTTATTCCTACTCTCCCAGACCCTATTTATACTTTCTCTGTCTTGGCTCCAGTTCCAATCTTTCCTATCGGGCCTTGGTCATAATACCCTTTGTTAAAATTTCTCCGTCTAGACATTATATTCTGTCCTTGTTCGTTTCTGCGTTGATTATTATTATTGAATCGGAATTTGGAAGAAGATGGATTGATACCAGTAGATTCCGATAAATGTTGATTAATATTCAAATTCTCGCTCTTAGGAAGAAATCGTATATTATGAATATATTTCGCCACCACAATTCCATTTCTTTGCAAAGCTTGTTGCATGCACGTATCGGTGATGATTTGCAACAACTTCTTGAGCAAAAGCTAAAACAGATGCCATGTCGTCAGGGCGCGAGGAGAATAGAATGTCGCAAAGCGGTTTCTTTAAACCGAAAATAAATACATGTGAACCGTCCTGCCTATATTTTTTCGCTTAGATGTATTGCTAACTGGTTGTTGTCGCCACGTCTCATCGTCGTTTTATTGACATGGCTATTCTCTTCTCGACCTCATCGTAAAATAAAGGAATTGAGAGGTTCCCGCCTTAGTGTCGAAAGTTCCTGTTCTATTAAATAAATCGACCTTTTATCGGCATATATGAAATCTAGGCGAGCTATTATTGCTTTAAAATTTTAAACCGTATTAAACGATAACGATAACACATCGTTTGCATGTGATATAATCTTGTTTCTTATCATAAGTACCACTTGATAATATTTCGCTGTTCACACAGAGCTTTAAATCTTATGGGCGGCACTTGCTGCAGCACACCATCATACTTACGTTTCCCTACTTCCACCAGATTCCGGAAGAGACTCCACAGCATTTAAGTTAGTTAGTAGTTAGTACGTTAATAATTTTTATTTCTTCATGAATATCAGATTTAAAGGGTCGGAACTCCTAAGGCTCCTAAACGATTTGCCAGCTTCCTAGTCTGTTCTTTCAATAAATTATTTAGAACCATCATTTGAACGTTGTTTATCCCCGAAAGGCTGCGCTTACTACGGCACCGATAGACTGTTCTCACCTGTTCTGGATGCATATTCCTTTTCAGTATTCTTAGACATTCAAAATACCCCTTAAGTTCTTTTAGAATAAATCACTTGCTTTGACTTTTAATCTTTATTTATCATTTTTTATTTATTGTTTCATTATTACACGAATTATCACTTTACTTACATGATTTTCGTTAATAGTATCATCGATGTTTTGTGCGTAATGTAACCTTTAGTGTATTGCTTTAATTTTGTCTTAATTCTTCCGCCAAGAATGTCAGCGTCGTTTTCTTTTTTGGTGTTCTTGTTATCTCTGCTTTGTATTTTGCTGCTGCCAAAAGCTTTCGGCTGCCTCTGTCTCTACTGCGTTTTAAAGTTGTTTTGGATCGATTTTATTAAATCCGCTCGTTTCTTTAGCCCCACATTGGACGTCGCTTAATCTAAAAATTGTTTTCACATTTTTATTATTATTTACTTTGGCTTATTGAGCAGTTCTTATTGAGTCTCTACTAAACGATGCCTTATTTTAAACATTAATTCTATGTTGAAAGCTTTTCTTCGCTATTGCATTGCGGCGTGTGCTGACACTGCAGATCGTGTAGGTAGATCATTTTTCACGAAAAGTATGTGTGGTAACAAATGTGACGATGACTCTGCGTCTGTAATCGGGACCACACTACTTATTGAAAACTTTAGAGTATACGGTGATAACTAATACAAAGTTTTTGCATAACATTAGAATTAATAAATAAAAGCAAATTAATTGTCAACGCATTTGACGCATTTAAGTGCTCAAAGAAATATGCTTTGCTTAGAGAAAATGCAATGTGATGCGACACTTCGCAGAAAAAGTGTCAACGATATTACGATTCTAAGTTATGATTCGGTAACAGCTAATGTCATAAATTGCTGTGTTGCAATATAATGATTATGTAAACCATACTTCTAAATAGCGATAAGCGTACATAAATTGTATATAAACCAAAGAATTTTTGAATAAAACATCATTTAAAATTGCCTGGTTATTGTGTTAAAACGCTTATTTACTAGACAGAAACTGCTTCCTTCCATTAAGGTGTGCAAGTATAAGGACAGTGCGACGGTGTGTTAATTTTGGATGCCACGCTTCTCGAGACTTTTAGTTTTACTTTACTACTCGACATTTTTCTTCTATGTTACACGAATATTTCGTCGTAACGCCAAGAAAGAATAACTGACATCATTGCTTAACAAAAAAAACTGACAGAGATTTTAATGGCTCTTCTATTGAACTTGAATTTAACTCGATTGCTATTTGGACATTTCAAGATAAATATGAAATGTTGCAGAAAGCGCACATAGTGGTAGCGATCTAGTAAAGATGTTTATCTAAGCATGTAAAGAAAGATGGCAGAAAAAGTCACTTTTGCGGTGGTCATTGATAGCGTAAGTTCAAGAGCAGACGTTTCGGTAGAAACAAAATAATAAAATGATCATTGCTAACGATTTTCATAAATTCCGATGCGTAGAAGATAGAGATATGTGCATACGACTGCAAAAAAAAAAGCAAAAGAGGTATAAAAATGATAATATCTTTCGTGACCCACTAAAGAAAATAAAGGAAAAATAGATAGTTTTTTATGTAAGAAATAGAAAATAGTGAGGAGAGAAGTGGATGTGGAAAAAGTTTTTAACGCACACATCGAAAAAGAAACACTTTTAAAAGTACGTATTGTCCATAATGCTATAGCTGGCTTATTTTTCTTTCCTGTAATGAAAAGGAGATTGTGCTCTCATCTGAATAAATTGATTTCCTTAGAAAAACGTGCTTGACATTAAAAAGAATGACTGGACGAAATTAATAAAACAAAGCATAGAATTCCTCAATAATAGAAATAATAATAAAAGAAAAGAAGATAAATCTATACATATGGATTCGTACTGTTGCGCTAACGTGCAAATGAATTTTGTTGGCATTGAGAGGTTATAGAAGCTGTAGCTTTAACATGTCAAAGAAAGAATAAGTAGAATAGGACTGTTAGAGTGTTAACAGAAGAATTATTAAACGATGTGTATTTAAGGAAACAGGATTAGATTAGAAATGCAATTGAAAGCGAGAAGGAGATAAACAACATGTAAAGTGAAAAACATATAATTTAACCCTTGAAGTGTGTTTTAAGTGTAAGTGAACCCACGTACGATTCTTTTTTATTACTAAATATAGTAAAAGAATGAAGTTTGCTTATCAAAATATTTCGAAAGATAGAATATAGTATCTAATCAAACGTCAAAGAATATTGAAAAAAATTGGTTGTCAATGGGCTTCAAGACCATCTACACATACAATCAGCAACAAAGGATATAATTGCTTTTTCTTAATACTTAATATCTATTCAAAATTGTGAATATTTCTTTTGCGAATTAATATATAATTTTTATATATTTATATGTAATATAAAGTAAAGAAACAAATAATTTTTAACATAATGAAATACTTTCTTTTTATAAATGGCTTACTTTTAGTATACTGTTGTTGATTAAAATATATATTTTTTAGTATATCTTATTCAAAAATATAGTTCATAGTCTTTCCACGGAGTATACGTTGTACCTTAACTATCGAATTTTGTCTTGCGTTTCGGATTTTGTCACGCCATACCTTCATATATCTTCAAATATTAGGAACCGCGAAGCAACTAAATTAATTTCAGATATCATTTACAAAAACATGATAATTAGTATAACTAGGGGGCCATTATGTAGCGTTTTTGCCGTCAGTTTCTAGGCGATGTGACTTAGAAAGTGATACGATAGCTTCATGTAAGCAAATTTAGCTGATTAGTCTCATTTCGTGCTCTCTTTTTCCGTCGATTTTGGTCACACCAAAATTGATACGATTTTGATCAAATTTCCATTCCAATATTGAGTATAAAGTTAAATTTGTAGGAAAAAACACTTGTGAAACCTAAATATATTGTTCAATCTTTGCAATTAATAATTATGCATTTCGTTATGCACAATGTATTTATATATAACAAATATTATATATTTATATATAAGAAATAAAAAGTTTATTTAAGAAATTAGAAATTTCGTAATTAAAATTTTGTAAAATTCTTATGTTTTTTTATCGTACATAGTTTGTTAATGGTCAATATTTGACTCTATTAAAAAGTTATTGATACTATTAAATGAAGGCAATTAGAGTCACAATTAGTGGCCACCTTGCAAAAAGGTGATATTAGCTACATGATGACCGTCTTGTTAATAAATTTAGTGACCGTTGATAATGAACGTGCAGGGCTCAATTAAAGTAACACGAAAATTCAGTAATCAACGACAGTGATCAGAAAGGTAATTACGTGGCTATTAAGCAAAGACAAAAGTTGGCATTCACCGCCGAAGACCAAGATTTACATTCGCTTTTATTTTCCTCGTGTAGGTTTTTTTGAATCTTAAATAAAATAATGTCAAATATGTCAGCAGGTTAATAAGAAATAACGATTTTTAATTTAATGCTTTATTAGTTGACGCTATATAATAAAGACGCATTATGCATCTGGAGATAACCAAAAATTTCAGGTGAATAAATTTAGGAATGAGTTACGAATGAAGTTTAATTCAATGAGTTATTTGAATATTATTTGAGCTTTATGCGTCGTTTGCGTGAAGCTGTTCTCTAAAAGAGGCACGAATTGCGAAAAAAATTGGTCGTGGTTTTGTGTTCCCACTTTTCCTTCCTTTTTGTTTTTCTCATTGTTTAGTTTTCTTATATTGTGACTATTGCCGTACATACGTGTATAGTTGTATGTGCAAACAGTGCACGCCTATACTGTATCTAATTCGGTCTTGTTGTATAGGCGATAATGCCATAAATAAAAATAAAATAAACTGAAGAAAAGTTGAAAAAGCTGTGGTCAGGTGCGTTTATTTTTTGTCCTCGGAATACGCTGACACGCCTGTCTATTATTATAGAATATCGACACTTACTTTTCGCTGACGTTTTGTTCAAGATAAATGTAGTGGTGGTTACAAAGGATTTGACGCAGCCAATGGAGCAGATGCGTAATAATATTCAATACAGTGTAAAAGTATGTAAAAGCGAACACTATTGTAAAAGAATAGTTCTGTCATTGCAAAATATAAAAATTAATGGTAAATTCATATCTCATTATAGATACCAAAACTGTTCTTGTAAACGCTTTTCGCGAGATTATGTAAAATTTGCTTGTAAAGTAGAGTAGAAATTCTTTTATTATGTTTGGTAGTCGGAATTTTGACTTTTTGGACGATAGTTCTATGTGGTTGTAAGATTTACTGGAAGCTTGCAATGGAAAGTTTATCAAATGCAAATTTTAACTCTGCTATCGTGAAAAGAAGGAAGCTGCTTAACTATAAAATTGCGCCATGGATGAACAAATATTTGCAGAAGTTGATTTTACTGAAGAAAACCGCTTTAAGCAAAGAAAAAGAAAGCAAGTTAAAAAGAGAAAGGGATATTCAAAATTGATTTAAAAGAATAAGCAAACTGATCAATATTGCGTACGGTGAGTCAATGAATATTTATTACCATGATAATATCTTTACTGTTCAACAGGAAAGCGTTGCAAATCATTAAATTCAAATTTAGGAACAGACGTTGAGAAAAAGTTCAAACGAAGAATTAACTACAGATGATATTACAAAATGCAAGCGACTTAATCAATGTTATTTTCAAATCCCACCAACAAGGAGGAAACAAACACAATACTCATTTGTTGACTCGTGCAATGGACTACGATCTATTGCATATCATAACAATAATTTTTACATGACTAGTATCACAAGCAAAAAAGTTTTGGAAATCACCTCTAGTCTCTTTATTAGTAAAAATACCGGTCATGATAAATTGCTTCCAAAAATTCTATAAACATGAAATAGTGTCACATGGTGTTACTCCTACTATTTATGCTGAGATAAATCAGCCATTTATGTTTATTATAGAAAGCTATTAGCTCTTCTGTAGACTATTTATAGAATGATCAAGTTTCCAACAATTAGAATTTAAGTAAGATTTTCTTAAAACTTATGCCTTTTTAGGGACGGAATCAGATTAAAAAAAAAGGATAACGAATAATAATAGTCCAATTTTGTAGATACGTAATTGTAATAAATAAATAATTCCTTATTCAAGTAACACAGGGGCAAGGAATTTATGACGGGATATGCTGCAGGGTATATCTATGTTGATGCAGATTAAGAGTACCGATGAACTCATTATGGTGCTAATTAATTCAATCATATACTCATATGGAAGCCTATATTCATTAAAATATCAGTATACATGATTTTAAAAATTCTCCATAGAAAATGTAATTACCACGAGCTAGGTGCTATGTAACAGTTAGTAAAGCAATACATTGATATATATATATATATCATAGATTGTTGAAAATGAAACAAATGACGTGACGGAAATCTGATATGAGAATTTGTGTATAATTTTTGTAAGACATTTATAAAGAGTGTCAGATTTCGCATTACAGTAGAATTAAACATTTAAACTTGTAATGTCATTAATGATTATATGAAATGAAATGTTACGATCATTACATAATCTAATGATATAATTGACTACTGAAAAGAAATAGTTTTCAATACGCAATGAAATGAATTTTTTTAAAGTGGTGAGACCATATGCCTTCAATTAGCAAATCTTAGTTAAATAGCCACAAAAGTAGAATTCTTGACATTTCCAAGGCAAATGAATGCTTACTACTTACGTACTACTGTTAAAATTTAAATAAAAAAAGTTAAAGATGTTGTCATTTGTTTATTTTTAACGGGTTCAGGCCGTCCACACTAATTAAAGGCACGGTGATTTCCGAGAAAATTAAATCAGTGCGCAGACACGTTCAGGATAGGACAAGTTCATTTTCTCAAAAGCTGTTGTGCTTTAAACAGCGGGAACAGGCGAAAGCCGTCAGCATATATACAGCGGTAAACGTCGCAGTCGCGATAGTTGCAAATGAAGTTCATTAATTAAAAGAAAAGTTAAAAAAAAGCTGGAAACTGACAAAAAAGCAGCTGTTCCCAAGTATAAAAAATAATGCATTCTTTTCTCTTAATTTTTTTTTTTTCTATTTTTGACTCTGATGTTGTGCATTGACATCAACCAAAATAATCACCCGCCTGACTGTACAGTAAACACTTTTTGGTAAAAAGCCGCACGAGTTATCTCAAAATAAATATTCCAGCCCCAAAATATCTTGTGATAAAGCGTCTCAATTGGATTGTACGGTAAAAAAATCTTAAAAAAAGAGAATGATTATCTCCAGGAAACTTGTTTAATTATTCCAACATTATCGGTCATTAACAGGCTTCAAATAGCGAAAGATAAAAATTCGAAAGTGTATCGTCTTCTTTCGCTTTGGACATGCATAAAGAGTTTGCGACAATGCTAACATTTGTGGTAACTGCGCTGAAAACGCTCACATTACTAACGAAAACGATTCTTGCCAAAATACGTAGTTACGTGTGAATTGCTATGTAAAAATCCTTCCCAATACAAACCACAGTACTCTATTGGAAATATTTCATATCTTCTTAAAAAAGGAATACAAGGAATGAACTATTCACTGTGGAAAGGAAGTCGGCATGTCACAACGATCATGTCACTTTTCCATAACAGTCACTATAATAGATATCGGAAAGTCTAACATATATTTCCTAACGGTGCTGAAAATATTTCACATACCAAAATGTCTCAAAATTGCCATCAAATGTTCTTGCTGCAACAGTGCAATAAAGTAACAATCGTATTAGTGGAAAGAACGACAGCCCATGAAGATCCAAATAATACTGATGAGATTAGAATCCCAGAGAGAAGTAAGCTGTTTAGTCAAATTCCTGAATAAAACTTAAAAAGCTGCACTTTGTTACTACAATTCATAAGCCGAAAGGATAATTCAAAGTCTGAATTTATAATTTTGACCAAAGATGAAGAATATGGGAATTCTGAAGTGAAAAAATTTGCTTAAAATGTATGTTATCACAAGATAATGCTACGTTACTATCACATCCGCTAAACTTGCGTACACCCCGTGAGGCAAAACGGTCAATTTTGTAGATAAAAAATTTGTTTTATTACACCGGTCTCACTACCAATGAATTCAAAATTGAATTTATAATAACTTCTGCTTTTATTGCTTTTTAAATATCGCTTTGTGTGTGTGAGAGTATACACACATTAGTTGACACGCGTCATCCCCTTGTCTGTCTATAATGAAAGTACGATGGCAGTTGATGATATCACATTATTAAAATGTATTTGAACCTTTTTTTTAATAATAAAAACGTTTAATAAAATACGTACTCTCTGTTTTATTGCTCTAGCATCCGTAATTCGTATAGTTTTATTACTTCAAGTCTCAAAAAAGGGAATTTAAAACTCGTGTCCACGTTAAGATTGTATCAAGATTTGAGAAAAATTTGAAATAATGTCAGAGTTTACTTTTTTTACATGAATTTCTTCGCTAACAGAAGCTAAGCCCAATGACCTGAAAGCAAAAAACACAATCATTACCTGCATATAAAATTTGTATGGATTCGAAGAATAAGATTCTTTGACTTGAGATTAGTCAAAAACTTTAATTTTATAAGATTGATATTGAATTGTGAAGTATTTCGTGACCTTGCGATTCAAATGACCTTTAAGGGTTTCCCAAGATTCATCAAAATAAAATAAGAATTAATTTAGCTGCCAAAGAAATTTGAAGAGGTTTTTGAGTCCATATATATTGATTTGATTTGTTTTCCTGCTTTCCATTTATATTACACAATTACAACAATTTAACAAAGAGTAGTGTTCGCGAAAATAATAAATTCAAATTTTAATCCTTTCGTTAATCTTATGTTAATCCTCTTTGTTCACTTGTCGGATTGTTGCCGTTTGAATTGTTATTGCTGCATGTTGGTTGGTCTTATCATTATTATTATTATTATTGTTGTTTATTTGTTGTTATATTTTGAGCGTCAAGTGTGTTCCCAAGTGCTCTTGTGAAAGGAAAACATACACTCGAAGAGCCCTCACTGACTTTTGTTATTTTTAATTTTTTTTAATTTCAACTTTGAGAACAAATATAAGCATTATATAATAAACCCAGGACGTTAATGTTGATATTAATTTCGCAATCAAGTTTCTTCCCTTTTATACTTACATTTTTTTTTTTTTGTTTTCTTATGTTTCGAAGAATGTACCGATTCTGTGATTCCCTTTACAACATCAAGTATGTACGGGATACCTATTAAAGTAAAATAATATTTAGTCATGTACTTCTATGTATTCGGCAGCTTAGTTTTCGGAAAATTATCAAAGAAAACTGAAAAGTGAAGAAAGCAAAATCGGATAAAGATTTTTCAGAAATAATTATGAAAACTCTATGAAAAAACGGTTATAAAATACTTCCGATTGAAAGCGATTTTTTTCATTTACACATAACCGAGCGTTATTCAACGTGGTGGGGAGTATCTAAAATTCGTTTTAATTTATAATAGTCTCCGTACATACATATGTGTGCATACGCTACTTTAAGCAGGATTCTTAATATACGCCACACTTTACGTTTAGGAAATAAGTACAGACAACCTGTATGCGTACGTATGTAAGTATGTCAATACGTAGAGAGCGATAATATGACAATGTACAACGAGCAACAAGAGAAAATTTGAAAACACACTTTTGCTTGCCTATACAAATTCAACTTAAGAATAACACTCCTAACAAACACATAATCGTACGCTTGTAAATGGGATTTTCTCTAGCAACCCCTCATCGAAAAGCGTACGCATTAGGAAATTGTTTAGAACACGATGCTTGCATATTTTATTTGTATGTAATTATTGTAAATCGCAAAAGTATATTTAATGTGGAAGGAAAACATACGCAAACATTAACTACATACTGATTTTTTGGGCAAGGGTAGTCGATAGTTAGCAAAGATGTGATGAAGTTATGGATTTGTTATTAAATTCGATGCTTGCAGTTTGCAGTCCTTCTAGTTTGAAAGGAAGACCTATATTTTAAGTCACCACCGAGAACTAGCGTCTAACTTATTCACACGTTATGTAACATGGGCTAAATCAAGATCCATTTCTTATCGGTAATGTTAAAATCAGGAAATTGAGACAGCAACAGAAAGAAAGCTTAATTTATTGATGCTCTGTAATTGACTTTCACTTGACAGCTTTGAAAACGGGACGGGTGCACCTGTAAACGAATGCCTATATTTTTGAATAAAGGAAATAAACAAGACTTACGTTATATGCAATATTAATCTCGAATATGCGACATTCTATGAAATGGATGGATAAAATTCGTCGATGAAAATATATATATATTGCAAAATATTTCTTAAGAACTCTTTCAAAAAAATGTATTTTCTTACATTTATTCTTTTAATTATCGGCTTGAGCTATTAAATATGATTTTCGGTTGCATCAGTCAGCTTTGCAAGCTACATCGTGTTATGAGACATTGCAATTAATAATACAAACACGTCTATAGACTCCCATATAGCTTCTTATAGGATAAGTTTATACATATAACTTAAGATTATAAATGAGATTTACAGAAGTGTGTACTTTTACTTAAACCTAAGTTCTATATTAGTCTGCACATTGCGTTACAATATTTAACAAAAACTAAACGAAATAGTAAAGAGAAAAACTAAACAAGTGAGCAATTGATAAGGAAAACCAAGCTTTGTAATTCGTGAAGATGAAAAATGTTCAAATTATCTTGTATGTCAGAAAGATCACACATTATTACAGGATTATAATGCATTCAATAATTAAATGTTTGTAATGCATTAAAATCCCTATCCTATGGAAGAGAAATATTATTCCTCATCCTTTTGGGCTCGTAACTTCTCCAATGCATTAACAGATGCTTTTAGAAAGCATTTACGAGTAATTCAAAGCATTATCGAACGAAAATATCCTCAAGTACTCTATCGAGACGAACTCTAAGTAAGATATAAAACTGAGAATGATGCAAGCGAAAGCGTGTGTGTCTATCAACAAATCAAAAGTTTGATCTGGAATTTTGGGAATTGATAATAGATTTGGCTACAGAAATATACGTTTTCTTGCTTTTTTGTTTGCAATTTCGCAACACGTAAAGTGTAAAACGTATGCTTCCCTCTCAGTTAAACACAGAAGATATACCTTCTAGCGGAAAATCTCCCAAAAAAAAAGAATGAACTGAAATATTTGCTCATTGTTTTTTAGGGGAAATATAAAAAAATTATAAAAAATTTATTATAACCGAAGAAAATCTCTGCGAACACATATCAAAATCTAAAACGCTTTTTTCTCGAAACACGTTTTTGAACCCAATATAAATTTAACTTTTTTAATTCTAATTTTTTACAGCACCTTAAAAACAAGTTTATCTAATGGAATACGTAGGCTTTTTTCGAAAATATGATTTATACATTATTTATCTTTTTTTTGGTCCAAATTAGATCTTTTTTGTTAAAATACTAACCACTCACACAAAAGTCAACATTTTTATATGCTACGTGGAGCAGATTCCCTAAAGTAAAGATGCCTCCCAAGAATAGATCGGCTACTGCATTTTTTAAACATTTTTTATAAATAATTATATATGTTAATTATATATATTTATTTATTCATTAAATCTACTTTTATGAACCTCTTAAAATATTATTATTCGACTACCATCCCTTCCACTTCAAAAAATTTATATAAAATCCATGTACAAATAAATTGAATTTCAATGGTACTTATAAGTACTTACTTATCATTGAAATTTTTAATGTGTAATTTATTAATACCGAGTAAAACACCCAGAAACTAGAGGTGTCTTCAATATGTGTTTTACTGTAGAATTTTTCTTCTACCGATTTGGTCTATTTTCCATAGTAGCGTACGTGCAAGATCTTTCAATGTTTTAGTCAAATTTATCAAAAATCAAATTTTAAATTTAATGCTGATCAAGATTATATGTATTTTATGGAGTTTCTGAAGCTTCCTTCGTAGTGTTACAAATAAATTGACGAAATGAGTATACTCCTGTCCTCGGCGATGATTTTGAAAAAGAAAGAATTCCTCAAATTACCTGAAGTACATACGGCACGTAATAGAAATATGCCCTAGAGGAAGGAAAAGTGATCCAATATATGATCGATATTTTTTTATAAGCAGGAAGTTCTTTCACTGCGCCGCTGTTGACCAGCACATACATGCATGTGAAAGTTCAGTTTTAGCACGATATGCTTTATTTATCCTTTTTTAAAAAAGCTGAAATTGTCATCGATAGTCGATTTTGACATCAACGTAGGAAAAGACTTAGAGGGAAGCTCAAGAACGTCAAATAGATACTTCGCACAAATAACAATATACGATCTGACTGGAGCTAACTATCCATGCAAGTATGGGCGTTCTTAGAAACAGTTCGATACAAATGGGACAACTTACTCAAGTAGAAGATGTTTTTCAGCGCACCTTAATATGTACAAGAAAAAGCGAAAAACGATGGGAGGAAGAACAGTTGCTATCATAATGAAAGCGGCCATAGTGTTTTCCTACGAGAGAAGCTTTGTCTACGTACGAAGCCAGCAAAAATCGATCCACGTTTTAGGTTTCTTTCGAATAACAAAAATCTCTCCATTGGGAGCCTACTACCGTTCGATTGAAAATTTAAGAACTTTTCATTGTAGAAACAAGATACAATATTCCGGATAGGGTATGCCCAAACAGATAGGACAATTGTTCACCGAAGGGAAAAAGAAATGAAATGCACAAACTTACTTGACCGATGTTTCTCTAGCTGATGAGATTTATTTCAATATTTTTTAAGCTTCACTATTGAAAGCTTCAGCTAAATTAATGAATTATTACTATAAATTACAGATTACACTGTTTCTCAAGTCCAACTAGTTTGATTTTCAATATATATTGTTATAAAACTGCCTTTTGTATTTTTCCTTCAGACAGAGTCGGTATCGCTAGATCACGGAAAGCGCAGATTTTACTTACAATCTCAATGGTTTTTGCAATTATTTAAAGGAACTTATTTTTCTAATGCGTGTTTGACTCGAATATCATTATTCTACTTCCAACGTACAACTATCAGTATGCAACGCTTTATTGTATATTACGACTGTCTTCTTATGACACACTTCTTACGACTAGCTCCTCTTAAGCGAATTACTCAGCCTATAAACATTACGAATATCACAACATTGCGTCGCACTTTGCTATTCCTGCTAATACTTTCAATAAACCTTATGAATATCACAAACGCTATGTCCCATCCTGCTATACCTCGCTGCTGGATTTCCCGATAGAGTTTCATTAATACCATTACCAGTTAAATTTTGCGGGAATTGTTGTCAATCTTTGCTTTCATCGACAGCTATAAATGCGCCTTTTTATTACTACGGCGGGTATCACATAAGAAGATATTTTCTCTCTGTCTATATATATAAAATGAATGAAAAAGGTGCGGTGTAATTAAACGCATGCGATTGCCTTAAAGCATATGTGTAATAGTATTTGTCATTAATATGCTTATCATACATTTATATACAGATAAATATAAGCATTGAAAAGACTTTCTAAATTTCTTTATGTAGCCTTATAGGGACTTATTGATTTACAAGATGAGATCATGTACAAACTTGAAGTGCGGATTCAAAAAGCAGACGATGTACTTATGCAATTCGTATTACACAGATTTGATGTTTGGCTTTTTTTTTCCGCATGAACAAGTGATATGCTTAAGTAACAAACTGAATAATCACTTGTTTTCATCGATGCGTCATGGACTTGCTAAGAAGTGGTTTGATTCATACGATTATGTAGAAAAAGCATTTCGATGAATTGCTAGCTTAGAAGGGGAAGATTTTTTCGGAAGTGATTGGCTTTTCTTTGTGTCCATATTATGTAATTTCTTCACCTCGTTCCTTCGGATCTTGTGTTACAATCATAAACATATTTTTACCGTTTTCACAAAGTTACGATTAATCATTCATTTGCAGATCGGTAAATTCATCAGAAAATTAATCTTACCAGATATCACGGGTGAGTTCTTTAACGAAAAATGTATCATAAAAAAGTGGAATGAAACAAAATGTAAACTTATAAGTCATGCGTGTATTGTAGGTGAACCCTTTATGTAGTACTTACCGCTGGAACCGGTGGCGATTTCGTAACACCTTCGAAGTCCGCAAAAAATGTATATAAATATTTCTGATTAGCTTGAGATATTGCGTTGATGTAATCGTCTGCACTTCTCTGTCTTCGAATTATTGAAATCTCAGAAATTAAGAAAAAAAGTCTGGTTGAAAGAAATTAATAAATTTAGTCGTTAAATATAAATGTTGTCTTAATTTAGATGCCCACAAAAAGGAGAATACAAAACAAACAAAAAAATATAAATTTGAAAATCATATTTTTAATAATTAATTCTTCACTAATGTACAAAGGTTTCAGAATCAGCCGAACATTCACTTTGGCCTAATTTTTTAAGGTAAAATATGTAAGAAATAACATTTTAAAATATGAACTTTTGTGCAGAGAAATTACTTTTTCATTTTCTCGTATTAGTTTATATATGCATTAACGCCTCATGTATATTTTCCTTTTCTATTAACCTTGAGTTAACTTTTACAAAATTTTTTATTTATTTGATTTTTTTTTTTCAAACGGTTCAGGTGAAGGATTCATTGGCTGGTTGATTGGCTTAAACCCATGGTGAGTAGAAACAGGACGCAAAGAACTGCTGTTGCTTACCAGCTGCGCTGTGTGGATTAATTGCAGACGGACTGCTATTGCCATTGCTATTGTTGCATGCAGCTGTAACAGAAGCAGCTGCGGCAACAGCCGCATAGCCGTTGTACCCCATCTGGGAATATGAAGCTGCTGATACAGTGACTGCAGTATTGCTATTGTTGCCCAAATGCGGGTGAGAATGAGGACTGTATGTTGCTTGACGAGCTGCGCAATTGTCCACCATACTATTGTGGTGTGTGGGTAAGGGTGGTGGTAATCCGACGGTGTGGCCGTAAGTTCCTAAAGTATCAAACGTGGAACTAGGTTGACTGGCGGAACTGCAGCTTACGCCCTGTAAGTTGGCTGCCGCGCAAGTTATTTGACTACTACCTGTTGAGCTACCAAAGCTACCTGCCATGCCATGATGGTGATGGTGATGCGAATGTGAGATGGGCGGACGTAAGGATACATGACATTGATAAAAAGACGATGAACCCAAATCCCTTTGCTGTGTTATGGGCGAAGCAGGCATTGTTGTAATTGAAGGGTGGGAGTGCGTAAAACTTGCCATTGGAGCAATTGAACTGAAACGAAAAACATGTCGGCGAATGTTAACCGTTAAAAATTTGGTTATTTTTTAAGAAGAACAAGGCCGCCTTAGATTATTAGTATTGTTTCCGAAAAACAGCTAAAATGTATAAATGATCCAAACTCAAAATAATTTAACATTTAAAATAGCGTTTCAATAACGCAAACGAATTTCATTATGCCAGGTTTGCGATTCGGCAAACCGGTATTTGAGATTTTTTTATTCATTTTTTGATGTTAGTGAACTAAATCTAAAACTGCTAATTGTAAACTAACAAAGAACGTTGTAACGATTGTTCTACAGGCAACGTATGACTCGGCACCATAAAGCCAGATATCGGCTCCGAGAAACTCGTGTAAATTAAAGATTAGTTAGTTTGGGGTATAGAGATATTTATTAGTTGGTGTTCGTCTTTCCAACTACGTTACAAATTTCGGGCAAGAATATAGAGCAAACACTGACAAGGAAACATGTGAAACAGAAATCTTTTGGAAAACGAAATCCGTGGGAAGGAAACACGTTGAAAAGAAGAACCGGCAAAGCACCTAATTTAAGTCTGCCGTATGTTCAATTACCGTTGATTATTGGGCTCTTCGGATGTATTTTTCGGCTTTAGCTTAACTAAAACAAAAACAGAAGATTTCGCCGTTTGACAGCATACGAACTCAACGCACATATGATGCGCATAGTTATGCCTGTCGTATTTTCGCATTTCCATCCAGATGCAGCAAAGAAAACTACTCAAAAATGAAACTAGAGTGCTCTCTCATTTCCAAAATACTACCAAAGCCCCGAAACCTAAAACAGTCTTATTTTCTTTATCAAAGTATATTAAAATATTTGTATTTTTTAAAATAACAACATTTTCCCATAAAAGTTCAGATACCATTCTACTTGTAAATTTGAAGCCGCAACATTTTATCCAATTTTTTACTTTCTATTATACAATCCAAAAATATTCATACGATGAAGCCAAATTTGAATTTACGCAATTTGGATAATTTTTCTAGTTGAGGTCTATTTAGAAGACAAACAATTTAGAAATATTTGTATTTATATGATTTATTGTTAGAACTATTTGGTACATACATCGAAAAGCCATTTGCCAAAATTTCAGGTAGTGACCTAAAAAATTTAGAATTTCATGGTCAATCAGAATTTAAATGCTCGACAACCATACACGCATATCGAATGTGTCCGGTTTATTATTTAACAGTGCAATGATGTCAGGGTCATAATGTAAATATAAGTTTTTAGTATTTGTGCTTAATATAACCCGTTATGCATAACATTCTTTGGATTGTTTTGCAAAAGAGAAAAAGCAAAGGAGTGCAAAGGGAAAAATACCAATCATTCGAGATTTGTAACAAGAGAAGGAAAAGAAGAGAAGCAACAGTTAATTTTCAAGTCTGTCTACGGTCTATGCGCCCAAAGTTTTATTGGTGCGATCAAAGACAGGTCTAGAACATTCGCATTACGATATTTCTTTAAGAATTTTTGCTCAAAAGGTAACATGAAAATATATGGTAGTACTTATTCTTCTATTTTCGTTTAAAGATGGGCTAAAAATTGGTAAGCAAAGTCTGTGTCAAAGATCTGCTATTACGTCAATGATACAAAAAAAAATTAATAGTTATTACATCGTTTTTACTAAAATACCACAACAGAAGAAAAACAAGTAAGAAAATTAAGTTCGGCTGTGCTGAGTCTTTCTTACCCACCACCTTTATCTTACAAAAATTGGGAAAAACTAAATTGTAATAGGTGGGCGTGGCAGTGAAAAAAATTCCAACGTTTCTGCCAAATTTTAAGCCAATATCTTTATTTGTGCAGCCAGTAGAATGTTTACCACAGACATTACACAGACGGTGGTGTTCTCAGTCTACGTTGCACTGTGGGCGTGCCCTTTGACCGATTTAACGCGTTTTCAATACCAAACACATCCAATGTTTCTGCTAAATTTGAAGCCGATGTCTTTATTTTTGCAACCAGGTGAATGTTTACCACAGACATTAAACGGACGGATAGATAGACATGTTTAAACCGATTCTAGATTTGATGCTGATCAAGAATATATATACTTTGTGGGGTGTCTGAAGTTTCCCTCTGGGCATTACAAACAAATCGGTGTTGGGTATAAAAAGCATCAGCGTATTTCTTCAGATATTTCACTCATTTTCAAATCAATATAACTTTTTACACGAGCAAAGAATTAGAAAACTATCTTTACAAAAAATGTAAGCTGAAATGTCTTTAAAGTATTTGTTCGTTTGAGACAATTCGGTGAGTGTTAGCAGGTATATAAACGTTGACACCATCTAGTTGCAAGAACATTGACCGCATGTTTCCACACCTCGAGTACCTGTTCTGTTTAACAAAAGTCACTTTATGTTCTCATTCTTAGAATATCAAGAATTTTCCTATATTGATACCACCAGAAGCCATTTCTCTTATGCATTAAGAGACGACATTTTGCTTTGGTGACGTTGAGCTTTACCCTATTTGCCTGAGTACGTTAGGACATTTTTTTGAGTCGACGTTTCACTGTGCCGGCATCACGCTGCATTTATTCTGTAGTTCGGTGCCGCGTAGTCTCTTATTGAATAAAAACGTGCGAAAAAAACTGTTGTCAACTGCAAATGAATAAAGATAGTTTTATAGTATGGGAGAGAGAAGGAGAAAGAACAGAGCCCTGTGATACTCCTGCATTTAGGTGAAATTTGTTTAAGTGAATGCGTCGAAAACAATTATTATCGAACGTTTGTTTAGGAAACTCGTTATAAATCGAGTGAATTTACTTTCGACAACAAATGCAATCACCTTGAAAAGAAGAGAGTTTTTTCATACTCTACCTTCGAGATGTGCAACTACATAGTTCGATTCTATTTTTCGTTGACATAAGGTCACTAGTCGACCAACTTTGACGAAAGCCATGTTTTCTGTTGCTAATCAAGTCGTTGCATTTTAACTAACTCGTCAGAATGGTCTGGAGAGTGTTGCCTCGCTCAGGTTTAGTTATATAGTTTCCAACTCGTCCCGAAATATTGCGATTGTTGACGCTAGCAAGCACAGCTTTGACGGCCCCCGTTTTGAGCAATACTGGAGACATCATGTCTATTGCTTCCTCGAACCAGAGCTGCGGTCAATTGCTATTTGCAACACAGGAGTTTGAAGGAAACGTTTCAGCCAATACTTCAGCTCGAGGCAGATAGTATTTATTCCTTTTTGCAGAGAATTGGAATCAATGCTGTAGATTGGTGTGCAATTCTCTTCATAAGTGACCAAAAACTCTTGCTGATTCTTGGTGCGGTAAGAATGTTGGCCCTACTCTTGTACAGTTTTTTCCCCGAAAAGTACCTTGTCAGCGAAACATATTGGTTCGGTCGTTTGGGTTGAAACCCCAAACTTTATATGTTTCCACTCTGAATCAATGTACATTTTTGCAAGTTTGGTTAGACCATCGCTTGTTTTTACGTTCAAATGAGGTGTTTTTAAATGGAATGAAATGGACCGCATTCCGTGCACGATGACATCTTTCACCACGCCCGCAATGGCATTAAAGTTATTATTTAAAAAACGGGGTTTCCAATTGCAGCACCTAAGGAAACTATTGAGCTCTTACCAATTTGCTTTTGCATATTTCAAGATTTCACTTTTCAGAGCCAGAGAAGAAACATAATAAATATTAACGTAAGAGAAGGGTGCGAAAATGGTGCGGGGGTCAGCCTTGCCGAGAGGTACATGGATATTGATTTCATATTTTTCTGACCGCGGAATAAGAAGAAGATGTAGAGTATTTTGGCATAGCCTATTAGCGCAAGGAATACGTAATGGTTTATTCATAAGCTGCAATAGGACATTTTCAATTGTCACAATATCAGTATCGCGTTCCTCTTGAGTCGGATGGGTCGAATAACGGAGTCAATTCTTATTGTGGGCGATGAAATCAGCACAAATCACGATTTCGTTGTCAGTATAATTGAAAAGTATAAGAGAAATAATGTTGGGTAATGTTGAAGTCATTTGAGAAACCCGCCCTTCTGTAACAAACTCCAAAAATGATGTGTTTGGATGGTGAATTTGGTAACTTGGTGTTACATTGTTGGAACATAATGCCACTGCATGTATCACATCATATCGTGTTTGGAACTATTTGGTAGCCAGGCCGCTTTTACCGACATGATTTCCACAGAAAGCGAATATATTCGGGCAAAATTTTTATACGTGTGCGCGCATACTGCGACAAAATTCGTTCGTAACCCGCGTATATTCTACTGATCTATGCTAAATTTACTCGCTCGTAAAATTTATTGTTTTTACGAATTAAATTGAACGTAGGTGCAAGTGTGTGACCAGACCGGTAAGTATATTCCTTTACCGGTCGCGAACTCACTGTATGCGACCGCAAGCCGCAATCAATTCGTCGCTCAAGTACTCCTGGACAGGATATATGAAGGGATAGAAATTACATGTGTAAGAGGAACATAAAGTTTCCAAGTGCTTACTGAAAGTTAGTTTATTTTTATCGCTATTATTGCAATTAGTAGTCCGGTGTTGCAGCTGTTGATGTTATTATTGTTGTGGACATGATTTTAGTTGCTGTTGTCGGTACTGTTCCTATTGATTGTATTGTTATTTTTATTGTTGTGCTTGCGCTGGTGTTGATATTACGTGACGTAATTGGTGGTTGAATTCAGTCAAGAAGCTACTTGATGAATACTAGGCACCTATGCTTATGAAGCTGCACGTTGTTGTTGTTATTATTGTTTTTGTTATTAGCGTTATTGTTGCAATTGTTGCTACTGTAATTTTTCTTGTTGCCACTGTTGCTTAACCTTGTTGTTATTACTTTTAACATTGTTGTTTTGTTGATACTTTTATTGTTACCACTGCTGTTGTTACTTTTATTACTGCTGTTGTTCTTTATCTTTTTTTGCTTACACTATGGCTGCAGATATTATTATTTTTTGCAGATAATACAATATTGTTACTATTGTTGTTGTTATTGCGGCTATTGCTATTATTGATGCTGGTTTATTTGGCATTATTGTTTGTGTTATTTTATTATTGTTGTTATTCTGGTTAGTAGTGATTGTTGCCGATTCTGTTTTGTTTCGCTTTCAGGCCGTACGGCGGTTGAAAGTTTTTCGGCGAAATGATCAGACGGGTCATTTTATAACTTGTAGACTTTTGCTTTCTACTTTAAAATACAACTCTATAAGAGCTTGCGGTGGCTAATTTCTTCTTTTTATACTTAACGCTTAATACACAGTAACGGTAAAACACCAAAGTGGTGCCACCAATGGTGTCACCGTTATTCGCCTTAGCATTGAATTAATAAAAAGAAAAATTACCGCAACGATCTCTTACAAAGATGTATTTTAATGTAGAAAGTAACGGGTTGTAAAATGATCCTCCAGTCCTCTTTTGGAAATGGATATAATGAAAAGAAAAATTTCGCAAATTTTCCTTATTAAAAAATGTTCATAATTTTTGCTTTTAATATTCTTCTTTTTCTTCTCATTCCTCGCTCCTAATGAGACATAAGCACATTGAAAAATGTATTTATTCAATTTGTGCTAACTTTCGAGCTTTCGCATGCAATTGACGAAAGCGATAAAAGTATATTTTAAGTATCAAAGTAAGTTTAGCACAAGCCAAAAATAGCGAAAAACACACATATTCTTTTATTATGGAGACGATACGACAATCCGTTGGTAAAAAAAGAAATGCTTAGAACACATCAAAAATTAAATTGCAACGTGGATTTCGAATTAAGAAATAAACTCTCACAACATCATTTTCTTAGTATAGAAACTAAGACACAGTGAGTATTGGAAACTCTTAGTCAGACTCGATATTTAGATTCATTCCAACATTGTGGCATGAAAATTCTCAAATTGTTGTTTCAGAATTTTTGATTTTTGATTAAGTAAGCAAAAAAGTAAAGCATACATATAATTTGAAATATGAACTGTATATTTATAAGTTCAAGTTGAAAATCAAAATATTACGAATAAATAATTTAATTCCATGCAACGAAAACAGAAGAGTTCTGCTATCCAGTGCATATGATGATCCAAAGAGGAAAGTCAGGAGATCTGAGTGAGATAAGGGGAGACGGGTGTACATTTCCGTAGAGTTTTCATTTAATATAATAACCTTCAATATTAGATTAAGCAAAGAAGCTTTCATGTACTTGCATTACAAAATAGAGTTTAAGGAACAAATGTTCACCAAAACGACAATTGATATCCCGCGACTCAGGGTTAAAAATAATCGTAAAAGAAGACAATTAAAAACATTTTAGGCGGCGAAACCTGACCATTAACGCCACTTTTCCTAATACAAATCTTTACTTACTTTCGTGAGTAAACAAAAAAAGTTATAAATATATTAAGGTGTTGTCCAAAAAAATAGATCTGCAATGTCCAAATTCAGTGCACTTAATTTTTATGTTAGATTACTATTATGGAAGAACTTTCACCATGAAATATTAAAGATCAAACCTTTTTGTCATATAGAAACTTACTATTCATTAGCACAATTAATTGTATGATGTGGAGTTCAAAAAGACAATTTAGAGAGTGCGTGCAAAAATGGTCCGATTAAATTTAATTTTAACAGCTTCCGTCCTTGAGACACAAGTAAGTATACCAAATTTCATCAAAATATCTAAGCAATTTCCGATCTGTAGGTTGAACACAACACGCGCACAGACATTAGACAAACAGACGCTCTTAAATCACAAAATGATTCTAAATCGATGAGTATAATAAAAATATCTTAAGCCCTCTTGGGTATTACATACATTCGCTGCTTTCGACAGTGTCTACGTAGATTCGGCTTTGATGATTGCCACGCTTATATAAAAGAACAGCTCTGTTGGAAAATCCACAATTCAATTGGTGAGCAAAGCCTGATCCCAACTATGGCACAATCGCTCCCTGTAAAAAACTGTCTTAAAATGCCTTGCGTGATGATGATCTGATTAAGACAGCGGTTCTCGCGCCTTATTAGTCAGTAATAGTTCCTGCAACATTACCGCTCTATATATGCGAGGACCTCTTAACGAGTACAAATCCGAAGCTGACTCTAGGGTTTGAATGCTTTTCCCCTCCTTAAAAAAAATAATAATGTCTAATATGATATGGACTGTTGTTAAAAAAGTAGTAAAAAAGCAACTGTCAGTTGTGGAAAGTGCGATAACATTTTCCATATTGAATGTGGTCAAATTGCTTTGGATAAGCAATCAATGCTAGAAAATCATACATTCAGCTTTATGCGCATGAAACGCTTAAACAGATACATGAGATAAGTAATGTGCTGCTCAACTTACGCAGCACTTAAATCAATGAAAATTTTAAATCGAAATTTAAAGATATTGAAATGCTGTCGATGCATGATGAATATACATTAGCTCTTGAGGTCCGAACCAGAAGGCAATCTGACATTATCAGTGCGAGTTCACCTGAAAAGCCCATTGCATGCAGTCTTTAGGATGGTGGCTGTGTTTGATATTGATGTTTTACACAAGAATATTAATCTCGTAGACTAGTACAAGTGCAATAAAACTAGAAACGCCTAAAGGTAAAATTCTCTAATATTACAATTTAATCGCGGCTTTATGTAAACGAGCAGCAGGTATCTAAAAAAACTGCACTTCTTTGCTCGGGTCTAAGTTTAATGGGTGACACCCGTACTTTTTTTGATTATATCATCGAGTAAAAAATATAGAGAGTGCCTAACACTACGAATGTTTCTCACAACGCAGATATTAATGATATTCACAGCATCTTTCTCCAGAGTCAACTTAACATGTAGATTGTAATGTTTTTTCGACCGCAAGTTACACACCAACCTTTTCGTTTCGAAACGTTATAGAGCTAAACTCATTTGATTTAATATAAGAAATACAATATCATAGCTGTAGCTAATCTAGTGTTTGATAGTAAAAATCGAAGTCAGCTATTCGGACTTTGTAAGTGGTACCCTGTTCCCTTAACAGTAAACCTTAAAATAACCGCACGTAAAATGTCGAATACAGTGTATAAAAACTCAGTGTGAGGCCAAAACGAGTCAGTAACTTTGGTCCTCACAAGTTACACATACCGATCTGTCCCCAGATTTTGATATACGGTTGTGGAATGAAAATCCTTTTTCGTTTGGAAAGGGTTTATGTTCATTTGATACCATTTTCAAACAAAAATATGTTAGTGTAGCTTCATCAAGACAGACGTTGACTAGATAGGAGGATGACAGCGATTAAGAAGTCTTTGGTGTCGACTATATATTCGGTTAGTGAACTATGCTTGTCGTTTTCTGCATCGTTTCGCAAACGTCAAGTAAAAAATATGTCATTTCCTCTTCGGCAGATACATCAAAAGGAGTTCTTTGGAATATACAATCTTCGAGGAAAGAAAATGAATACAAACATTTGAACATGGAATGACAGGCTATCGAAAAAAATAACAAAAAAAATTATTATAATAAAAAAAAAAATACCTACAACACATTTTAAAACTTCAAAATCGTTTTTCTTAAAACACGATTTTTCAAAACTACGTAGCGTAGCTACAACAACTTTCACTCCTTTTGTTCGATGGTAGAAGGTAGGATATTTTTGAAAAGATTGTTCTAATCCCTAGTTATAACCAAAAATCAATACAAACATGCCTCGCGAGAATAACCCCGGTTATGTTTAATATTTTTAAATATTTTTCGAAGATAATTTTTATACCCAACTCCGATGAATGGCAGTATATTCATTTTGTCATTTCGTTTGTAAGACCCAGAAGGAAGTTTCAGAGGCCGCGAAACCTGCTTTGCTATCGCTTTTGGTGTCTCTTTGCAATTTCCATTAGCGCTGAGCATAAAAAAGGAAAAGTTGCTGCCATAATTTTTCTCGATAAGAGCCTTTTTCAACTGAAAAAGTGCCAGAATATATGCAATCACTTAATATTTTTTTCTATTGTCACCCTGATTTTATCTCGTTCCATTATATTTGCTCTTTTAACAATAATCACACTCTTGTCTCTGGGCTGGATATTTGAGACCTTCAAGTGTTTTGGGACTAGTTATAGCCTACACCACTTGTGGTATTATAAGTTTGTACGGATGTATATATAACATCCAGAAGGATTTAAATGTTGTTATTAAAAGTAGGTCTCTATGTTGCGAAAAGGTTCACTTTTTAATATTTTATGGTTAAAATTATTTGTCTTCATTCGCACGCCTTCAGGTTTTGTCGCCGAATTTGATCTACTTTTTAATGGGTTACTGTCATGCTATTTATGCTATTTATGTCACGACTAAGCCCCCTGTCTTCGTCGTGTATCCTTCTATTCTTTACTAAGCTATCCTTGCCTGATTTTTCCTTACTAATCTCGTCGGCTGCCTTATATCACACTTTGTAAAAACTTTTGTATGGTTGCTGCATGAAATGTTGTTGCTTTGGTTTGATCAAATATTTTCATGTTTACTTGTTAAGGTATGTTTTGTTCTTTTAGCGTCCGTGCAGTAGGAACTTACGTAAGCGATGCTTATGCAGCAGATAAGCAATAAATGGCATTTTACAAACAGAATGCTATATTGGTAAGGGAAATACATGACTGATGCTAAAAGGAAAAATAGCATTGAGGACTCACAAGCCCTATGGTATTCATAACCAAACGTCGATTTCCTATTGCGAGTTTGTGCAAAAAAAATCAAATATCATAATAAACTATAGGGTACAGCATTTTAAAAAGAAAAATTTTAAAAATATATTAAAAGAAAAAGAAAAATAATTGTAGTGTTTTTAAGTCATTTTATGGAAAATTAGCAGAAATAGTAGGACAAAAAAGCTTGTAAAACTACCCATCAGTTGCATTGGATTTCAGCGTAAACGATTTTTACAGCGCTTCAGAGACAAGAACCACACGTGTCAGTCTGAAGATTCATTCTTCAAATAGTATTTTTGATATCCGAAGACTTTGCTGTAGAATATTAAAAATAATTTTGTAGGCACCTGAGGAGTAGACAACTTCTTTGTACTTTGGAATTCGGCTAAGAACGATGTATTCTTTTGAAAAGAAATTTTTGTTATCAATTTGAATACAGTTTTCTCCAGTATTAAATTTTTAGACTGACGGATCCTACCGGAAATAATAATTATTTGATTTTACTGAGCGCTAGTTCATTAGTGTCAAAAGCAGTAAAATATATTTGCGGATTAATAGCATGTGCGAAATATAACGAAATTCGCTTTTCAATGACTAATAGGTAAAGTTTTTTTTGGCGGGGAGGGGGAGGAGGGTAAACAAATATATATTTAGTTATATACTTATATATATTGAGATTGATCCAAAATTTTGATATAAAGGGAATAATTGGAGCAATTTATTGGACTCGCGTTGCAATTAATATATTAATAATATATTATGACATTAAACGTGATTAACCAAATAATATATTAGTCATTATATGAAAGTAATATATCAGTAACTTACTTTTAATTTGCTCCATTCTTTCACGTCGCGTTGTTTTTTGACGCTTCCGTTTGTGATTTCATAAATTAACATGTGTTTTAATGCAAAATATTTGGAAGAGTTTTAATATGAGTTTTGCTTCGAAATACTCCAAATTTCATAGAAACACTGCCAAGCAAAAGTTACCGCATGCTCTTATGACAAGTGAGGGGCCAGAATATGGCTGCAAGTCAGATAAGGAAGGAGGCAGAAAAATAAGCTGATGTTTATCGTAATCATTACGCAATGAATATGCATTTGATTATTATGTACATGTATACATGTGGGTATGTTCACATTTATGTTAGCGTATTAAAATGGGTATGTGAACATATAAGCAAGCTGTCGAATTGCAACTTACAGCCAATGAAAATATTGCATTTGACTGTGTACAATTCTACACAAAAAATGACAAATTTTTTGGTAAATACCTCTTAACTCCAACAACAATATTTACTTAGTTCGTGCATTTTACTTTAAAAGATTTTTCAAACCTTAAATTATCAGAACATTACTATTAAAATGGTTGATTAAAACCATCTAAAGCATGTTGGTCTGTCATAACTTTTATCTTCTATCAGCAATCAAGTTCAACGTTTTCGGAAATCTACTTTGCAATAGCTTTCTCTGTCCACTTCTTTAGCCAATTTAGGTCTTAATATATTGAGTTCCCTACAAACTGAAAATCTTCTTCTTTTCCGCTGCAAAATTTTCAAGACACCAAAGTTTCTATTGATTTAAATGGTTCGCTAAATAGTCAAAAATGGTATACAAAGTTGACGGTGGGTGTGGCAAAATTTTAAACGTTCCAAAAGTTTGAGTTGTCCAATGCAATTGTGTTGAAATATATGCTAAACTTTTCAAAACTCCGAAATTCATTCCAATTTTTTACAATATTTTAAAATTAACATTTTAAAAAAAATTATGATATGGGAGAGTTTTTCGGTAAGCAAGTTAAAATAATAAAATATAAGATTTTTTGGTGGAAAAGTTGAATTTTTTTGTCAAACCACTAGCCAATCACAAAAAAATCGACATATTTCAAATCCGGTAAGGATTTCTCTAGCTATAGAAATGTAGTTTAAGACATCGCATCCCCTAAATTGGAGACTCTTCTCAAGAATGGTTCTGTGGCAGCCAACTTGTAATATTTGTTCATAATAATTTTATTATTTTATTTTATTGCGTTTATTTATTGCGTTAGTGTTCAATTCCCTTGGTATCAATTCAGCCTAAATTTTGTTTTTTGTAAGCTGCTTTTAATAGCAGATAGGTAGATATTCGTCAGGCGCCATATTGAATTTGAATTATGTCTTCGTGAGTTCTTTTAGACAATAAATTCATGAAGTCCTTTTGAAACATTAAAAGAAAATAGTTTCACCTCGTTCAAAAGTCTTAGGATGGTTGCGTCATTGTGATATAAGCAAGTCTCATGCATTTGCCGCTATGTTTACCATTCAGGAGATACTTAGTAGTGCAACAATTAGTTCCTTTTTCTTCTTCTTGTCTCATGATGTATATAATTTCATTGGACGGTCTATGTTAAAGTCTATTGAATTTTTCCGGAATCCTCATCAGGTTTGTAATATTTTCAAAGTAGGCGTTGATTACAAGTCAATTAATACGTTGAACTGATCTTACGACAAAGATTATCTCATATGAATCTTTGATATATTATATTTGATTATATTATATTCTTTCTCTTGTCGAATGTTCTTTGCTAAGTAAGGTTCTCTAATCTGTATTTTAAAAAGCGCTGTATTGTCTATATTAATGCGGAATGCTCAATGTTTATTCTTATTAAATGTAAACCAGGCTTTATTAAAAATTCTTGTTTGTAAGCAATAATTGATGTTACTAATGGATCTGTAGAGACGCCTCCCTTTGGGTTCATCAGCATTTGAAGAATTTTAGTAATTAAAAAGCGGAAAAGGAAATGTATTGCGCGGATAAATATTCCCCAACCGTCATACGAACGTAATGCAAGCACTTTTCTATAAATGCCAGGAATTTTCTCTGCACGGGCAGCTTTTTTATACCGTAACATCGGAATGATCGGCTACAATTAAATGATAGCTGTTGATCTAAAGTTCGATCGACTTAGGAGCTAAATGTATGTCAGTATATTTAATCGAGAGGTCCATTGGCATTCCATAGAACGATTCGTAGACATATTTTAATAATTTAGACAATAATAGGTTTCTCATATTGCTACCACTATTTGTCATGTCAATTTTCTTTTAGATAATATCGTAAATTTTTTCAAAATGATTCATTATCTTTAACTCAGCGACTTGCTTTTACAAATTAAGAATATCTTGACAAAAAATTTATAGTTTGTGGAGCGGCTTTGCGGCTTTTGGTTATATTCTATAAAGTTAGGTGGGTGTCCCTTAATTTTTGCATCTTTCTACTGTAATACTGTAGATCATTCGTGCCAAGTTTTATTTATCAGCAAAAGCCCATTTTTTTTTTGCTTTGTTGGTTTATGTTTTCAGCCTTGTCATGTAACTTCAAAACTATGCTATAGTTAATATATTAAAATTCCATGCAGTGTGGCCAACATAAAACATCAACACGAAAATGTCGAACTTTTAATGCATCGTCTAAACACAGGAGGTACTTTGTTGCTTAGAAAATGAGATTTACATAAAGTTACTCATTAACTTCTGCAACTGCAGTGAAATCTAAACGTATTGGACAAGTTTGATAACATCGGACTACGATTAACAAACAGCATAACATTCAAAAGTCTTGTTAATAAGATACGAAAAAAAATCTGTAAAAAAAGTTCTACGATTGCACTGAAAAAACAGCATTAAAATAGAAAAAAAAAAAATTAAAAGACTATGGTTTATTTAAACGCTTTATTTTCTCCATTTTTTTTTTGTTTAATAATGTTTCATTATTTCAAAAACAGTAAAACAATGTACAAGGAAATCTCGATACATCAAAAATGATCGCATAAATATATTTTTTCATAAAGAAGAACAAGTAGAAAGCTTATATTCTTCAGGGATCAATTCTTTTCTACCCACAACCTTAACCTTAAAAAAAAACCGTAAAAAGCTAAATCCGATACTCTGTGGGCGTGGCTGATTTTTTTCGTTTTTATGAGCAATGAGCAAAAAGCATTTGGTGGATATAAAAACATTGTTGTTTTGTATATTTTCTTAAATTCCCATGCTTTCATTTCTTGAAATGTAAAAATTATCTTAATTTTCGTTTTTAAAAATACTCTTATCTAACTCGTTCGTAATTGCAGATACATCCAAACCTTTGCTGATACGTTACATTACAACAAGCGTTTCAGTAGGAATGAAATAAATTCTTCTTGATATTGCGGCCTTATTGTAAATGTCAAAATCGTTCAGTTGTATTTAGCAAAAGTTTGCATTCATATCGTAATATCCTAAGAAAATATACGCCTCAACAACAATAAATTTGAACGATGTTGTATTTAAAATTTAGTTGTTTCGAATATGGCTCGAAATAAAAAAGAAAAGGTTTTGTTTTTTCTCAATTCAATCCTATCACTCCTACTAAAAACGTTGGCATATCTCTAACAAATCTTATTTAGAACGTTTAACACCGTAACATTCAAAAGAAAAACGGAAAAATAGTCGTAACTGAAGTGGCTCACAAACCTTTCAATGTTAAAATTTTGCATACCTGTATGTGTCGGTCATGGGCATCGGAGTATGATGTAAAGCAGGATACATAGCACTCATTGAACTACTAAATCCACCGTTAAGATTAAGGCGAGGAGGTGATAATGTCGGTACTAATGCTCCACTTAGGTGAGTTGCGCTTGTATGTACGTCGTGAGTATGTGTATGTGGATGACTAATGGTGAGTCCAACTGTACTTGGTATTTGAATTGGATGAAGTCCAGTATTACTATTTCCATTGCTACTAGCTGCAGGGGTAGAACAAGTATTGTTTATGCTAATACGGCTTTCATTGCTGCTGGGCTCAATACTGGCAGAACTGTCACGGCTACCATTGCCTGAGGTACTAATACCACTATTACTGTTACTACTAGTCGAATTAGGGTGATTCAAGTCATCCGGTGTCGCCGTTGCAGCTGTAGAAGGGGCGCCTACGGCAGCCGTTGAATTGGTTGTTACCGAAGTATCCACAGTGTGGCCAGAAGAAAACGTTGCGTCACTACCTGCATGTAAAGGTGATGATAGAGTCATATCCGTCATAGAATCTGTGGAGGGGGCAGTGTAACCAAAGTAATCGAAAAACATACGCGCTACATTAATTTGTGAGTATATTTCATTGCATATTGATTAAACAAAAATACTTACTGCCACTAGTTACAGGAAGGATAGTGTTTGAAGATGCATTGCCCATGCTGTTACTATTAGGACTGTCCGGAATTGACGCAGCCGAAGCGGTGGAAGAGGAGGTAGCTCCTGTAGAGCTCGGTGTACGGCGCTGATTGCGCAGTTTTTCCTCGCGGCGCCATTTAGCTCGACGATTCGAAAACCACACTTGAATTCTGGCTTCCGGAAGACCTATTTTAGCGGCTAAGCGCTCTCGAGCGAATACATCCGGATAATGTGTACGCTCAAACTCTATTTTTTATAAAATAGAAAAGGTAAATTGTCATAATAATAACACCAATAGGACCAAGTGTTTGTAAGCACTTATACCTTTTTCCAAGCTATCAATTTGTTCATTAGTGAAAGATGTGCGGTTTCTTTGGAGTTTCCTCTTCAAAATAAGGCGTGCCTGGTCGTCGTCGTTACAACTCAGATTCGAAGTACCACCATTTGAATTCTCTCCTTCACCAGAGGCAGTTTCATCCGAATGGTGTCCGTCGGTTTCTGAAATTATAAAAATAGCCTGTAAAAGCGGATGGCATACCTCTACATAGTAAAATAATTAACAACTTTTATGAAAATGTTACGTGTGTTCTCAACGGTTCATCACCAGTTGAGCCCATATTCAAAGTACGTTAAGGGAAACAACTGTATTTTAGAATTAAAATCCTACTAAACCATTATTATAAAGTAATGCTCTTTTTAATATCATTCCTTATTAACATTTGTCTTTAAGAGACAGCTACTACATTCTCGTTCATCGTTGGCAGTTCCCTGGCCATGACGCAATTTTTTCTTTTCTTTCAATGTCTGCCAATTATTGAATCAGTAGGTGCGAAAAATATTTATTCAATTATAAGAAATTGAACTATTATACTATTGTATAAAAAATGGTTGTAAAAAAAAGTCAAAAACAGCAAGTCAATCGGCCTAACTGCCATCTAAGGAATAACAACAAAATTTGTTTGTTTTGTTAAATTTACTGGGCCGCTTTCCTATTTCTGTTTCGGATCTTGAAAATCTATAAACAACAACGACGTTTGCCAACTTATATGGTCGAAGTCGTTGCATCTTACAAACTTACCTCACAGAGAAATTGCATTTATATTCGCATAAAAAGGAATGCAATAAACGGACTTCTTAAAAAACTATGTCGAAATCCTATATGATAAGTATTTTGAATAACAAATATACCCTTTCTTTGCTTAAAAATTAAGTAAGGAAAAGAGAGCAGTGGCTCTTTTTGTAATCAAATAGATTGCATATGTATGATTGAACGCAAACTTCCACGTGACATGCTTGTTGTCAGCAATTATTGAAATGTATTCGAGCGTAAAGTTGTGATAAGAAAAACATTGAATGTATGCCTCTGAAGTACTTCTACATTTTTGTAGGTAAAATTTACTTAAAACCTACAATTACTTCGACTGAAAATGTACAATATCACCTCCAACACCGACCAACGCAGCCTATGTAGATGGGAAATCTGTGTGCAATTATGTCTACGAATGTGTTCTGATGTATCTGCTTGACACCACATCTGGTACAAACGTATGTGAACTTTGTGCGAATCAGTCCCTGCGTCATTACCTTTTCCATGTGTTTTTTTTATTTTCAACTTGCGGGTCGCAATTTTTACAATATTCTGATGAAATTTAATACATTTACTTATTTTGATCTATCATTATTTACGACTACTCTTCACCGTCGTCTCATTTTTGAAAACAGTCTACACTAAATTTCCCAAAAATCAGCGAAAGATTAGAAGGTATAATGCCTCGTCGTAAATAAATCGCTCTTACACCTTCATAATTTTTTCTAAAAAATCGAAATTCGCTTTCTATCAATCGCGTAATTTCGCGAAAATGATAACATATAAATTCGTATACTTTGGAGAAACAAATTAACGTAAAAAAAGAATATGTACATATTCAAAATAACATTACATTATCAACTGGGGAAGTGTACGCTTACATCAATCAGAATTTATAAGCTGCTGAGAAGTGCAACCAACATATTGATTTTGATGCCATATTCTTTACGAAATTGTATCTTATTCCCGTTTCATAGCTAGACACAATTTCATTGCAACTTCTATGGCCAAACACAAATTGTACTTAAGATTCCATAAAAGAAAACGTTATAATTCAATGTCCATCAACGGATCTCATTCCGTATATTTTATTTTATATAAAAATGAAACTATATATATACCTCTATATATATGAACTGACTGTGATTTTATACTATCTCATCAAAAATAACCACCATTCACATCATTTTGTCTTAATGAAATATTATCACGAACCATTATTTTGTTCCCAAATATATCATTCTAGACTTCGGATGCGTTATTTCACCCTGAAATACTGGCACTGCGTTTATTTATACTTAGGTATATATTATATGTGAAAGTATATCATATAAGATGACATGCTTGACGCACACATGCTTAATAAACACTCTACTAACATAATGTAATTAAGCTAAAACCACTGGAGGGAGCCCATACGTATGTAATAATAAGTCCCCACGCTATGTTAAGCAACAATCATGAGCAGAGTGATAAAATAGTTTCTGAGATTTAACAAAGAATCATATCGCAATTGAAAAACTTTTCTAAAGTTGCCCGCTGGCATCGAAGTCACCATACTTGCCTTTAACTATCAGATCGGAGCATTCTGCTTTGTTCCAAAAAAAGCGTTCAATTTGACTTCGTAATCGATATACTGCTTTTACATAAGTCTCGGTTGGTTAAATGTGCACCGCCAAAACTTTCTCACTCCTAACCACGCTATAGAATATTTAACATATAAGATAATTTTGAGAGAGTGAAGCAGCTGTAACCGTATGCAATAGCGGCCCGTATAGATCAGTTTGCAGCTGTGTTAATCCACATCTAGAGGTCAACACTACAGAGCAGACCTACTAACAAGAGATCTTGTTCCACGGGCCAGATCCGCTAAGCTAAACATTGCCCAAAATAATTGTCACCGGAAAAACAAAAATCGAATCCACGCATCGAAGTAGGATACTATATTTTTCAGCCACGCCAACACACTTTACTAGAACGTATAATACCCTGATCCTGATTTCTTCATTATATGTAATCGAGATATATGATCGAGATATATGATCAATTGTGTCCTCCTATGTTTTCTAACCATGATCTTATCTTTCCAACTTACCAATTTACACTACACAGTCTATGCACTAATGCCACTTACCGTGACTTCACTTACATTAACTATAACAGATTGATAGCTAAGATGGAAACTATAACACGGTATCTAACCAATTAGTTCAAATTTTTTGAAGACAAGCTAAAGTTACTTTCTTCCTTATATGTACCTGCAAAACTGATAACCCTATAAAAGATGTCAATCAATGGTGATATAAAAAGTCTAATAAATGAGGACTATAGATGCTCGGAATACTCCAAGTTAAGCATCTTCTAAGAAAATCTATTAACGCTAAAATAAAGGTAGCAACATGCAAGTATTATGTATCTAGATTCAAAAATGCATCTACGGTCAAACAAGTTTGAAATATAATGACAAAGATAGATATGGCGGGAAAACGTCGATGTAGATCAGTTAAAGGAAAAGTTTAAATGATAAAAAAAGCGCCCGTATGTATTAAAGGGGAGAGACCATTTGTCAGTATATATTTCTGGGCCCACACTTCAACAGAGAGTATTGCTACTGTCACATAAAATTATTTACGCAGGCAGCCTAAAATTATAGGCTTATATGCCTATATATATATATATTAGATATCGGTAACGATGTTATCTTGACACCGAATCTGTTATTTGTGCACGTGTTACATTGTACATTATAAACCTGGTGTCTTGTCGCATAGGTAGTAACTTTAAATAAATAAAATATAGTATAAATTTTTAGAAAATTGTTAATTAAAATAAAAATTGAGAAATGTAGATACAGTTTCAAGCAAAAGCAATGAAAAGATACGATAGAAGACTGAATACTTTTATATTTTAAAAAAAAACTTAAAGGAAATTAGAGTAGCAAAACCCTTCTATCCGGTAGCTATTGTTTGTTAACGGATATGACACGAATGGACTAGCGTTATATAAATACGAAGATATTGGTTGCTTCGTTGGTAATATGTTCCAATGTTTTTGTTACAATATTATATTATTATAATTATTAGTATTATTGTGATTATTATTATTTTTATTACTTATATTTTATTGTTATATATAGGTATCTTAAAATTTATTAAAAGTCTGTACATCCACCTGACTTGCAACTTGTAAAACCTTAGAACATATACAATCAACGATACGGAAACCAAATTAAGTAGCGGTTTACCACAATTAGATTATATGAAAGGCGGTGATAGTTCAAGGATAAGAGAGTTTGATGGAGTGGTCCATGAGCGTGTAATTGTTAGATGTCCTTATCTGGTATAATAAGTTTTTCTTAAGTACATAAAACATGCATTTCAAACACTATGTTATGCTGCACGTTTATAGAGATAAACGTCTTTGATTGAGTGTAGAAATATTTCTTAATACCCTCAATCATTACTGCCACCAACGTCATTGCCACCCACCAAAATTGTATTTAAAAAAAATTTAAGCAGCAATCGAACTGTTGTGAATTACTAACCGCAACCCTTAGACCTGTCGAGCAAAGTTTTCAGCTAAATCTTTAACACGTTATATCAACATTATCAGCGCCATCATCCTTTGCTGTAAGACATGTGTCGCACAGGCATAAAGGAAAGCGAGCGAATATAGAGGTAATGTTAAACATAACTTACATGTTCTCACCCTTACAATTTAAGTTAGTTACAGCTAAGCAAATTCACGTTGTCAATCCTCATTCCATCACCACTGCAACAAATAAATACTTTATTACAATCGGGGAGTTTATTTTTGAAAACTTAGGCGACGACACTTTATTAAACCTAAAAAAAAGACAAGTCAGGGGAATGACATGTTATTTGATGATTACTTCATGATGAATGGAATGGGCAACCACAAACGCACAATAAAATTTGATACCTAAACATTTTTTGCAAAGTAACACGTAACAGATAAGTTGTATTTAACTGACTGTGTAAGGGATATAAAAAACATCTAACAATTAATAAGCGCTCGCACCAGGGTATATCAAGAATTCATAGTTTCATTCAATGTCTTATATTTCCTGAATGTTTTTCAAATAATTCAAAATCTTCTTCAAGTGCCATCGATCTCATTACATGCATAAACTCATCATAATTGAACCAATATTCGTCTTATTCGATGTTTGCTGGGTTAGAAGACACAAAACCGAACGGACACGTACATTCATCAGTATCATAGCTCTGCATCTATTTGAATTTGTTAATTCTATTCATATGCATTCGTGCTGGCGTAGTTACTTTTTTATCTGCAAAAAAGTATGCAGATTTTGTCTGAAATATTTAGGAATAGATATTAGTTTAGAACATAGAAAATATCAATATCTAGGCATAGAAATTAGTCTAGAAAATATCAATATCTAGGAAATTAGTTTAGAGCATAGAAAATATAAATATTTAGGAATAGATATCAGGCATTCGATAAAGTTTTATATATCACTATTAGATTTATAATCCCAGATTTCGGAAATTTTTTGTACCGATAATCAGTTTCCTTACATACCATTTAGTTATAGATATTCGATGTACGAAATATATATTTTGTTTCTATATTTATTGGGTACTTACACTAAATACTGAGAAATGATTTCAGCGCATTACAAAATGTAATTATTGGCAATTGGAAAACTAACATTAACCTTATCAAGGGTATAAATGCATACACACACATAGGAAGGCGCGCGTGCGTGTGTGTGTGTTTACGAAATGTAACGATATATGTACCGCGCATTCATTCTACGTAACAGTTCACCCTAAGGTAGATATGTTTTCTCACTTTTAATCTTTAAATCGAAGATTAGTAAGAGTTTCTGTTGATCTGTCAACGCATCGCAAATTTCTTGGCAAATGACAGCATATTTTTCAATGGAAACATGTACATAATTACATACGTCAACATTAACAATATCAACAGTAATAAAAAAGCAAGCAAAAAAATTATATTCGGCTGTGTCGAATGTTTTATACCCACCGCCTTTATCTTAAAAATAGAGGGAAAACTACATTTTTATAGATGGGGGTGGCAGATTTTTTCTGTTTTTATGGAATACCCTGAAAATTTTTATTTTACAGTCTATGAGCACTGGAAAAAATAGCGAGAAAACAGGCGTTTTCAGTTTATTTTATAGTAAGCGAGGTCTGTGATCGATTTACTCGGATGTGAAAGAACTTCCAATTTTTCTACCATATTTGAAGCCGATATATCGATTTTTGCGGTCAGGAAAATGTTTACCACGGGCATTACACAGACGGATAAACCGACAGATGGACATGCTTAAATCCATTCTAAATTTGATGCTGATCAAGAATATATACACTTTGTGAAGTTGCCTTCTGGGCATTGCAAACAAAATGACAAAATTAATATACTCATCACCTTCGGTGGTAGGTATAAAAACACAGCCTAATATAACCCCTTCAAGACTTTTCTAAAATTTTGATGCTTTCCTTATAAAGCAAGACAAGAGTCTCAAAATACCGTTCAGTTTCGGTATTGATATCATAGTTTAGTCCAACCCTTATGAAGATTTGCAAATAGATAACAGTCGATAGGGAGCAGATCTGCCGAAGATCGGCGTGTAGCATGCTGTATTTACTCCATTAAGAGTAAACGCTGCATCCACTTGAAAAACAATAAGAAAACAAATAAACTAGTTACCGATATCTAGAGATTAAATTAGAGTGCATTTTAACTATTATTCACTGCGTAGTAAACAGATTAACAATTCGTTCATCGGTGTGTATGTGTAAATTTTTTCTTCCGCGCCTTTTTTATAGTCCAGACTAAAATTTACATCGACAGAATAAAATTGAAGCATTCATTACACATTGAAATCTTCAAATATTCACAATTTTATCCAAATGCAAGACAGAACAGTAACGTAGTCAGAATGGTCACGTGGATTATAAATGAATCGTAACAATATTTAAAAAAAAAGCTTCGGAAATATTGTATAAAACTAAAAAGAAATACACAAAAAAGGGAACAACATCATAACGATACAGAAAATTTCAGTTACGAAAGTCTAGGTCGTGGTAGCTGAGGTAAATATTACTATTTTTTGAAACTCATAATGTAAGGAAAGTTATGTTTAAAAGTAGTAAGTGGAAGACCACAAAACCACATTCATCCTTTCAATAATTTGTTTCAAAATCAATAAGTAAGTGGCTGTTCTTTCCCTGTTATTTATCTAATAGATGCAAGTGCAAGACCCGACAATCCAAAAATGCCAAGAAAAACTCCATTTGCCTCCAGGATTACTTAAAAATTTCGTCAAGCTTCCACTATTCGTCTCAACTTTTCATGAAGCCAAATAACCATTCAAAGTAGCTGAATGATAATCGTGAGCAAAAGAAGTCACTGAGAAAGAAGCAAAACACCAGAAAAAAGAAGAAATCATGTCCACTCAGTTTATCAATGCATTATCATTATTATATTTTCCCGGCGGCATTATCCAAAACTACTATAGGTCGACTATATAAATAGATTATTTTCCCAGAGTTGTAATTTTCATGCCCATCATCGACCGATTGGGGGGTATATTAGTTTTGTCATTAATTTAAGCATATTCGTCTGTCTGTCGGTGTGTTTGCCTGTCTGTAAATTCTGCGGTAAACATCCTGGCGACAAAAGTGAAGATACCGGCTTCAAATTTGACAGAACCATTGGAAATTTGGTATTGAAAATGGGCCAAATCGGTCGCGCCTACAGTACAACTGAAAACGCCTCTGCTTTTAAGAGAAACAAGTAAGAAAATTATATTCGGCCGCGCCGTACCTTTTACATCACTATTTTTATCTTATTTTATTTTACAATCAAACCGAGCAGTGAGCAAAACAGCCAGAAAACAGAAGTGTTTTCAGCTTATTCTATAATCCAGGCGTGGCCCGCGATCGAATTGACCCATTTCCGATACCAACGTATGTGAAAGAACACTCAACTTTCTTGCCAAATTTCGGACGGGCGGATACGCCCAACTGGATTTTTAAAGCTTTTTTCTTAATGTTACATACGTTTTCACAAAAAAATTATATTCCAATACTCTATTATATCAAGTCGGCATGGTCGATTCTTTCCATTTCTGTACTAATACAAGAGGATAGCCAGCTCAATAAGCAATAAACTCAACTTTTTTTCGATTTCGACCATTGGCTTTAAACAAGGATGAAAATAAAAAAAATGTAGCAAAACGTTATCTTTTCACAATCAACCATACGGCAAAACCAGTTCGCCATACGTTGGAACCATTCAACTGGGAAGTTCTGGGCCGTGCGGCAACTCAACTCTGATTACAATTTATTTACATCGTTGGATCACGCACTTCCTTAGGAACACTTTGATTTGTATGGAAATGTGAGAAACTAGATCGATGACTGGTTTACCTCAAAAGAGCAACAGTTTTTTAGCGCGACATTCACAAATTACCACACAGACAGGAAAATACATAGCTAGCGATGGACAATGCCTATAGTATTTTCTATACATATTTCACATTTACATACCTGTTAGTAGTTATCAACTCGAAAGCTGGTTTTTCCTTTTATTAGAGATCCATACATGTTACATATATGCGCATGCATATGTACTTATAGTTTGCTTTCGTTTAAGGGGAAAGGCCACTATAAATTTTTCAAATATTTTATTGGCTTTGAACCTTTTTGAATATGTGGCAAAAAATGCATTAACTTAAAAAGTTTTTTCCTTGAAATACAAAGCTTTCCCGTAAGCGTTTCAAAACACTGTCTATATTAGATGAACTGCTGCCGATAAATGAGAGCCTAATCTACTAGCTATTGGTTTCTCTCTTCTTTAATAAACTAACAGACGTCTTTCAAAAGTGTTTATGTACATTTCAAAGCATTTCCGAACAAAAATATGCTTGTCTAGTTCCATCGAACACAAACGATTTGTTCTACCAGGAAATTAAAATTTTGTGATAAAATTTTTCGAGTTGATTTTATATTGGGCTACAGAATAATACATTTTCTCCTTTTTCCTTTGTCATTTCGGTTTACACAAGATTTAGCATGTGCAGTGATGTCTTTAAGAGATGCAACAAAAGAGGGACTTTCGAGTAAAAATTCGTCAACGAAAGAAAATGATTGGGAAAATTTGAACATGTCTATAACACATTTTTACAAATCGACCTGCAGCATAACTCAAATAATTTTCATTTTTTTTTTTAAATTTTTTACAGTATATTTAAAACCTCACTGCCTATGGAAAAGAGTGCTCTTTTTCTGCCGAAAACTAAACTGATACTTCTATGTGAATTTCAAAATTTACGCATTTTTTAAATTTTTATCCATTTTCTGCAGATTTTAGGAGCTTCTGCTTTAAAAAAAAATTAAAATATAGATATAATTTGTATATACTTTATATAATACATTTACATTACATATTTGCAACCATTTTTTTGAGACAACAGAAATTTTTGCATTATATATAAAATTATTTAATTCTTTTAATACTACTTGAAATAATATAAAATAGTGAATTTTATCTGACAACACAATATACCATAGATTCCTTTGGTTCGCAGAATTAATAACATTAGTGGTGTTTTTTTGTAATAACGTTACGAAAACCATATACTTCGGAAAATAAGTCTACATGGAAACTGTCTATTTTTGGTGAAAACGAAATCTCATAAAATGTTGTTGGTAAAGTAACACAAACAAACAAAGAATTTTGATGCTTTACCCTTCAGCTTTGTAACATGTAGCTAGGAAATAGTGAAACGATTGACATTTCCAGGAAATCGGGTGTCAGGAATAACCAAAAAATATACGAAAGTAAATGGAGTGAATTATAGGACTAGCAACTAGCAGTAGAATGAGATATGTTTTAAAAAGATTTATAAGAATCAAAATCAAAGTGTTTGTGAAAAATGAACTTGATAAGTGTAACCGTATATTATTTTGACACGAAATTTAATCTATGCAACAAGCTCAATTTTGTTTGATGTTTTCAAATCATTGCGTGTAAGTGCGACAGATGTTTCATTGTTTGTGTGACACATGTAGTGGTTAAAATAAAAATCAGCAAGTAGCGGCCATTTTAACGTATGTTCAAAATTTAAGCCATCTAAGCATAGCGATGTTCCCATTTCAGAGTCAGGGCATTCCCACATGCAATGTGACTGATTGGACACAGATGAATATCAAGTACAATATATCTTCGAAGTATACAGATTTTCATAACTTGCAAGGGGACACTTGTGTTATAGCTTAGAATAAAGTGCCCAAATTCGAAAAAAATCCCCGTTTGCAGATTTGGACGTAAAATATTGACTAGACAAAAATAAACGTTGAGGTGGTAGAAGAAGAATTGCTGTTTAGCTGAAAATGGTCCGAAGTTTTGAAAATCTGCGATGTTGGTCTAATTCCAGAAACTAAATTAAGGGAAGTTTAAAATACTTTTTTTTTTTTAAATAAATAAACGTAACTAATAGCTGATTGAAATCTTTTCTCATTCTTATGTTTATACCTTCGAGAAAAAAATTGTTGATTAAAGCATAAGTTTTAATATATAAATCAATTTATTTTTCATGATTATCTAAAAAATCACGTTGATAAGAAATAACACAGAACTATGAGATAAAATAATTATTAGACCTTCATTATTTCCAATTTTCTATGGTTAGTATTTTATGACGAAAATATGTGAAGAATGAAAAGCAAATGTCGGGAAAATTAATGTTGCAAAATTTAGAGTACATCAGATCAAGTTTTAGGTATATTCCCCTATAAGGCCTACTATGAAAAGTGCGTGTTCACGTGGAAACGTTTCATTACTTTTCGTATTTTATCACGAAAATAAATGAAGGATTTTATTAGGTAGTGCGGTTAAGTCATTTAATAATCGATTTTGAGTTGTTTTATTTTCTTCCTTTTAATGCTTCTTTTGTAAACTAGTTGCCCTAATTTACGTTGTTATCTTCACAACGCCTCCTCTACTTTCTTTAACACTCGTCTCCTTCTGCTATTGTATTATAATTTTGTTTTTCTTTTCTGTACTGTAGGTTCGTTTTCAATAAGGTCAAAATTAACAAGAAAGCTTTTCTTTTTAATTTTTTTTCGGTTTTCATTGTAGCACTGTGGTCCTGTCCAGTTTATAATGTTCATTAATGACCTTACTAAACGTATACAAAGTTTAAATATTCTAATGTTTTCTGTTAATGTAAAGATTTACCGAGCTCTGAACTCAGTAAATGAGAGGAAATTATTGCAAGAGGATCCTAATGATCTACTCAAACTGGAACAAGTAAAACGTACCGGCTTCTATCTGCTAAGGTTTACGAGTAATGAACAAAAACCCTTGTTTGCTTTTGAAAACAGAGTTATTCTTAATCTACATTATACTGTGAACGTGTCCTTTGACCGATTTGGCCCATTTTCAATAACAACCTGCGTGCAAGAACTTATAATGTTTCCATCGAATTTTACCACAGACATTACACAAACGGACACATGGACGGAGGGAAACGCTTAAATCGATTCTAAATTTTATGCTTATCAAAAATACATGCTTTGTGGAGTCTCCGAAGTTTCGTTCTGGACATTACAAACAAAATGAGTATAAAAGGAAAATTTGTAAATATTTGAAAAAATGTGCACGAAACGTTTATAAAAAAATGGATAAAAAATATTGATGTAATTTTGTGGAAAATGGGCAAAGGTAGACGTATATATATATATATATATATTTTTTTTTTTTCTTTAATTGTTTATTTATTAATCAATTTCATTATATTGAACTGAAAAGAATTGCTGAAATAGTTGAAAGATAAGAAGGATTTGGAATAACAACCGTGTATTCTTTTCAAAAAAGGCTCTTTTATTTATCAATGTGAATATAGTTCAAACAAATATTTCATTCCACTAAGCCAGTCATCGGCCGCAAGAGCTATAGAGCGCATGCGCAGATTAACTACATGTGAAATGTGAAAAAATCGCTTTGCAATGGTTGACGCGAAACAAAGGGGATATGGCTTTATAGGTACACAGAAATGTATATTTATTTGCATTCCTGGGTATATTTCCAAAATTTTTGATATAAGCGGCACTATCGGAGCCATTGCCTGCACTCACATTGCAAATATTTCGCCAAGAACGAATGATCCGGAAACACCGACACAACTGCATATGAATAGAATGAGATATTACAGTTAAAATGCTGAAGCAGTACGTTAATTAAAATTAAAAGTGCATATTGGCAATATTTACTTCTTTGCTTCATGAATTTAGATTTTTGCATATCATTGCAAAATATATACATGTTACAAAACTGCCTTTTTGTAGTTTCCTCCAGTCAAATCCGTATCGCTAGATCGTAAAAAACGTCGATTTTATTTATTTCTCAATGGTTTTCACAATTATTTATAGGAACTTATTTCGTTAATGCTTGTTTACTTCGAATATCATAATTCTATTTTCAACGAACAACGCACTAATTACAACTAACGTCGTACAACTATCAACATACAACTATCAGTATACAAATAACTAATCTTACGCAAAATCCTCCGCTTATAAACCTTACAAACAACACAAACGCTGTGTCCCATCCATCTACACCTGGAAACCCCTCGCTGCTGGATTTCACGATGTAGTTTCATTAATCTCATTACCTGATAGATTTCACGGAAGTTCTTGTCCATTTTGGCTTTCATCGACATTTTTCCTGTCATAGATTTCAGCAAGTTTGTTGCAGGCGTACTGTATTGGTTTGTGATTTTCGTAACAATACAATGCGTCTAGCATCATGTAACTGCTAGGAGACACGATTATCTCTTAGAACCGTTGCTACTGACGCCCGTAACCGAGCCAACAAATTTGAAAGAAAAAAAACTCAATCAAACTCATATAGAAATGCGCAATACTGTTGAAACAGCATCCGGTCTCTTGAAATCGAGATGTTCAGATCAGATGTTGCGTACCGTATTTTAAACAATATTCTTATAAAAGAAAATATTGTCACTGAAATAGAATCAGAAGAAACTGATTCTTTCAACGAAACCGCCATGGCCAGCACTCAAGCTGACTTCCAAAGAGAAGGAAAAAAATTGGAATCAATTATATAAACACCTTGTAATTTTATATAAAATAATATATGTATTTCACTATAGAAAATAAAAAGGGAGAGAGAAACATTTCAATTACTTCATTTTTAGAACCTAAAAATAATCCAAAAATTTCATTTTAAAAGCTTAAAAATAACTCATTTTATGAAACTTAAAAATTTAATCTTTATCCTTCACGGCTTTCGTGAGCTGTTTGATAACCTCTGCTAATTCTTTTTGGCTTTTTTCGAAACTTTCCAAGAATTTTTTTTAATTTTTGCGATCCCTTTCGTCACTTTGTTTAGTATTCTCCAAAAGGCAGCTTATGGCGAAATACTGCAATTGCTCGAGAGTGCTCCTTTGATACATTTTCCGACGATCTATACACAAATAATATATTAAATTGTTAATCTACCAAATTATTATAATTAATTGATACATTAATAATTTATCTTCAATTTGCTCCATTTTGTAACGTCGAGCATTTTTTCTTTTTTTACACACACACACACTCTAGTTTATATAATACTAACACAAACTAGCAACCTTGTTTAGCGTGAGATTGAGGTTGGAGAGTTTCGGCCTGCGATTGAGAGTTTTTCTCAAAACAGATCACAGGCAAACATAATCACAGCCTTAACAGATATTCGCAGATGTAAAATGGTCGGATAGGGCTGCACGATTTGGATTTCATAAATATTTTAGCATAAATATTATTTTGAACCAAATTTAGTTAAATTGACAAACAAATTGACAAACAGATGCAACCCAGCTGCTCTTCTGACAAGTGAGGGTTCACAATGCAACAATACGGCCGTTAGTTTGATTATTTATGTTAATTCATTAATTTAGTTAATTGTAAATTTACTGCACAGTTTTCTCACATGATGTCTGCTTAGAATGTAGTGAACGATAGACTTTTAAAGAGCTGAACGCAATGCTTTCATGTGTAGCAAGCATCAAGAACCAAATGCGAAAATATGACATGTGACATACGACATCTTAAAACTTAAAACTATTTTCATGTCTCTGTTAATGTAACAGAAGTAGCGATAGTACATCATTAGTCATATGACTACTTTCTCTTTCATTATCATTTTTGCCACAAAAGTTCTGTTAAAACCTCCTTTATATGACGTCACTCTGTATCACACGTTTACAAAGCAAAAGCATATAAATTTTCTGCAAGCCTACGAAATGATAGTTTCTAAAAAAAAGTTATATTGCAGCACTAGAGCTAATCCCTAGAACCCCATATTTTAATGTTGTATGAAAACCTAGCCAGTTATATGGAAATTGCTGATACGTGTCTAAAGTGAAGTCATAAAAGTTAAACAATTTTCTCATATTCTTTCTCAAAATATCCAACATATACTGTATTCTGATAAATATCACTGCGTTTCTTCTCCTGCTTGAACATCAAAGTGAAATCCTCGGGCGCAGATTGATGTTGAACCAAATCGGTCAACATGTACGCCCATAAAACAACGTAAACTGAAAACAAAGTTTAGTTTTTTGGACCTTTTTCAAGATAAAGGTTGTGGGTATAAAATATCCGACAAAGCCAGTGAATTCAGAGTAATTTTTTGAATCGGTTTAAATTTGTCTGTCCGTTTGATGTGTGTCCACGGTGGGCTCAAAAATTACAATTTTTGAGATACTTTGACGCAATTTGGTGTATTGACGTGTTTTGGGTCAAGGCTGAACGCTATTAAAAGTGGATTTGATGAGATGATTTTTACGATAAAGCGTATTTGAAAAATTTCTAATGTTTGTCAACTTAATAAATCAATAGAAAGTAGTATTTGATTAAATTAAAAAAAAAAGATTACACTGTATACAACCATTCTTTAAATCACGTCCCATGCAATCGTTCCTATGAAAAATTAGCCTTTATGTCGCAAAAAGTTTAATTTTTAACATTTTATGATGCAAATAATAAGTTCGTAGTAACAATCTGATATAGAAATTAGCTAGAATTAGAATTTAGAACGCGTAGGTCTATTTTATATATGTAGACGAATTTAGAAACTCAGAAATGTGATTTTTTTGCTTTGTAAACATTTGATACAATGTGACCTAATATGAAGAAAGCTTTAATAGTATTGAACGCTACTTCTGTTTCGTTTACAAAGGCATGAAAAAGAGTGCCTGCCTAATGCATTTATTATTTTAAAAATAGTAATAGAATATGTTGTTATTTATCTCTCGTTATAAATGTTTACACATAATTGAGCAAATAGCTTGCAATCACCAATTGCAGCAATAGGTGCAGACAGTCAACTTTTGTCTTTGCAGCAAAAAGTTTCTTATGTAATGAAAACTAAATCATACGATTAAAATTTTCAGCATCATATAGTTTTGAAATGATACACTGATACGCAACATTGTTAATTATCTTTGTAACATTATAATGTGAATTATTGTTAACTTGATTAATGTAACGAAAGCTGGGCTTTACTCAAAAATGTAAGTTTTTTCTTTTGTTTTCTATTTAAAGCTCTGTCCTCGACCTATATAATGGAAACAGATAAAATAAAGTTTTTAAACTGTGTTCTGTTCCATTGAAAATTACATTTTATTTCCATATAAAGACGTACCTTCGTGGAAAGCCTTGTGTGGATGTGACCCCAAAACGTGAAGTGATTTGCTTTAAATTTTGCAAAATGAATTTTCTTTTCAAAGAGCTTACTATCCACTACTATTCAGTTATTTTCGTTATACAATACTAGGAAATTGCTATATAAAACCATAAATTTCACGAGAACTGTTGTATGAGAAACGGTCTAAAAAGTAAATTTAGGTCGTCCTAATTTGGAACAGTTAATTTATTTGCCAAATTTCTATTATAGACAAATTTTCGTCAAAAAATGTAACTTAGATCTTTTTACGTATAACATAATATAATATACACTTTTCATGAGTACCATTATCTGGAGTGAAGTTGAAAAAATGAACTTACGTAGTTTTTATAGTCAATTTTTACTTAACTCTCCTATTATGGGCTGATTCTCATTATAAATTACTAAACATTAGTACTTTTCGTAGGAACGACTGTATGATATGGTGTTAAAAAAGAGGCCCATTTCATGCAATCAAAACTCTGTCGAAAAATATTAGATTAGCCCATTTTATACTCTACGCCAAGAACTGAACACCGAACCAGGGTCTCTACAGCACTTGTCACGCATTATTAAAATTAAGGCTGAAGGAAATACTTCAAATGATCAAAATAAAAATATTCAAAATATCAATACATCCGAGAACAAAATCAAATTGCTTTTTACTTTACGATAACGCAACGAAAATTTTGAATTTGATTGATGCTGGCATCAGTCTCGGTTTGCAATTATAATAACTCTCTTTGTTGTGGCAAAATCACATAGATTTTTAAATCCTTCGAGCCAGCGTTTTGATTTTTGTTATAAATAATATTATAAATAATCTATAAATAATGGTTCATTATATTGCAATAGAATTTATGTATTTATATAAAATTTTCGGAATTTTAAAATATGAATTAATTGATTCAAAACAATTGACATTTTTTTTGGAATCATAATCTTAATTTGAAATATGTAAATTTTTGACCGGGCAGTTTTTCAATCATTTTATATGTATATGTAATGGAAAACCAAGCTTACCTTTCTTGAGCGATATGTCTTCTGCACTGTTGATTGAACAGTTGTTAATATGATTTGACATTAAGGCAGGACTGAGGGGTTGTTGTTGGCTGTGAAGAGTTTGTACGCTAAAGCCCGGAGCAATGGCTGTGGATGAACCGGTATTAGATATTCCAGCGTTGGTGGGAGTGCCGGCTACACTTCCATTCAACGTTGTCGTATACCAAGAAGAGGACGAATAATGGCGGGGGGGCCAAATTTGATGATGCGCGGTAGTTGAAGATGTTAAATGATTTTGATGACTTTGTAATTGATGATGGCCATGGTGAACACTATGATCGTTCAAAAAACGTATCTTGTTATAAATCGAAGCATCTGAAGTGACTGTTCCGGAGCTAGCATTTGAATCCAATGATGAAGTAGCAGGTGCAACTATTCCTACGCTAACATGATCATTACACATACTATCGCTAGTCGCGGCCGTTGTTTGCATTAAATGTTCTGCAGCAGTACCACTGGTACTGCTCCCAATATTTCCGTTGGTCGATGATGTTCTGTTCGGACCGGTGTGCTGCTGTTGTTGTTCTTTTTGTGCAGCTAAATTGCGTAATACGCGGTTTATGGATGAAACCTACAAAAACCATACTAATTATTAATTTAATTAGATTAAAGAATTAGTTAATAATTAATTATGCTCGTCATCTTTTGAAATAAGAAAGAAAAACTCTTTGAAAATACAATTGTATGATCCAACAAACAATAGTCTACTGATCTGAAATGATATTTATTTGATTTTTTCATGACTCCCAAAGGATATAGTACAACAAATTCAATGCCAATTGTAAGTCAACGAAATAATGTACAAAACGTTTTCTCGAACCAACAATATTGTAAGTTTATGTGAAAATGGGTAAATAAAAGCAACAACGCATATGCGTATACTTTAACTTGAACCCAGTTTTTTTTCTTAAATTATTATAGAATTAGTTTAACTGAAACTCTGAAATATGCGAATAAGTGATTTCACAAGAAGCGAAAAAATCTTAAATTACGAGATGAAAAGGGTAGAAGGATGGGTAGAACTCATTTAAAATTTTACAATATTCAAGAATATGGTTATTTCTGAACGTTACCTTCCTTCGATGATTGGTAGATTACAAAGATTGTGTAATCAGTATATTCTTTACACAAATTTAGCCTGCAATAACAATTAGGAAAGCAGTTTTCTTCTTTAGTGGCAAGACTATGACTTTATATTTTTATCAAGAGCAACTGATGAAATTTAAAGTCAAATTGACACGATGGAATTATGTTAAACCGGCGTAGCGGGGCTAGAGTACTTTACTAAATTCTCGAAGAATGGAAAAGTTATTAGATCTCAGCTGGTATGTTAGGTCGAAAATAGCTTATGTTACTGCCGAAGAATTTATGAAGCTGTTAATAATCGAATAAACACTTCTGTATAGAATATATTATATCATGTATTTTACAAAATATATTATACATCTCTATACAATTTAGTAGCGTGCCACAGTTATTTGTGCAAAATAAAATCCACTACTCTTGCGAATTTATGCATGGTTTTTGACTCTCATATGGAGATTTTTAAGAAATAAATTAGAACCAAACTTACAACTCTAACGCAAAAATGCCAAATCTCAAAGCCTATAATTTGAAAAAAAAGAGAGAGAAAACATTCAACTTTTCAATTATTGTGGGTATACATGACTTAGCTGGTTTTCATCTACTGTAGGTGATAAAAAAATTAGACGAACTTTGTTCTCCTACGTAACGTTTGGAAATAGTAATCCTGATAAATTTGCCAAAATATACTTCACTTCCACCTGGATCTCTTCCAAAGTTGATAACAGTCCATTTGCATTGAATTGTAAATAGTCTGTGTTTAATTTGTCATACATAATTTTGAAAAATTATATTGTAACGATGTTTGTATTACTTTTTTTTCACGTTTTTGTGACGTTTTCCTTTCAAAAGTTTATATATCTATCATTAGCAAGATTTCTTGCCACTATTTTATTTTTAATTCTTTCTTTTCTTTTGGAATAACAGAGAGCTGTTGGATATACACTGTAGTCGTCATAAACATACAACATTTATTTGAGAGCTGTTGTTTTATATAGCTACGTGCATATTATATATATCTCTATATACATCGTGAAAACCATATTCTGAAGAATAAAGAAACATCAAATTAATGAAAAAAATTATACAATCAGTGTGAGGGAAACGCGTCTACAATAAAGGTGAATGAAAGTGTAAATGAAAATTGCAATCTTCTTCTACACATACACATAAGCGTAGAACTATATATAAAACGTACGAGCTGAGTTTGCTTTCAATTATCCCAGCTGGAGCATATCCTCCAGATAGCTTAACGATCATCAATGATATCGCCAATATGAATTAAATTTTTCGTTTTTGTAGGCTTTCGGTTGATCTAATCAAAGGCAAGAGTTTATCTTAGTACCGAAGCCGTTGAGCCAAAAGTTTACTTTATCGAAGGGAACGAGTTAACAATTACAAGCGTCACTTTCTTCGTTCTGAGTTAAAACAATTTGTGCACAGTTTGCTATAAAATGTGGAGATATGCAATTATCGGGGCTCTGACGTTTTCGCTTAACCATTACTCGCGTTACTAACTTCATTTGTTACACTTCTAGATGCAATAGGCGATGAAATATTATGCGCTTTACTCAGTAATTCAAAATGATTGATTTGAATGTTTTCATAAGATACCGAATTTTTTGTCATTCGCGGCAAATGAAACGATCTTTAGATAAAAAGTGAATAATTTTTAAATATTGTTGAATTATGGTGTTCTATGTGATGTTGTTTGGCTAACGTGAGAAAAAAGAACAAAAATAGTGAAACTCTTCCAGAGGCTTTCATTAAAGTATTTATCTGTAGCGGATAATCTCGCAATATCATATTGCACTTGTATTTTTATTACATATTCCCTCTTTTTACATGATATTGTGTACGAGATACGATTTGTTGTTTGTTCAACGATTCCCCAAACCCATAAAAAATTGCCGATATTAACGATATTTAACTTTCACCATGTGTTTATTAACTGAGCTGTCGTCAAAATATATTTTACTGAATTTTAAAATGTTTGATAGCGAAAGACCAAGGCAGCATCTACAGCTATCGAAATGTCGCTGAAAGTTATTAAGGAAGATTTACGGGAAAAATTCTCCATCCGTCGTAAAACTAACGTTGTTATATCGTTCAAGTAAATTTTTTAAAAACTTGCATACCAGTTTTCAGACATTATATCTTTTAATCACCGTTTAGTCCGACAGGTGCACCGACCTCATCTTATTCTTATTCTTATTGCTGTTGTGTGAAGTTCCGCCGTTAAAATACCTAATGTGACTTTTAACATTTACTGGTATATTGAGTATTAAGATTGAAAATTGTTTAAAAAATGTACAATGACAAGGCATAATCTGCTTTGTAACTCGACTGAAGGTCATTTTGACAAAATGTAAGAATGCAAATTTTGAATACTTGATTGGATAAAATCCTCAAAACGACAAACATTAGACTAAACCAACGCATCGACGTGAGAGGCACGTAAACACCAGAAATCATAGTTTCGTTAAATGTTTGAAAAATATATTTTAAACCATTACAAAAGGAAAAATGTTTGCACGCAATCAGACTTAAAACGGAATTATTGCTCTGCATTTATTTCGAAGCACATGAGTGCAAATTGAATGTAAAGCATTGTTAACCCTGCATGGCGAGCATCCAAGATTAGCACCAACGTCCTCAATTATCGATATTGATTAAAAGTATACAAAAACAAAAAGACTTGTATTCGACTTGTGTCGAATTTTGATACCCAACACAAACTTCTATACGATGTAATCTGTCTTATATATCGCATACAATGTCATATATATCATATTTAATTTTAAGCACTTTCGTACTACCTCTCAGATAATTGTATAACCTAGAAACTATATTAATTATATTAGAAACTGTATTAGAAACTATATTAACATACTCTGGCTAATCTATATGCCGTAGGTAATTACGAATGATTCCTCTAATCCTATAATGCAAAACCAACAATATTTGTAAGACACGCGAAAGAGAAGATAAACGTTATTTTCCGCTGATTGTAGGCAAACCGACTATGCTGACTTCGGAATTGAAATGAACAAGATCTACAGGAAAACAAGTAAAAAAGTTATATTCGGCTGTGCTGAATCTTTTATACCCACCACCTTTATCTTAAAAAAAAGACGAAACACTAAATTTTAATAGGTGGGCGTGGAAGATTTTTTCTACTTTTATCGAATCGTGAAAATTTTTATTTTACAGTCTATGAGCACTGGCCAAACAGCCAGAAATGCGAATGCGTTTTCAGCTTATTTTACAGTGTAAGCATAGACTGTGATCGATCTAGTCCATTTTCAATAGCAACGTATGTGACGGAACTTCCAATTTTTCTACCAAATTTGAAGACGACATCTCACCTTCGGTGCTGGGTACAAAAAATGAGCTCAAATTATTTTTTGGGCACTTCTTACTTAATGTTCGGATTCGTGATTTTAGAACAAGAAGCAGACAGATTTGATTATTGAATTTGCGGCACTTTTTTTATGCTTTACAAATGTTCGATAAATATAATGCATATCTTATAGTAGATATAGAAATTTTGTATATACAACGTTGTACAAAAATGCTTTTGCAGCCTTACAAAAAAACGTAAAGTTGACAAACTGAATTTATTTTGCTTTAGGTGCGGAAAACACATTCAGATTTAAATCCAAAAATATTCATAATGAATTAAGCAATCAATCGATATGAAATTTAAATACAAAGGAAAAACGAACGATAACAAAGAAACTCTAATGAGGGTATTATTTTGTCCTATTTCGTTTTAATCCAATAAGCCAAGAATATTTATTGATGGCATTGACGAACTATTTAAATTGTAACTCCTATCAAATTTTTGAATGGCTGACACATGGTAAACGCTTCGAACGCGAAACACAGCAGCATAATAAGGCGTTTGTAGCAGCCCGAACTGAGCTTTTCACAACAGCACTTTACTCCTCTGACATAAAGAAAAATTCCTCTATATTACGAAAATTAATTTTATCGACCGATAAAAATTTTACACATACAAGGCAATTGCGAACTCTGAACTTTTCAACTCTAAGCTAAAAGAACAAGTTTACGATCAAAGAAGTTCAGTTAGGTATCATGCAAAGTCGGAGAAAGTATCATACAAAGCTTTGAGCGCATAAGTGTTCCCTCTGACCACTGAGTGAATGTAAATATTGTATATTCAAGAGCGTGGAAATATGGAACTATAATAGAAAGAAAGACAAAGAATTAAAATATAATCGAGACAAACAAATGTAAACGAAATGCATTCACACAAATTACAATAGTGACGAAGAGAGTAACTAGAAATTCAGTTAGATTTATATATGCAGAGATGTAACAGGACAAAAGCAAACTAAAACAACACACGTACAACCATATGTCGAACATAGGAGTAACAAGAGCAGCGAATCAAAGAGTCGAGTCAATCAAGGCAAACTAATTGCAAAATTTAGCTCAGATAATTAGAAGTTTGGCAACTCCATCGCATTGTGATCGTGTTTTTTTCTTAATTGAAAAAATTTTGCAAACTTTATTACTTAGCTCTTCAAATTTTTAAGTAAAATTGGTAGCATATGAAAATGTTTTTGCAGTGGACTCTATTCAAAGCAAAAGCTGTGATATCATTTTGTTTTCCTACAATTTGTGCTTGATGCTCTCGGATGTGATTCCTTCTTTTGGCTGGTTTATCCTGTTTTATTTTTTTTTTGTTCGTATCTTAACTTGCAGTTGTTTGTTATGTACAGATTTTGTTTCAAAAGTTACGGGATACTCTAGCGCAGTGAGTGCATAAGTCTCCCAAAGCTAGTATATCATCATATGGTTGGTTTCTGCATTATGCTCTTATTTCTTCGCCTACTGCTTATATCTCTTTTTGTTAGTTTGTTGTTGCTTTCTAAACATCGCATTTTTGCTTTACTCTCTGTATGCTTCTATATCTCCTGTGATATGGAATGTATATTTTCGCCATCGCTCCATATGGGGTGCAAATTCAGATCGCTTCATTAGCTGGTGGCTATGTAAACAATATGATTAAGCGAAATGAGTTGGTGTCTCCAGAAGAGCTGCGGATGCAGTCTTGGACCAATCGAAAGGATTGCATTGATCATGTCCCGATTGTAGGAAGCGAGATATTGACTTTTACAAGCTTTTTGTGGAGACTAGAAAGGCTTTACGGAGATTAGCAAAGAACTCACGACAGTATCAGGCAAATTTGAGCAATACACGGCAATGTTCGACGAGCGCCGCTATTTAGAGCATCCAGTCTTCCCTTTGAGCTGTAAAAAACAACTGGCAATGTGGCTTGTGATCCCCCGCTCCCGTCTTCAAATATACTTCTAGTTCTGTCGCTCATCCCCTTTGTTCACAGCCAATGATGGACATCGTAGACCTATTACCACCTAATCCGCTAATCCATCCCCACCTTCAAATAGCGATAATGTTTTTTCTATAGATAGCATACATAACATAGGTTGAGCAGTCCTACTGGCGTCAGCTATACTGATGCAGAAAAACGATCTCCTTCTATTGGTAACGACCAATCTCGAGAAAGATAAATGACAATAATAAATCGAACTTACTAGATGAGGTAAACTTCCGGTCTTCCAGGAGGTTTATGTTTATAAAATTTAACCAACGTAGAGAAAATTATGAGCTCGTCCACCCGTTTAGGGTGCTTTGCAAGAACCTAAATAATACCTATAACTTAACCTCAATATCGGACTCTTCAATATTATCAAATCAACTGTACTCGCATTTTATCTATGTTGTACCTAAATTAACTTTCAATTTTAACGCTTCGTAGATTTCGTAAATCAAACTGAATACATTCACTCAATCGTCAATTAGTTGCCAAGCTTTCTCGCATGTTTGCAAATATTTAAGTATTCATTCCCAGCTCGAACCTATGTCATCTGCACACGAACCCGATAATAATTATTATTATTTATAGAAAAAAGAATCAAAAGGCAGTTAGATAATATAATTTTTGCCAAATTTTAAACTGCAGGAGTAAATATCTACTATACTTGCTAGATATTTCGTGAAACAACTTGTGCTACACCACGCAATTAACGAGTAATTTTAATTTTTACTGCAACAGAATGTTGGGCAACGTATGGGTTTCATACAGAAATTAACACGTTTTTGAACGTTAAATGAGTAGAATTTAAACTTATTTAAGTCTATAAATGATAAATTTAAAGTAATAGTTTCAGCCGCATTTTCTGGTTTGGTTTGGTTCTACAGTCAATAGACTTTTCGTTTGTGTCTAGCACGTAAGTACGCAAAATTCGTTTTTTACAGTCAATGTGTTTTTACATATAAAATAAAAAAAACGAGCATTTAAATAATCCTAGGGAAGCAAAGCAAAACAGTTCAATTTCTCGTGGCACCCTGTGTAATTTTCTGTTTTATTTTCATCTTCCATGTTTTCTTAAAACGAAAGGGAAAGCCTTCTGCATGAATAGCGTTAAATATCTACAACTGGCAGAAAGGAAAATGTGAAAAGAAAAAAAATTAAATCAATTCAATAAACACCTATATCTTTACTTCCTTGGATAGAACATTACTTTTGTCTGCTCAAACTTATGCACACAATGCGCCATGCGTTCATTCAGCGTTATAATCATAATTTTTTCAATTTTTTATACCCACCACCAAAGGATGGTGGTATAGTCATTTTGCCTTTTTGTTTGTAACACCCTGAAGGAAGCTTCAGACAGCCTATATGTTTGTATATATATTCTTGATCAGGATCAAACTTAGAATCGATTTAAGCAAGGACGGACAGTCCGTGTGTCCGCGTGTCTGTCTGCGTAATGTCTGTGGTAAAGATTTTTCTGGCCGCAAAAGTAAGTAAACATTGAAAGTTCTTGCACGCAGATTGGTGTTGAAAACGAGCCAAATCGGTCGAAGGATATGCGTACAGTACAAAGTAGACAGAAAACATTTGTCTTTTTGTTTTTTGCTCACTACTCATAAACCATAGCAGATACATCGACAAGAGTTTTCACACTTATCGCGCCATGTATTCAGTGGCACCAATACAAAAATGGAAAAAATCGAAAAACCCACCCAATATAATAGAGCACTGAAATGCAATTGCTGCAAGTAGGCTATAAAGTGTATATATTCTAGATCAGTATCAAATTCAGAATCCTTCTAGGCGTAACCGTCCGTCCATTTGGTCACCTATCTGATTGCATATTTGTTTAACACCAGCGGTAACCATTTTCGTGATCATAAACATTAAGATATATAGGTCATATTTGACAAAAAACATTTAAAGTTCTTGCGTATAGATTAGTATTGAAAATGGGCCAAATCGTTTAAAGCCCACGCCTACATTATAATATAGACTGAAAACGCCCCTGCTTTCTAGGCGTTTTGCTCACTACTCACAAACTGTACAATAAAAATTTCCACGGAATTCGACAAAAGTGGAGAATATCTGCCACGCCTACACCATATTATAGAGTATAGAAATTTAGTTTTTTCGACGTTTCCTTTATAATAAAGGTGGTGGGTATAGAACATTGAGAGTAATTTTCTTACTGGTTTAATGGTCTGAATTTATAATAAATATGTACGTAAAAGGTGATGTTCTGTAAATGTCACGTTGAAAGTGTTCGTAATTCTCTTTTCTTTTCGTAGGATATACTATGATAAATTTTGATAAATTCGATAGCTCTTTACACGTTGCGATTCTGAATTATAGACATGAAACTAAAACAGATTTTAATAAACATACATTTTTTTTTTACTTTTTGGTGAAGTAAGCAATCAAATTCGCATAAAAAAAGAGCGAAATAGTATGCACTTACTGCAAAGAATGAGTACTTATCAGTTTTTATACGTGCGAAGAAGCCATGATGTAAACGACCTTGGCGGGAAACGGATGTAACACTTCTAAAGAGAAACAGGTCACCACATTTCTACTGAATATGATCAAACACAACAATTAACTGAAAGTCACAAACCAATTTTTAGGGGTTTTTTCCTCATAAACTTCTTTCTGGATATAAGCTAACGACAGTAACGACGAGTAAGATATGGCGTTTATCAGCAAAGGGGAGTGCAAGAAAAAGCAAAACTGAGCAAAATGTCAATAAAAAATTGAGAAGATTCCCCTTCCTTATCATCGGTTATATAATATAAATATAAGCTTGCCTTTGTAACGTATGCAAATGACAAAATGGTCGCGTCGCATTGATTCTCAGTTTACTTACCGGCTGCGTTACAAGTAAAAACGCAATAAAATACATTAGAAAATGAACACTAAAAAAAAATAAAGGTCTAGGACAAACAAATATATATCACATTCTTAAAATATGCACCCCTCTGTTGTATTCGATATTCAATCACGGCTGACAAACAACTGAAAGTTCTCCGTGAGTACTGATTAACTAACCACTGGTGGCGGAAAACCATTCAAAGGATTGGCATAAAATGTGCACAACTGCATTGTTTTCGCATGCCTCTTACATTGTATTTCTTCCTTCGTTTTTTCTGCTCATCAACCAAGTTATGAAGATGTATAAACTTTTTTGGTCGCATTGTAACTTCTAGAAGTCCTCATTATAAGTATGGAAGGCATAGTTTATGTATCGTAGTTTCAATTTTCCAGTTTGTTCTTATAACTTTCCGTAAATAAATGTCCCAATTCTTGAATATTGATGATCTACGGGAAACATACAGAAATAGTTAAGTCTGTTGTGAACCGTAGATGAGTGAATGGGTCGGTGGATCTATACTTAATATGAACTTAATTGCTAGAAAACCACACTTATTATAAAAGATGATCTACAAAACTATACTGAAACTAAGTTACTGCCCAAAAACAAAACGAGCGACAAATAGAAAATTTGTACAAATTGTTGACTTTTTGATGCAAATTTTCATGTGTTAGATGCAAGGAAAGAACTACATCACGTACCAGTAGCCATAAAGAAATTATTTTACCTAGAAAATAGTGATAGCTCAGATTTCCTTTCTACGTTTAAGTTTTTCATTTCCTTAAAATCGAAGGGAAACGAAAGGTGATAAAAATAAATTACGGTTTTACTCAATATACTTACACTGGGTATGTTATCGTTAGTACAAATGCCATCTTGCAGTAATTTATCGCGAATTTCCCATGCAAAAATACTTGGACATTCACGTTTATATTGTGAAATTTTACTAACAACTTCAGCAGTGGCTACACGAGGTTTAGAGCCACCAATAGCGCGAGGCCGTATACTCCCCGTTTCATAATATCTGGAATCAAAGAAATTCAAGAAAATATATTCTTGTAAACCGAAAAAACGATCATCCGTGAATACGCTTAACGTTAAGAAGACTTGTACAAACACAATCAATTAAGAATTTTGATAAGATCTTCTATTTAATATGTAAATTCTCAATACGCGCACACTTCCTGCCCGAAAAGAAAAATATATTCTACCAGCTGTATTTTGCAAAAAGAAAAAAAAATATGTACGAAATCATTTTTAACACAAAAATAGTTCAGCAAATTGCAACAAGCACATTTTTTACTAAATAAATCACTGAAAGTCGAAGCATCGAAGTAGAGATGTTTCTCGCAAATCAATTAAGCAAACATGCAAATCAAAGGAAGCTCGAACTGCGCTCAAAAATACTTAATGTTACCTTAACGCTATCTTTAAGCTAAATTTTTGTACATAATTTATTTTATTTCTGTGAAACTCCAATTGCTCTCTGTAATCAATCACAAGTTAAAAGTGGATATGTCTAAAGCACTATATGCCAGAATGTTGTGAAGCCGCTGAGTTGTGTTCTGGAGTAGGAGAGGAAACATTAGAAGTACTGCTTAATAATTCGCTAAGTTAATACTGTAAAGAATGCTATAGGTTTGACTTTTTCTGTTCTTTAAAATTAAGAATATTTAAAAGATATTTCTCTTCTATAGAGTGTCCTAGTGAAGGCAAATAATTCGAAGACGAAGCTCTAAAATGAACAGTTTATTACTCTAAAAGAAAAAAAAGCGTTTAGAAATTCTGTATTTTTTATTTTACCTGCCCAAAATTTTGCTCACGCAACCATTTGATACTTGAAGAATGCGAGATATGTCGCAAGGCCTTGCCCCCGAATGGGCCAATTCGACGATTTTCTGTCGTGTGGAATCCGGAAGCGGCCGGCCTCCCACAAAAACACCACCCAGCTGATTGACACCGCTATGACCTAAAAATAAACAATAACGTAACAACGTTAACATTTAAAATTATTTCAATAAATTTACGTTAAATACGACTTTTTCTTTGATGACAAAGCAAACACTCATAATATTCACAAGTATATGCTGACCTTTATTAGCGCCTACGCACTACAAGACACCTGCACACGCTCTTCAACAATTCTTCTCCACACTGTGTTACACCGAGCATAATTCTCTCGGATATTATATATATTTTTTTGACTTAACCGCGTGCTGCTATGACGCAATAAAACTATTATTATTTCGTATAAATGCGAGAGCACGTCATATGTGTATTTATTTGTGCTTTGCGTTAGGTTGAGAAGCATCAAAAGGTCTGCGAGAGTGTAAGTGCAAGACTTTAACACTAAAATTTACGCTAAAAACCGCGTATGGTTTTATTCACTAACCTGTGACACAACTGCTTAACTGCAGTTTACGGTGTACCTCTGTGTGTGCTTTTGGTTTCTTTACAACGTTTTCCTATACATAATTCGACAACCTTTTTCTTGGAACTAACTCGGAGTAATTTTCAAGGAGTATTTCTGGCATTCCGGAAACTCAGCTACCGTTGCGGATATTTTACATTTCAGTACACAAGTACTCAAAATGCAATACGAAACTTGAAGATAAAATGCAAATCTGAACCTCCTGATTTGTCCGTCTGCATACAGTCTTCGACAAACCTTCTCTTGCCCGGAACAGTGAGGATATCGGCTTCAAATTTGTGCAAAAACAATAGAAATTCTTGCGTGCAGATTGATATTGAAAATGGACCCAATCGGCCAGAACGATATAATTCGTAACATAAAGCTAACACGAACCGTACTTTATATCCTATTCCCTAAGGTTAATATAATTAAACATACTTATCGATTGTCTTCTTCCGAAGAGATATGAGAATTCAGATTATTAAAACGGAATTTTGCTGTTCCAAATTTCGCAAATATCCGACTGCATTGTGCTAGTTGCTCAATAGGCCTATTCAAACCAAATAAAGCTTTTAACAAAAAACGTATAATTACAATAAAGCAAGTTTGTGTTATTAGAAATATGTACCACTTTCAAAATGCATATTGCTAATGCGTTCGCGTTCGACTGCATGCGGTTATCTAACCTTTTGCCGGATGCCAGAGCCTTCGATTGGGTTAATTCTGTTTTGATCGTTTCTATTCGATATAACGATGATGTATATAAATGTACATATTACCATACCATACCATATATGTATATATATGTGTATATATATATATATACATAAGTAGATAACATACATATAATATAGAAATATGCATATATGTCCCACAGCAGCAGACCAAAAGCTTGTAAAATTTTCCGACTCAGGAGGAACATAAAATCAATGTTACTCTACGTTTAAAAATACGTGTATATTTCGTATCAATATCAAGCCATTCTTGCACTCATTGCTGAGAAAATACATTTGGATTTTAATTCTTTTTTTATCGATTCTTCGCATTATACTTTGAACACTTTTTACAGCAATTTTGTTTCCCTCAGGTTTTTTTCTAAGAAGGGTCAGTCAGCTTTGCTTTTTTCCAGAAACTAATGCAACGCCGATTTGCTTGTTAGTCAGCCGAGAAAAAATTGATTTTGATGTTTCTGCATGAGTGAAACTTATGCTGCGCCAATATGTGCACTCGTGTGTGCTGTGTCGTACTTTTACTATTTGAAAAACGTTAGCTTAGCCGAAATAGCACGAAAATTGCTGTAAGAAGGGAGGAAATCTAGTTCATAGATACAACCAACACAACGAGTGTGGAACATAGCACATAAAATAGTTCTATTTGTCCGGGGTGAATCTTGGATATTTCGAATATTTAGTAAAAATATATATAAAACGCAGAGACTTTTTTTTTAATTGTAGGTTTGGCAGTTGGCTGATAATAATTATTTTCATTTTTAATTTTTAGGAGCTCGAATAAATAATGAATATAAATGTCAAAACAGTGTTTGTTTACTGTTTACTCTAAAAATATATTTATCAGGCTTTACTTATTTACCTCGATTCTTGCAGCGCAATGGATGATGCACAAAGGAACTGACAGCACCGAGTAGATCGGTTCAGAAAAATTATAAAAAATGTATATACTCTGATCCCGATTTTTACGTGTAACAAACGGAATGAAATGGCTAGTGTTCTCTATCCTTCAGGTATAAACAAAGCAGACACAGAAACGTTAAAACATAAAAATGTATCAAGCATGTCAGCTAAACTTCATTGTGTTGGAAATAGGCAACTTCGTAACGAAAGCAAAGATTTTTAGTAATTTTTATATCTAATGACATTTCTCTGATCTTGAGAATGCAAATGTTTTTTTTAGCAATCTGACCAAAGGGTCGGATCAGAATTGCCGACAATAGCTAAATAACCATAAAAGTAAGAGTAGTATTATTTCATTTCATACATATACAAACTTGCATAGCTATGTATCTCTTTAAGGCATAAAATTGCTAGGCAACCAACCAAGAAGTAAAAAAAAAAAAACGAAAACAAAAAAAACAAGAAAAAACGGTCATTAATGTTAAACAATACTGACATTCTTTGAAGAGTGCCATAGCATATTATATGCTTGATTGGATTTCATGCCACAAAAACAACAGCTAAAGGCGACAGCATCACATGTACCACAACCTAACGGATAGTTTTCTAAAGGTTGCATTATATAGAAGAACGAAATGCAAAGGGTAATTTTAAACCTGGCTAAACACGGAATCTGTAAGAGTTATGCTAATAACTTCTTTACTTGTCGCCAAACGATGAAACGATGTTTTTTAGCTGAACCATCATCACAAAACAAAATACATAACGATCTATCCAGGATGATTGATCTTGTGTGGCTCTGAATTCTTTTATATTCGATGAGTGATTTTTTACATAAACTAATGTCGCAGAATTAATTCATATGTACACGACCTGATCCACGTTCAAACATTGCTGGTACACTATTTACTTTATTCGCGTTAGTGTTTTTTTTTACAATATTAACATTCGACTACGAATACGGAACATATGAACCAGTCCAAGTTGCCACGATCATTATTATTTGTAGATATTTTTCTCTCTGATATCCAATTAGAAATCTCCTGAAAGATTTACCTAAAAAAACTGAAAAAACAATTCGCACGTGCCGCAAAAATTGTAATGGAATGCTTAACAACAAGGTGCAACATGTTTGGGCAAAAAAAAAATTAAATTTTAAATTTGGGACTCTGGTTTGATAGTTTAAATTCAAAAGAAAAATCATTTCTTTTATGCACCTATTTTACCAACGGACTTACTTAACCCAGGGAAAATGATCAGACAATTGAAGGCTCGGTTTGCTGGTGTAGACAACGTTTTGAGGTTATAGTAGAAATTTCAATGGATCGACGTAAACAGGGCTAAATTGATTTCGCTTTTCTTCTTAATCAGGAATCAATATATTTAATAGAAACGTATGTTTGTGAGGTTTCACAACCGTATCGAGTGTTGGTACATAACCCTCTGCAACTAAAAAGGTCTTGATACATCCGCGATTAACAAGATTATCTTTTGACGATAGACGGACCGGAATTTTACTAATATTAATGCCGTGTGCTGTATAATAAAAGTATTTTTTAGTAGATTCTTAACCATACTCTACACATACACACTTATACGTACATATATAGATTTCTTATTAAACAAAGGTTTGTCGTTTAGAGAAAATCATTTGAGAATCTGATTTGGGAAAATCAGCCGTCCTTTCACTTTATTATAAAATAAATAATAAATTGGCTCAACAGCACGGTTAAAAATACACATCTGCGAAAGGTAACGATCATAAACAATGCTTTTGCATGAGTATAAACACGGAATTAAGAAAAAGAAATGAAAAATAAGGAATTATGAAGGATTTATATTAACATTTTGTCAGTTAAAAGAAGCACTAACAAATTAAAAAATAAACCATCAAACATCAAACAAGTAATAATACATATATGGATATGGATAGAAGCAAAGACAAATGCTTAACTACCTTAATTTACATTTGCTTCGAATTGTTGTGATTATATAATTACATTGTTAATGAAAAGTATATGAATTTTTCGCAAAGATATAGACTGAAAAGCCAACCAAAAAATCGCCTGCTGTTCGTGCTTGCATATTGCACGTATATGACGGAAGTCCAACTGCTAACACAATAGAAATTTACAAATTGAGCACATTCTTTCTTTTTGTTTTTACTTTTTTTTTGTAATGGATAGACGGACAGAGGAACAAAGGATCAAAAAGAGGGGCAGTTAGAAAAAAATTTTTCTATTGCACTACCTTATGTTCGTCACTCCGGAGGGAAATAATCGAAGGGACCGTAACACATGCCAATTTTTTTTATTTGTGTACCACAAAGTCCTTTGATCTGGGAGAATTATAAATAAAAACGGCACTACACAAAACTACCCGCTGTGGCGCTACAATTACTTAAGAATCGATTATTGTATTGTTTATTACTTGCAACTCTTAGTAGAAACATTTTTCTTTTCTACTATTTTTTTTTTTGTTTTTTTCTTTTTTTTCATTACCTTTGCCGTGCTTAATATTTGAATGTATTTCTCACTTCATATTTTTAGCTGTTTATCAGTATATTTTACTACTGCTTAAGGATGTAACATAAATTTCATGCATTGACATTTGAATGAATTTTGAACAGAGGCTGCGCAAAAATATATCTATAAGTGCATACACAATATAGTGGAGAAATTGTAGGAAATTGGTGTTTTCTGATAAGTTATCAAAACAACATCGCTTTGCGCATTTTAGTTTTGAAGAATGTCATCGGAATATTCCAACTATTTTTGTCGGAAATTTTCGAGGACAGTATGGTATTTTAATACGCTAAAAAGTCCAATTATGTCTCATAGATATTATGAAACATATATTATACATACACTACATAGAGTGAGCAAGTTAACGATGCGATGAGGTTATTTACAAGAGACTCAGAAATGCGTGTGTGATAAAACGTCTTGTTAATCTATGCTAACTATGCTCCAACGAATAGAACATTTCTGGGAAAAATATACATTCTTTCCATGTTTGCATACAGAATTTTGCATTTAGAGTTTTTTCAATTGATCCATCATCATTTGATTATGAATAGACTTATGTAGTGTTAGATTGCGAAAAAATTTTAAAGCAGTGAACGTGTGGCTATGAAACCCTAACGTAAAAACGTAATCAGAAGTTAGTTCAAGAAACATGGCCTTTCCCGTAAAAGGATTCGTTTGGTTTTTATCATAAAACTTGTCAAAGTATTTTTTGCTGCGTAATTAATTTTATAGAAGTGTCAATATTTTTAATGCCAATATTTAGTCCGTTAAGTCTCGTTTAGTCTCTTTTTTCATTGTCCTATATTCGTGAGCTATGCTCATGTTTCTTAGTATTATACCAGAGGAAATGTACTCTAACATCTGATTTTTGTGTCTTTTTCATATAAACTAAATAGTTAAAGCGTTTTAGGCAATAGTTCACAAGTGGCGGGGAAAATTGCATAAAATGTATTATAATATATATTTACGTACAAATAAACCTAATTATTATTAAATAAACATATATTATATCTAGGATATAACTTTTTTTAATTATAAAAAATATCTTCATATTGCTGTAGAAAGTTTCTATTTAAATTTATTGAAACATTTGGTGGACATAGAATTTAAAAACTTTCAGTATTTTCTGCTATAAACCATGAAACAAGAACAAAATACATTTTTTACCTACAGTTTGAATTTTTTTATGCATACACATTTATCTATACACCTAAGAGTACACATTCATTTGAAAACACAGAATTTCTTACGCTTTTGCTTTGTAAACGTTTGATACTTCGTGATGACATATCAAGAAAACTCTACCAAGATTTTTGGCCATACAGACGATGAAAGATCAAGCAATTAAATGGCTGCGAATTAACAGCTAAGATTTTCCTAAAATACTTTTTGACGCTTTGCTTCTCCTGCTGTTTAGTTCTCTCTATATATATACAATTTTTTTATTCTAAACATGCTAAACAGTTTTTATTTTGTTCTTCATCTAAAAACAGCCAGACGCGTGGCCTGTGATCGATTTGGCCCATTTTCAATAGCAAAGTATGTGAAAGAGCTTCCAATGTTCCTGCCAAATTTAAAGCCGAGATCTTCATTTTTGCGGCCAGGAGAATGTTTACCGCAGATTTTACACAGGCAGACGGATAGACGGACTAAATCTGATGCTGATCAAGAATATGTATACTTTGTGGGGGTCTTGAAAGTTTCCTTCTGGGAGTTAAATCCAAACCAAATACCCCTCAATTTCGATGATGGGTATAAGAAAAGAAAAGGCTTTCTAAAACTATCAAGACTTTAAAGCATTTTTTATGCTCCATTGACGTCGATATATATGAAATATATGTGTATGTGTGTACACGCGCGAAGAATTTGGAGGCACTCACTGATTACTCATGCGTTTAGTGTTCCTATGTATAGAAAATTCTAAATCTTGACTCAAAAATCAAACTCTACAGTAATTTCAAAGAATTGTTCAAATCTACAGTACATGTTAACACTATGAACACAAAGATGTAACATTCAACAAATGTATCCAATTTACTAGGCAAAGGGAACGGAGTTTCAAATCACAATAAAACTTTCCTAAAGCTTGCATATGGGTATCTGAAATGCAAACTTTGACTCTAACTTTTATGTCGACTTTTTAAGCCATTTACGGAAACATAAATATTTGTATTCGTAGCTGGATGAAATGTTTCTTATAAAAAGGTAGCAATAATGATAAAATCTTCACAAATATTTAAAAAATTCCTTATTATACAATACACCACGCATGGTACAGCGTATATTATGTTTCTGCGGATGTATGCAGCACCTAGAAATGTTTAAGATAGACCCGCCTTTTATTATATGGGTGGTTCAGAATCATTTTTTTAGTTAAGCCTGTCTGTTGCCTGATTTTTGCAGAATTTAATATACTGACGTGTTTTGGTTCGAGGAAGAACAGTAATAAAATGGTTTCATTAAAAAAAAGACTTTATATCAAAAAATAGAATTCTCATTATTTCGTGACAAAAGTCGGTAGAAATTACTATTTTGGCGTGTAAAATAAATGTGAAAAAATTTTATCGGATGGTACCATTTTTTGAATAACGGTCTATATAAACGTTCCTATGAAAAGTAAGCCTTTGTGCGGCAAAAAGATGCATTCTTTAAAGGTTTATGATGAAAATGAGTCCATAATAGTAATCTGAAATAAAAATTAACTATATCAAATTTTGACCATATTCAGACCCCACCCCGTACAATGGTCCTAATAAAAAATAAATTTTTACACGGCGTCATGGTAATTTCTAATACTTTATAGCAGAAATAGTTAAAGAATGAAAAGATCCTTGATAGGAAAATTAAATTTGCTAGTTTGTATTAACGAAAAAAATTGTATTACGAAAAGCGATTTAGGGTATTGAATGACGACTTTCCCTGATGACAGTATTTTTACTTGTGTTTAAATATATATTATGTATACTTTACTGTCATACTATTAATTCGATTTATTTGTCTAAAAATTTCCACTAACATGCATTGTTGCTAATGTTTGGGGTCATTTCGAACTAAACATCTTGCACGTGTTTTTAAACACTACGCACATCTCTTTCTCCCTTTAGTTGATTTTATACTCCGTTTTTTTTAAATCCCCGTGTAATTTTTATTGTTCAGACCACTCAACTGATGACATAAATTTTATCAAAATAATGATGACGACAATAATGACGGCAATGAAGCAGCAGAATTAACAATAACTGACTTTTATGCATTGTGAAAACGGTTGACATTACTTCTATTGTCATCCTCACTTTTGTTAAGTGATGTCATTATTAGTTGAGTTGTACACGCACAAACTTACATACAAAGGAAAATTAAGGAAAACATTTGTAAAAGTCATCTCAACTATTATTCGCTTTATTTTGCTAACAAGCAAGATACCGAGCATTTGGCATCGTACAAATGCATATACATACACGTGAGCATGACGATCGCATTAAAAATATACAAAATTATATTTTCAGATTTGTTGTTATACTTGTATGTCATGATTAGAAACATCTTCGCACCTAAACCAGTACTTGAGGACGAGTCTTCAATTCTTCAATATTTCTAGCCTATGCCGTTACAGAGATAAACAATGACATAATTTGAAACAATGACATAATTCTTGTTAGCGTTTCGAGTGTGATAGACAATCACACAGATCATTTAGAAAGTCAAGCGAAAAACAAAATCTACTTTCGACTTTAAAGAATTTGAAGAAGTAACGGGAAGAAGTTGTAACAATTTTAGACAGAAAATAAAAACAAATTCCAATTGCCGAACTCAAATTATACAATAGTTCATCCAACGTGTACCTATAAGACATATAGGAATTACCTCACACGCGCACTCATTTTCGCCATATGAGTTTGCAAGATTATTGATGCAAGAAGGAGCCAACCAATTATTGATTTTATAATTCGGCAGTGTATATAGCGCTAGAAGTACAGTTTCAGCAGCTACACTGAAAATAAATACAGGAGTTGGAAAACTTCACTTTAAAAATATGCTCACACTAACAAACTGCTGACTTTGTCATTACAAGTCGCATCTCATTATCAACTTTAATTTTTATACATGCTCAGGACATCCCTCGACTATATTCCTAAGTGTATCCTAGCTTTGATGACTTGGTTACTGAGGAAATTGGTGGTCTGCTCATTGTACAAATTCGTCAAGAATTGTTTGAGAAGCATCGTGGAATAAAATGACCTCAGAGCATATGAATGTATAAACTTCAGAGCAATCGTTGACAAATCCTTGCAAATCTACTTAGTAATGCTTGTAACATATTGCTGCAAATGCCTTAGTAATTCAATCGAGTTTTAATCTTTACTTTTCAAAACACGTTTCCATTCAAAATTTAAATTTTATTACACTTTTCATTATTTTATGTGAACTTATGCATCTAATTTTAGTTCGCATATAGTTATCATATTTGTGCGTTATAAAGATATAAAATTTTTGTCACTTGCAAAATATCAATAGTCGCTTGAGTGATCCTCTTACAACATACCACAAAACAATTTTCACATCAGTCTGATATGCCGCATAAAATTAAGTGTCTCCTCCAATAAATTTACCTATATTGCCGTAGTTGCTAATTATACCGACGCCATTGAAATTAAATCTGATTGGACTATTTTTACTTTCTATTTGAAAGTGAGTCTTTGTATGGAAACGATCACAAGTGGCATGTACGCAAAGTTATAGTGAGTGCTCGGTGGGTAAAGGCATAACGCTTATTGAACGGGCGCATGCGTCTCTCACCCTGTGGCCGTTCCCTTTCTCCCGTTCTCTACTTCTTTCTGACCATCATCGTGTTACATGCATAGGTGACATCCCTTGAGTGCTTCGTTATATAAAAATAGAAATAAAAGCAACGTCTCAATGCTTCAGTCATATGGCAGTCACAGTAAAAGAAAGATCTTTGACAGCAAAATTCAATCTGCTAAATTTGGACCACGTCAGTTCATCCTTTAGGCCGTGTTCCCTGTAAGGACTTCCGTGAAAAGCATATCTCTATATGGAAACAAGTTATAATTTGTCATATCTCTTTTCCCAAAAATAAACGTCGGAATTGTATTGGGCAGAGTGGTGCAGGGCATTGAATAGTCGGCTTTATTCTACCAAAACGTTTTAATGTGTTTTTATTTTAAAGATAGAAAGCATTATAAATCATTAAAAAAAAAATGTTGCATTCGTTTAAAAGATGCTTTGGACTTTTGAATATATGTGGAAAAAGAATTCTTTGACAGAAAAAAGATTTCTATGAAATTTTGGACGTGGTAAGTTACAGCCTGGTCTCTTGCTTCTGATTTTCAACTTCTTTAATGCACCAACGGGTGTTTTTAGATAGTGTCCATGATTATTCCAAACAAAAATATGCTAGTCCGGCTTCACCAGGACGATGGCTAAGTAGACATGAGGTTGAGTAGGATTCAATCAGGAGGATATGCTTCCTTCAAGAAACTAAAAGTGATGAAGAATTTTTTGGAGTTGTACAGTATCCTACATTTCCCTGCTCTTTTGTGTTTTATTTACTATTTAATCGCTTCTTTCTCGAAATATTGTTTTATAAATAACATGTGGTGTCATACATACAAGCTTTTAGAAAGAATATGGAACTTCTAAGTTGTCTATATTTATTATATTCTTCTTCAAGATTAGCTCATATGAACTTTTTCAAATATTGTGCACAATGTTGTGCATATAGTCATGGATTCAGAAGTGCCCCAAATTTACACAAAAATGCGAGTTGTAAAAAAACGAATAGAAAAGAGTACCTGAATTGTACAGATTATCAAAGTGCTACAGGAAGCTAATTTAATTTGCAAAGCTATTGGGTGCAAGCGAACGCAATCCGTTCAAATTTCCAGAAAAACGGTGAAAGATATTAACAAGAAATTAGCTCTAGATAGGTAGTTCGGTAAGAAGCCGCCTAAACGATACGCAGCCGGCGGTTGAACAACATGTCCGCAAGCGCACCATGTAAAGTACACCCAATAAAAACATCGATTGCGAATTGTATAGATTCCAATACTTAGGTATTTATTTCGATGTGCAAGTGATAATTATAATATGTATACAAAACATATTGGAAGTATTGGAGCGCAAAATGCTGATGAAATCGTATTGAGAAGAAGACAGGTATGTGGTGCACTTACTGTTTTTACGTATATTGGAATTTCAAATTCGTTATGTCTCTTGATTTTGTTGCGCTGTATTTTCAATGTCGTTGCACCATTAATTGCTGTTATGATAAGGTCAAACTTATACTTTCGAAATGCACTCACTGTACTTTTATTATTTTTAGATTATGTAAAAGTTTATTTTTATTCGGAAAATTTGCGTATATTTCCCTTGAATGGATTTGTATGTATCTGCCTTGCATTGAAAAGACTACTGTTAACGTTGCTGCCACCGAGACGAGCTTTTTACGAAGCCGCCACTGCAAGAAATTGACACCACAAGTTTTCCATAGTAATAATAATATGTTAAAATCATAACTATCGTGACCCAACACAAGAATATTAAAACTCTATTGATAGAACACATTTCAGGGAAAACTATATTTTAAAAAAATAACACTGAAGTTTTGGGAGATATCAAGCACATTTGGAAGGAAATACGTCCGTTTCTAACTGTAATTATAGTTTAGGGCTATTTTTTCAATTAACTTATCTTGTACTACTTTTGCTTGCGAAGAATTTACGTTTCGGGATTGTTTGCTTTAGCTACTCAAACATTTTACAATTTTTTTGTGTGATATGGACTAGATGCTTGTGAAGAAATAATTTGCTTTTATGCATGAGACGATATATGTAAATACATTACGGCATGTTACGTGATAAAATATACACTTCAAATGATGGTTACGTGAAACAATGTCACACGCACCCATGCTGTGGCATAGAGGCTGCATATATACACTGGTAAGAATGGAATATACATGTGTATATTTAGATTCGTACATATAAATGTGTATATATATATATATATATATATATATATATATACGTATACGTATGTATAATGAGAATGTATTTGTGTATATGAAAGCAAGGGAGTATACTAGTTTTAAATGGCATTTTAAATACAGTTTAATTTTCTGTGTTAACATACATTCATCGTCATTTAAATGGTAGTAGGTGGACGCAAAATAGGTTGAGGCGTGAGGCGTTGTTGTTGCTTCCGCGGTAGTTGGATCCAGAACCGCAGTAGCAGCTTTTCCTGTCGTAATGCCCGCCGCGCCAACGTCACCGCCACTACTAGCAACGCCCAAACATGGTATATTTTTCATGGATATGACATTGTCTACAAGTAAAAATAGAACAAACAAATTTGAAATAAACCAAAAAACATTTTCCGCAAATTATTTCAAGAGCTTTTTTCATTATTAAACAGTTCATCAATACTTCGTAATCTCTTTCTAAAAGTTCCCGTTTCTCATTTCTCACTATTTGCGACGTATTAAATGCAAGAAAGACAGAGCAAAGAAATAAAAAGTTCTCCACTTATTTAATAAATTGTAGTCTCACTATCGAAGTCAAGCTGTTCTAATTAAATTTTGAGTATCTTCAAAAAATCTACATTTAGAATAAGCTTCTTCTGACAGCACTACATCATAGAATTTTGCTTGGAAAACGTATCATATTTGTCTGACGTAACTATATTATTTGACATTTACATACAGGCAGTGAATAGTGAATAAAACTGAAACTCACCTTGTGCTCATGAAACGTCACTTCAAAGAAATTGATGTCTCCTATATTACTATGTCAAATATCCATGTTAATATCATTGGATCTACCTAAAAACAGCTCTTTATATCGTCATTGCATGATTGAGACCCCGCCTTAGTTCTATCTCCTCATCAATTTAGATTTCTATTTATCTATCATCTCTTCGATCTCTCTCAAAGTGATCTTCATACTCAAATTGTTACAGTTTTATTTCCCCAAATGTTTTTGGCGCAAAAGTTAGTAGTAACTTTCCCTGTTTAAGACCACATTGGTCAATTGTGTCTTCGTCATCAAATAATGATAATGATAATGATAATGAAATCAATAAGATAAGCAATAATTTGTGTTGCATTTTAATATTCTTTAGATTTCGAACAGGCAAAATATTGGCTAGACGTTCATAGTCTTCCTTGTGTGTTGATGAATTTATCTGAAGTGGATATTCATTTGCCATTCGACCTATATACTTCCTTTTTTCGAATTTTATTGATAACATTTTTGATACCTTAGTTTGTTGATTTTTAACACAACATTTTAGATTTCTGTCATTTTAGTTTCTGTAAAATGTACGGATTCATTTCAAATTCAATTTTTTGATAATCTTTATGCGAATAAAGAAATATATATAAGAACAATTTGAAAGGCGGAAACAGTACGCCATAGTAAATAAGTCAACTCTAAGGGTATCTATCACTCAAGTTTTTATTTTTTATATCCTACGTATGACTCAGGGAGAATATAAAGAACTTTGTGGTGTGATTTTAAACTTTTATCTACTTAGCAACGAATACACATAATAATTAATAGAAGAAATTAATCTAAATGCGTAAACATTTAATGCAATATATTTTTTATGTTGATAGTATGTTTGGCATAAATATTATGTGCTACACTAAATATTTCAAAGATAGCGGATAGAGCAAAGAAAACTTGGGGTCCCTGTTGTGCTTTTGGCGTATTAAACTTCCACACTATACATGTGTTGCTTGTTGACTACGACAGTTTGTGTACTTATTTCTGAGAAACATCTTTCATTGCTATGATGAATGAAAACGTTTCTCAAATATGTTGTATGCAAGTTTAGGATTTAAACATACACACACAAATGTCACAAAAAAATTCTATTATATTCAAAACCGAAGGATATGAAATACTCAAATATGACTTTGCAATCCTGAAAAGTGTTCGACATCAAATTCGAAAGTGTTCTCAAAGTCTTAACGGAGTTTTGCTTCATGTTTTGCCCGAATTTGTTGATATAAAATTTATAAAAATTTTTCGTGAATTAAATGAGCCAAATTTTTTTTAAAACATGATTCTCTGATTTATGATTTATTTTTAAACGAAATAATTTTTTGAATTGACATTTTTAAACATTACCATAAATTACTTTCCTATTCTGACTCTTTGTGCAATATAAATAACGAAATATGGCAGCACCAACAAATGGAAAATAAAAATTCTTCAAAAAAATGGAGGGTTGCTAATAGTATAGAGATTTACCAATAGAATAAAGAAATATTATATTTAAATTATTTCGCAAAAAAATAGTTAGCTACAATAAAAAAAGAGAACAGAAAAGAGGTCGTTCTGGAATTCAAATGTGTTGTGTTCCTTGTTTTAAGTGCAACAATACCTGTCCACATTAGACTCGATAGCATATATTTTAAACTATTAAGTGAATCAATCTCTAGTAAACATTTTTACACAAACATCATTTCGGAATTGTATAAAACTCCGTCTTTGTAGCACTCGAAAACGCTTAAAGGGGAATTCCTATAAGTTATACATTTAAAATCTAAACATTTAAAAACTAAATGTTATAAAATAAAATAAAAAACATGCTCGTAATGGACGTAGGCTTGGACCCCAAACATTCGAAAAACAAATGTCGCGCAATTATCTTTCATTTATCGCAAGATATTATTAATAATTTACATATAAAAACATTCAACTTTTGTGAGGCCTATTTTGGCGCTTGAATTATATTCTTTGGTTTGTGGGCAGCTTCTTGGTCGTTTTCAAAGTTCATAGTTGCATATCCCAAGTTTTAGTTTTGTATTTCAATTTTTTGGACTTGAGAAAATGAAACGATGAACATTTCTGTCTACTACTTCGTGGCACATTTCTGTACTTTTCAAAAGAATAACAGAATCAGAATCCGGTGGTTGGTACAATAATTTTCAAAACTGGAGTGAAAGTACATAAGTTGATTTTAGAGGCAAGTCGATCAGTTACAACTAATGGGACTGTTTAAGCACAACAATGGGCTTGTTCGTCATTCATTAACTAAATATCATTTTTAAACATCTACTTGATGAGAAGGGATCTCAATGAAAAAATCAACGTATTTACTTTACAGCTGATGTTACTAGCTTAGCTCAAACTTAGAGAATAAGTAAAATAAAAATAAGAATAGAAATAAAAATAATAGAATGAAAAAGAAAAAGAAAAAGAAAAAGACAAAGACATAAAAATAAAAGCCAAAGACTTTTACCTTTTGGTGGCATATCCTCCAACGATGGCAATCGATCAATCATCGACCCGGACCAGGGTGCGACAACAGTACCTATAGTCGAAGTAGGCTGTAAAGCAAACATTCCAATTTCCGTTTTTCTTATTAATTAAAGCTGCATATACTTTTTTCTTTGCTTTATTTTATTTATTAAAACACTTTCACTGTTTCACTTTCATTCTCCTAAAAGAAATATATAATTTTCTTACAAACACTTTTTGTTGTATACGTGGTTTCTTTGTTGGTTTTTAAACTATATTGTTCTTAGTAAAATTTTTTACAGAGAAGTTTGAAAATAGAAACACCTATTTTTTTCATAAATTATATAATGAATACGCAAGCAAATTGTATCTTCTATCTAGCTACATCATTTCGTGTAATTGAACTACTGACATTGGTACGCACAGTCTTCAATTTTTCAACATCTCTTTGACAAAGACATCGAAAAAATACGTTTGCAAGCTTTGGAAACTTATATACCTATAGTAAAAGCTCGTCATTCATTAAGTTTCGATTCTACATGATACAAAAAAAAATTGTAAATCTAAACTAAAATATTTTAGATATTTATTATTCACGAAGGATTATCAATACAAGAGAGTAAAACTATCGTTTTTTGTTCGTTAATGGAGTGGCACCTTACATTTTAAAACTCGAACTAGGTTTTTATTCAAACAAAATGGTTGCATTCTTTAAATCTTAAGGTTAGTTGATGACAGAAATTGCCTGCAGCTTCCTCGTTACAAAGTTTTTCTTATTGGCCACCCTGAGGCATAGTACCTAATCATTAAACAATTTGTATTTTGGCAAATTTCAAGTTGCCACTTTTGGAATGAAAACACCCTTCAAATTCATCTGCCATATACAGTTCATTTAAATATTCTATTAAATGTGATTTCATGAATTTTAAATTAACTGTTCAAACCTAGAAGCTTTAGCGTTAAACAAAATTTCTCATTTGATATTAAGTGATCGTTCAACATATAAGCCAGTAAATCAAAATACAGTATTTTGTCGTAGAAATATTGCTACTGCAAATAATCTTAGCACGCAATCTTCATATATGTTCCATGGTTCTTCTGAAGTTATCTCTCACCATCTTGTAAATTACAAGACAGCAGATAAAAACGTTTATTTTTTAATATACATACATATACGTATACGTGTATATATAATATGACCATTGGGTATCCAGATAAGTTTTGAGCGATATACAAAAGATGACGTTAGTTAAGTCGCATCTCCGCGTCGTCATCACCCTCTAAAAATCACTAAGTGTCACTTCTCTTAAGTGTAAACATCATACTTTCTTTGCTCATTAACCATGTCAATCTTTGTGCGAAGGAAACACAATTTGCAGAAAGCGGTGCTTACGCTGCTTAATTCGAAAGATGGCACTCCTAAATCTTTACGAGGGATGAACAATACTTCCGTTACGATATTCAAAGCACAAATAACCCCGATGCAGACTGGGCGAACCATTAGTATAAGCCATAAATCTAAATATCCATTAGAGAACGCTTCTAACAATTACTGGCGAAATTGGGACAGAAAGTTGGCTCAATATATCAAAAATCATGATAACATGAGTTTTCAGTATGACAGAATTCGGCTTCATGTAGAAAAAATCACTCAAGATATATTAGCAGCACTAAACTGGAATGTGCTGCCGTCGCCGCTGTCCTCAGTATACACCACTTCTTCCAATTAAGGCTGACTACAATCGATTACTTATTGTCTGTGGGGCTTCCATTCATATAACGAAATCCAAAAGTTACGATTTATTTTAGAACGCCCCAAAGCGTCAATAGTCTTTCGCTTGTGGAATTCATATTTAATTAAAAGTGGGAGAACGTAGCAGCCAGCAATACACAATACTTTGAATAAAATACATTTCAATGTGTTAAACGTTTCGTTCTGCGGCAGTTCAAACAAACGATCGGTAAAATGTATGATCTCTCAGATTTCGAAAGAAGGCAAATAGTTGGCGTTTGGTTAGCGAAAGCGCCTGTGACGAAAGCAATTGAACTGTTTAACGTTTCCCGATTAACAATATCAACAATGACAACATACACAAAACAATAACAACATGACAAAACATTATTGGCGAAGGGTAATAGTGGCCGAAACCCAAAATTAACTAACAGAGATCAATAAACTTTAAAAAGAATTGTGGCCACACAACATAAAACTAACGCGACAAAAGTAACAACAGAACTCAATACTCACTTCAGTAATAGTGTTTCGACGAAAACAATACTGCAGGAACTTCGCAAAGCTGACATTCACAGAACAGCAGTGACAACATATTATGCATACTATTGTGAACAAAACATAATGAGAATTTATTTTTTAAAAAACCCGCGCTATTATATCGATGTGTATATTTTTGATAGGTTAATATGACTGTTGAAAACAACTAACATAAATTTCGAAACACGTGCCCTATTGGGTTAGTAATAAAAACATTCACTTGGTTAAATAATCTTGTTCTCAGAGACTTTTCTCTTGTTTTGGTTCACCTGTAGAACGATATTTTCTAGATTGTTGAGATGTTTCTGGGTCATAAGCATAAATCTAAGATTTTTCGCCAGTGATTATGAATTATAGATCATTATTACTCATAGGAAGCATGTTTTTTTTGACACTTCAACACGAAGTTGTTTTTCACACAAATTCAAAACTTCTGAAGTTTTAATATACCAACAAATCTACAAACTCTTTTTAAGTCAATCGATAGATTTTGTTGCTGTTTTCATCAACTGTGGATGTTGATGGTCTCCCTGAAGAAGATTCATTTTCAAGTACCTCACGACCCTCATTGAATGATTTGTACCACTTAAAAATCTGTGATCTTCCCAAACACTCATCATCGTCGCACTTTTGTAACATTTTTAATCCATCAGAACAGATTTTTAATGTAAGCGTGTAAGTATGAGAAAGAAGTAACGGTAGAAACTTAAATTATTACAAAGACAAAACATCCTCAAGCAACTCGACTGCAGTTACCGGCTTTTTGATAATAGCCATAAAATAATAGGCTGAGGCAACCAGTAGAGTCAGCCCTTCCATATGAAAGTCCAGTAGCAAAAGCAGCAAAACAAGAAATTTTAGAATATCCCACCATAGTACAGCCGCAGTATAGGTAATCTACCACTTGTCTTCTTCAATTTTTATCCAACATCAATTTGAACTTTTACTTGTGAGTTCAGAATAAAATTTTGTAGTGAGTGTCATAAGATCTTTTGAATAAACTCAAATTTGTTGGTTCTATGACTCATTTTCGATCGTTTTCAAAAAAAATTCAACGCCAATTTTAACTCAATTTTTCGAAAAATTTTACGATTCTCCACAGATTTTCAATTATGTCTTCAGGAAATGTTTGACTTGTTGTTCCATGTTGTGGTAAGAAACGCCATGCAAACAAAACAAATTGTTTTACGTCACGTTTCCACTTTTTTTGAAAATTCGCAAATTGAATCTTTAATCACTTTAAAACCTTCACATTCATACGTAAAAACTCTATTTTAATAAAAATCTTTTCACTTCTTTACATAGAGTTAGAAAAATAACTTTATCTTTAGGCCGCGCAAGCTGATACTATCGCTTTAAATTTGTAACATTTTAGTGATACACCTTTGAATACTTCGATTTTTAGTCAAAAAGAGCATTAGTTTGCAGATCTTGTCTTAAATCCGAAGGCATTGATTTTAGTAATGCTTCTGAAGACAATGTTTGTGAAAACAAAACTATGACGTAAACACTAAACGTTAATTTTACTATTTGAAAAAAAAGCAACAAAGGAAGCCCTCGCGGATTTTTTATACACGCACGTGGGCCTGTATAACCACTGAATCGTAACTGGCCGATTAACACGTGATAAAGCAGACTAAGGGAAACAGGCAACACTCTTTTGGAACTATTTAAAAGTCATCATCATAATACCTTTTCATTCAAAGCTTTTTAATAATTCGCATTTGAGATATTATATGATTAATAAGTTCGTAGGAACAACTGATATGAATGGAACTTTTTAAATTTTTTGAAATTGTGGCCCATTATTCCAATTTGAGATAAAGTAGTGAATGATTTCATTATAGATATACCTTGTCGGAAAGCTTGTAGCCAAAAGAAAGTATAACATACAAATAAATGTAAGATAAGCTTCAGAGGGTTTACTACTGGCGATCGGATTAGAAACGGACTAAATCAAAAAAACTTGTGCCCAACATATTTAAATCTGTATATACAAGTTATTTGAATTCGTCTTTTTACATCCTTGGTAACAGGTGCTATATAAACACTAATGAACAATAGAAAAGTTGACGAATGCCCGCTGCGTTTTTGTATATTTTTAATTTTAATTTTCGTTTTTTAATTTTTGACGTCAGTATTGTCTTTTTATTTTCTTATTATTTATATGTTTTTATGTTTTATTTACCATTTATTGCTGTTTGCTGTTTAATTGTTTTAAGAGCGTTATCGGAGGGATATATAAAAAGCGAGATTAAGCGAATTATTAATTGCTTTGGGATCAATTATAGTTTGATAGAAGTAAACAAAGTAAAGAACTCCACAGGTGGCAAAAGCACAGCAGGTCTCTTAACAGGATGCGTAAACGCTCAGCCCGTTAGCAATGACGGCGACCTATATGTTATTTATTTATATTTCATTCCCTTTATTGTTTTTGCTTCTTTTGTTTGTTTTATTTTCTGCGAATTGTTATTTAAGACAATCATGTTGGATTTCTATTGTCACCGTTAATCACACAATTGTCAAATTATCAGTCGCTTTCATTATGGACGTTTTCTCAATATATTTTTGTTACTTATTATTATAAAAGAACCAATATTTTTGCCGTATTTAACGAAATCCTGCCCTCGTAAAAGCAAAGAATGTCCGAACGAAAGGTGTTCCTATAATGCGGCGGGCACGCACTATTTAGCAACGAAGAGTATCAGTATACCGTCAGTATTAACAACACGACATAGGACAAACATCTTCGTTGATTTGTTTATAAATATGGCGCGATACCGTTTTATACTACTACGCCGCAAACAATCTGGTTTGCTCTTGAGCGGTCCGTTAGTTTTTGTTTGCATTTTTTCCATTTTCTGACCTGTATTACAACGCAAACATTCCTATACAACTAGAAGCTATGACCTGCACCGTTGTTTTACGTTAGAAGAAAACAACAGGCAATACACATTTCACCACTTCCGTGATATGCGCCTTGCTATTGGTGGCTGTTGCTTTTTGTATTTAGCTGTGTGCTTTCATTTGTTCTTCTGTAGAGAGCAATTCTTATTCGTGTAATTTTCAGCAAACCCCTAAATTTTATGGTTTTTATTAACATGTTCGTTCATTCATTCGCTTTCCTATACAATCACATTTTTCCTTCTCTCATTCGTCAAGTTTCTTTGTAACTCTATCTCTGTCACACACGCACCTTTCTGTACTGCTTCAATAACCACCATTCCTATAAATTATCAATGGAACGGCTGGTGTTTTCATGTTTGTTATCCATAGTTCCAACAGCAGCATGTAGATGCATATAAGCATCTCGCTTTAACTCATTTAATCAATTAAGATTAAACAATACTAACGAACACATTTATCTTTGTTCTGTAGTAAGGACTCATGTACAAGAGAGATGGCTAGAGACGGCAGATGCTAACGTTCATATAATAAGTGTTCTCTTTCTTTATTACGGCTTGCGAACTCGAACGAGTGGGAAAACTATATGTAGTTATAATAGACTCTCGAATACTTATCATCTGGTGGGTAGGTTAAATTTCATAAGCATGTATAAATGGGCTTTTAGCTGAAAATCCACAGAAATATTTTTTGAACGAAAGCAAAAAATTTTTATAAAGCAATACAATTAACTCCTTTTCTTTGTTGTCATCACGTTGTATAGTAGTGTACCATTATTAATAAATACTCTAGATCTCTCATCTAAATTAAAATAACTTAAAATCTGTTGTAATAATAAACAGGTTACCTTTGCTTTTCGTATTACGATGGCTTTAAAATAGAAACTGATCTTATGTTTGAAGAACGAAACTTAAATCTTTACCTACGCTTGATCAGAAGGGATCAACGGTGCCGATTCCTCAAGTGCATCTGGTTTATCCTTTTATTCTTTTTTCTGGATATTGCGAAAGTAAATAACAAATTTTGGATACAGATGTTGGGTATAGCATAATTTAGGTACCCGCCACTTAAGATCAGGAGCAACTAATTTGAATAGATTTATAGTAATTCTACATTCAAAATTCATATTCTTTTATGTATTTGTATACTTTTGCAGTTTTATTATATATTTAATATAGGTAAGTTCATGTAACCAATAAGTTGTGAGTAAATAAGAAAATATACGCAAATATACGTTAAAAAAAACCGTAACAAAAAAAACAAAAAGTAACAAGAAGAAATGATGTAGCCGAGTTGGACCGGATCGGTTCATGTTCACTATTAATTTGTACTCAACAAGAGAAAACCTTCAATCATTTTCTCTGTGTTATAGATAATTTCCTAATTGTGGATATATCGTTCGATCCAATTTTTAAGATTCCGGTAAGAATAAATATATAGAAAAGTTCTAAAATAATCAGTTATGTTTCAACATAGGGATAGTCAAATATCGCCAAGTCGACCCCATTCTTGCACAAATCAAACTCGCGTATTTCAAGGCGGTAAAAAATTTAATAAATCTAACACACGGCGTAGCGTATGTATAAACAAAAAATGCGAGTGATAAACATGCCTTAAATTAATTCCATATTTTCAAAAAATACCAACGTGACTGACATATCAGCGAACTAAAAGTAGACCACCACTTCTGCGAATTGAAAAGCCCATTTGTGCCCAGATTTAAACGATTTCTAGAAAAAGGTTATTCCTTCCCATTTATGTTTTGTGTCGAAGGAGATATTAAAAGTTCCGATTTTAGCTCATAGTGTGTTCGTGAGCAATAACAATAAGCGGACATAAACACGGATATCTGGAGTTAAACTAACGTCGAGCTGCAAATAAATAATTAATTAAATAGCTTAATCATTGTTTTCTCCGGCGATTCCGGCGATGATTTTAATAAGTTTTAATAAGCGGGATGATCGTATTTGTGATTGTTACTGTTTCATTGATGTTTTTCATTGTAACGTTCTTATAAAACGTATCTATCTAATGCTTTGTTTGACCAAGTAACTTCAATGCGATTTTTGGATTCGCACATAGATTTGGAGTTATGCAGTACTTCCATGTTGATTGCAAGCTTAAAAGTTCAGCAACTACTAAAGCTAAACTATTTTTGCTTGACATTATTTAAATAAACTCGCTTAAACGTATGCAGGTTTTCTCAACAACGCTTTGTATTGGTTACATTTTTACAGGACAACCTTTGAACGAAGTTCAAGTATGGCTGTGTGCAGGAGTGAGCAGTACGACTATAAACATCAAATATGCTGATTGGTGGCTAAAAGCTTATACGCAAAAACAAGAAGAATGAGATCAGTGTTTTGGCCCTTTTATTATAAATTTTTTTATCAGTTGCGTTTTTATTCTCTTTGAAGATTTAAAATTCGATAACTGAACTGATAACGCAAAATAACTACTGCATTCTGTTGCATGACAGGATACTGACTAGTTAACTAATCTTGTGTATTCTAACTGGCTGTTGATTTTCTCATTTTGTTTTTCTTTTACTTAAATCATTAAAGAAATAAAATAAGAACCAACTGTTAAGAACATCTGTTCCTCTTGTCAAAATTGTGCTATATTTTTTTTGCAGAAAGTAAACAAAGTCAATGTACACCATAGATAAGTTCACTATTCTGTCGATCAAGAGCTCGCCATTGTTGATATGTCGCATGCTTTGTAAAAATATTTTTCATTTACGATTCTAAACATTTTCCTAGCAGGAGGATGTATATGTCGTACTTAAAGTCTCTCTTGGTATACTATAAATATGTTAAATTGTAAAGAATATATCTTTTCTCTGAATGAAAAATAAAATAATTTTTTCAATTTGCTTTCTTTTTCGCGGTACTATAATGCCCTCGAAAATCAATTGATAAATTGGTAACAAACTTAACATCTTACCAATATCTTATAATAAATGACGATCTTAAATTTTCAAAATATTTCACAGTTATTTCAGTTTGTTGCACATTGCAGTCGCGTTTATTTTAGAATTACACGACTTTTAAAACTTTGGTTTATGGAAATATTTATTATTTGCAATACGTTATTCTAATAATTTAAACTACAATCCAAAAACAAGGCAGGCACATGTCTTAATCGAGTCAAAAAGTTATTTATCACATTTCCCGTTGTCTTGAATTGCAAGAAGCGAACTGATATTCGCGAAATATAGGCGTGAAAAATTCATTGCGGAAATATATTTGACTAGTCGGCTCGCCTAAATTGTATGTATGTAGAATATCTTTGTTGAATAGCTTAAGCAACTTGTGTACAACGCTGTTAAAGTCTCACTCGTCAGAAAAAGGCGGGCTCTACTTAGCAAGTCCAGCATTTACTACAAAGATTGATTTTTTTTTTGATTATTCATGTTAAAAAAAGAAATTGAGCAAAAGAGAGAAAGAGAGGGACGAAATAAGAACAACGCCAAAAATGTACATCCAGGAATAATAATATTATAATTATAATAAAAATAAAAAAATATTGAAAAAACAATGAACAGATTTTTGATGGGGAGAGCAAATATATACATATACATACATATCCCCATCAAAAATTGTTTTCTTTATATACATATGTATGTATATGGTTAAATTACAATAAATCTATTTTTAAAAGTCAATAATAATTTAAATCAATATGTATATGTACCCCCTATAATTTATAATGAGAATTTGAATCAAACTTACTTTAGTTCCCTCCACCAATGAAATATTTTCGCACAAAAGGATTTCATCTTAAATAATGTGAAAAGCGATAACCCATTCCCTAATTGATAACTACAAAAAAAACAATATATGTATATACGCTAATTGATTTTCCCACATAAAAAATTCGTGTTAAGACCGTCGTAAAGTCTTTTTTTCTTGAAAACCTTGATAATCCTTCCAAATATTATAGAATGTATTGCCTTTATCTTCTTTGCGAGTGCATATAAAATTTTATTCAAATAGATAATAATTACCATAAGTCGAACTGAATATAATTCTTTTAGTTTTTAGCTTTTCTATTTCCCTGAGAAAAAATTGTTTTGCTCTCTTAACCTGAGTAGGCGACATGTCAGCCATCAAAGTCAACGATCAATTGCTGTAAAATTCACTTAAGACATATTGTACTGTTAAAAGAAATTACTTATTATTTTGGGAAAATGAAAAACTTGGCCTATTTGGTCTATTAAAAAATAAAAAAAATTCTTGTATTGACTATTGGAAAATTTCTGTTCTATTTCTGAAACTCGGGAGGTGAGTAACACTGTAAATCAATTCATTACATTTTTAAGGGAAATCACTCTGATTTTTTGATCAGTTGATTTTTTGCGTATAAGTAATAAGATCGAAATCAATGGACTATGTATGAGTTTTAATGGTCAGAAATAAGGAAAGGTATGTACCAAAAATTACTAATATCGGAGGATACTAGGTAGCAAATGAGCATGAAGATTGGCAGTTATTCAAATTATGTGAATCTTCAACAAGAAAATTGGCACGAACTCGGTGTTCCATCCGACTAAAAGTATACCGCTACCCCGAGTTTCAACTAGGATTAACAGTAGATTATCAGACAAATTAGATCTTAAGATGAGTCAGGTATGTGATGTATGGGACTTATTGAATTTAGTGAAAGAAGAAAATTAGTCTAATATCAGCTTTCAATAGTAAAGCAGGAGTAATTCTAATTCAAAAGATATGACTGAAAAGACGTTGTTATGTCTTGTGTTTATTTATGCTGCGCAGAAGTACGTCTGAGCTCATGTAAACAGACATTTCTGTTTCGCTTCCCTATAATAATTTGTAAAGAGGACACTTGCTATATCGGTTATAAGTTTTACCTACGAGAATAAAAGAAAGTGCAAACGAACCAAGAACAATAGGCAGCTGGACAATTATTGTGTGTGTATATATATGCATGGGATTGTTCAAAAGTAAAAATAAGTAATGCTTATTGCATTTAGTTATAATTTTCGTCTGCAGAACATGGTTTCTTAACCTTAACATGGTTTCATGGAGAAAAGAGAAATCTGTATGTAAGCAATGAAACCATAATTGTATGTTTTCACACGATATATATCACCGCATTAATAAAAAACCAAGCGATGCCACATACTGTGTTAGAGCTGCTTTTATGGAAACACTAAGTTTGGCTTTCCTTATTCGCGTACGTACTTACGATCGGTAGATTTGCTGATCGCGACAATAGACATTTTCGCCTCAGTCAGCAATCAAGGCTTTTATACACATACATATTCATTCACATAAAACAATCTTTTTTGGATTTACCATACTTGTTTTTTCTACATTTTACGCTAATAATGACCACACGCTGATTTTAAGAAGTCCACGATAACATACTCATTGATTTGAAACAAAAAGCAAAACAATGAAGTTTGGAGTCTCACGACATTTGAAATCTAAAGAAAACAAAAGCACCAATAAGTATGCACATACAATAATATATTTAATTGATTTCAGTTCGTCAGATTTTTATTGTTTTTAATGTGAATGAAACTTCTCTTTGAGATTTTTTGAAAACTATTGATATCCTACTTCAGATGGAAATTCTAACAGGAGTGGTGATATGTATTTAACTTAGCTAAATTTTATGTTCATCGTCATCACGCTTAAAGTTATTATGTGAAACCAGCAAAGTAATTTGTCGTTTCACAAGTTGAAAAAGAAAAAAGCAGAAAAGCAGAAAGTTTTTTGCAAATATCTTGCAATACATTTTAAGGAGCACAAGGTCTAATAATTATTTTACGTTGAACTTTTTCCCACTTTTAAAGCGAGAATTTTCGTTGAAAACTAAAATATTTGTCGCTCGAGTATTAATGATATATTATATATATTAAACAACCTGGTACTAGAAGTTTTTTTGTGTTTTTCTGAAGATGGAAAAATTAACGAAATTATTTTTTTACATAATAAAGTTTATGTGGGAAGGAAATTTGCGACGACATAATGAAGTATTTAAATATAATGCGTCGTCTATTGCTATTGTAGATGAATTTAAGCGACATAAAAGCTTTTAAGATGAAGAACGGAGCGAAACTACCGCATACGATAATGGGAAACCAATTAACTGACCATGAACGCTGTAGGAATCTCACCCGAACTGGTATATAATAATATAAGAACAACAATATTTTGTGCATGAAAACGCTCTCGTAAAAAAAAAGTGCCAAAAACGCCTTCGAATACGACTTTTTAAGCAACAACTGAATCGTTTTACAAGGAATAAATTGCATTTTGTTCCTTGATTAATAAATATGCAGGAAATGTGGGTATACAACTTCAATAAAAAATTCCAGAGGTGACTGAGAGGGGGAGTTTCTTCAGGTACTAAATAAACAAAGTTTATGGCACAAGTTTTCTTGGACCCAAAACACATTTTGTTCACTGTCTGTATTCTAAATCGGTAAAAAATCACAGAAAAGTGTTTTTGTGACCTTTTGGATTAACTGAATAAAAAGTATGAAACCATCTGGGTTTTAGAATAGAAAATATGTCTTTCATGAAGATAATGATCCGGTCTTCTGTCAATGACAAGTTTAAAGCAATGCGGAACTTCCAATATATTCAGCAAATGTGACTCCTTTTGACGATGAAGCGAAAGCATCATATTTTGTTATTCATAGACTACGAATATATTAACTTCCCTCGTATGTTACGATAATATTTATATAGCATACTAAATTTTTGCGACTTCTTTGAGTTTCTGATCAATCACTACGAATATCATGATCAAAATGTTACATTTGAAGTCATTGTTGTTTATAAGTAAGAAGAGAGCGCACGTTGATACAAAAAGGTTCTACGAGAACTAAATTTCAGAGAGCAAAAACAATAAGACTGTGTACGCGTGTGTGTAATATCCTAACAATAACTTACAATATGTCAACAATGACTCAGCATGTTAAACGAATCGCACTCGATACGCATTTAAGATGTTCTCGCCCCTTTCCTTGAAAGTTCGCTTTCCTTCTGTGCTGCTCTTGCCGTGAATAGCGGCTGAATTTACAGTTTCCTTCTGCTCGGTTTTGCACTATTCATATAGAATATACTAATTTCAGCGGCTTGGCACAAAACTCGTAGATCAACAATTTGTGAAATCAGAATTGATGACAATAACAAACGAAAAGTATGCTTTTGCTTGCCTCTCCTTTTATTCAATTTGTAAGTAAACTATTTCATTAAAATTTTGGCTTTGCATTGAGCGCAATTGATAATATTGCGAAATATTGCATTTTTAAATGTAAAAAAAAAATTATATACACATGCCAGCAAATGCATATGCTGGCTACCCGCTGTTACACTCATTTCAAAGAAAATAGACTATTAAATTATTATAAGCAGTTAGCAGCACTACGCGCGCCCCCTTACCATAAATCCAACTAACACTTACAACATATTTAAAACAAAAAGCTCTGGAACGAGAAGAGAAGAGGAGCATTAAAATATATTTCGCATGTTCACATGCATACATGTATCTTTATTTGCATTGTGGGGTGAGGCATGTTTATTCAGTTATTTCGAGCCATTAGAAATTTAATTGGGCAAAACTGATATGTAGCTCCTCAGTGATAAATCGCAAGCAATTGTAGCTGTCCAAGCACAAATTCTCTCACAGTTTTGCACCACCCACAGCGACTTATGCTGACGGACTATTTAACAATTAAAGCAATTCATAAATGAATGAATCACTTAACGCTAGTACAGCTTCTATAGAAAAGACCTATAGAATGTGGGAGCAGCTAACTTTCTCTTGCTCACTTCCTCTCTTTTCCACTGTCTTTCCACCACCAATCGACAACGTATGTTGTTAAAGCAGCCACCATAATCAAAGTGAAAATAAGCAACAACAACCAACAAGAAAGCAAAGTAATAGATATGTAACAGAACTATACACACCGACAGACGTATAAATAAATTAAGCAACGTATATTTTACACCCATTAGCAAACATTTTGAGGTATATCCTATAAAAAATTGATGAAATAAAAAATAAAAAACTGTATTTGCTTTAAAAAATCCTTTCCAGGTAGATGTGAAATAGCAAGAAAATTGGAACTTGAAATAGCACCGATACCTTGTGTATTTGTACCAAGGCGAAGATCCTTACTTGTAATAATTTGTAACTATTTCAAAAATATTTTAATAATTTCATGCTTTTAAAAAATTATTTAATTCATCTGATTTGTTTCCTGTACGCATTTGAGCACCAATCACGTTAGTTTTTAGAAATTTATCTTCATATTTCTGTATGATTATAAGGGGAGGAAAATAATGTTCTGACGATTCGCTTTTCTTCTTTCTTGATAATGTGTTTATATATACGTTTCAAGGTCTTTATCTATGCATGATTTCATCACAACATCCTCTCTCAAGAATAAGAAATCATGTCGGCAACTAACTACAACTACTAAATACAACTACTCATACAGATAATAGAATGCCGTGAGAATAATGATCCACAACTACTAAATACAACTACTCATCCAGATAATACAATGACTCTAATTTCGTCACCGTAAACAGAGGAGATCATAGTCAAACGTGTCCATAAACTATTTCTTTTATAATTTTTGAAAATTGTAAGACGTTTTTTAAATAAAAATTGTGCAGTTGCTACTAAATCTTCTAAGGTTCCATAGAATCGTTTTCCAACTCAATCGCAATGTGGGAAAATAACCGAATAAACCGGAATATATTCTAAGCTCATGTGGACCGACTAGCTTACTGTTAACATTTTCCAAAATATTTGAAACAATATATCTACGAAAGCAATTCTTAATTCTAGAAGAAAAACGAATTATTTCTTTACACATTGAATTGGAGAACTTAATAACTTTTATCCTTTTTTTTTAATTAACAAAGTCTTACATTATTCAAAAATTATAAAAAACAATAATTAGGAGGCGAGAAAGCACTATTTATATCAATCGTAGTGTCTCGTGTATATGGAGTACAGTATATATGGAGACTTTTGACTGTGGTCTCTCCTGTTTACGGTGATGAAATTAAATTTTTCTGTAGCTTTTAAAGTCCTTTAGCAAAACACTGTGGCTGCTGTTTTCTCTCTAACATTTTTTATAACGTGGTTTGTAAGTTTTGTTTAACTATAGACGCACCGTTCATGATGAGCGATAACAATAATTTTTTTTTGTATTTTTTATGACGTAAAGTATGATTTAGTTTTTCATTTATGTTTGCATTTTCTACTTTTATTCAGTTTTCAAATAACTTAGCAAAGATTTGAACCAACTGTGAAGTTAGCCCACCTTCTTAACAAAGACAAAAATCCAGGTCAAACACAGTAGGCTAACTTCATGCCAGTAATATATTTACACTGTCGAAAACAAAACATCCACTTAACAAAACAAATGCACACACACATGATAGATAATAAGGAGAAATGTGTCAAACAGTGTAAACACAGTGAAGATCTTACAATCTGTGCAGTTTCTCGACAGACATTTTTATACATGTTGCCTACAGGAACAAAAGAAGATTATTGAAGTTTGATCCATTTGTTGGATTCAATTAATCGGCTATGAAAAATACGCAAAATAAACGTAATTGATTATCAATATTAGACAAGTTCATTAAAACTTTATAAACAATTAATAAAACGAGAATTTGTCTGTGGTACATAATTAAAAATGTCAATTTCGTATGTGTGTGTGTGTGTGTGTGTGTGTGTGTGTGTTGAATCAGCCTGATAGTTATTGAGCGTAATGACCTTGACTTGTAATTCGTATCGTACAGTTGCGTGTGATTCTTAAGAGTCACAGATTTATACAGTGGAGCACACAAAAGAAAAATGAAATGGTCAATAAAGTTATTATGAGTGGTTTGATATGAAAGAAATAGGCAGCAAGTTCTTGTACATGTTGCCTACAGGAACATAAAAAGATTATTGAAGTTTCATCCATTTGTTGGACTCAATTAACCGGCTACGCTTTCAACTTACATAAAAATAAAATAATGTATATGACGTGTATAATAGGGTGAGCACAAAAAAAGCCACTAGCCATATAAAGGGGTTTTTAATAAGAGTGACACAACATCTGTAAAAAGCAAATACTAAAAGAATTCAGGTGAACAAAAAAAATTAATTTTTTTTGGATTAGTTAACTTCTAAATAGAACGTCATTCATATGGGCGCCATGGCTCCCGTTACAAGAAGGAGGCCTTTGAATCGAATTTGTTCACTTAGTCAGGTGCATTTTCATCAACCAATAAGGCGTTCAGTATTCGTTTTTAATCCAAGAATAGAATATGATTTACTGCCGCATGCCAATAAGTTCAAATAATATCGCATGAAATGTTTCCACGATGTGCAATCATGATTGTTTGAAGATAATTCGATATCGGAATGTATTGAAATTATGTTTGACCTGGTGATGTTGTTTAAATTGCCATTTTCCAATTGAAGCTATAAAAACATACGAATCTGTAACACTATCGTCAGCACAAAAATCACATAAAAATTTCACGTTTATGAACTATACGGCAATCACTTGAATAATTTGTAGATTTGCCACACCTCAAAACTGAGAAGATGATTTTCTTATAAAAAAGGTTGCAATATGAAAACGAAATGGATAATTTCCAAATGCTGTGGAGGCGTATATCTTTGCATCTTTGACCAATTTGTCAATTGTCCTACACACACACACACACAAACAAACATAAGTTTTTATTTGATATTATTTAAATACATTATATCGATGAAATAACATAAAAAAGTGTTAATAATATTGTTTTATTCACATACTTTCTATACAAAACAATAAACAATATTTAAGAGTATTGAGCCTTACAGCCTGAAAAATAGAGTATTTTTGACAATTTTTTTGAGTAGAAAGAAAGCTGATAAAACAATAACATTTCATGAGATTGTTACTCGCAAATTTAAGTATCAAACAAAATTAAAAAAATATCAAGATAAGGAACAGAGCATCTTGTGCTCAAGGGGATCTGCGGTACACAGCATAACTGATTTAAATTTAAAAAAAATTATTTAATATACATGCCTATATCTATAGAATGACGTAGGATTTTTTAGAAATATTGATTTTGTTTAATCCTACGTCGTTCTCTAGGCAATGTTGCTGAAAAAAATTAAAATGAAAAAAAAAAAATTGCAAGAGTTTTAAAAATCCTTGTTTTGAGAAGAACGCCTTTGAAATTTTGTAGGAGTTATGCTGCGTGCCGTTTTAAAAAATATTGTTTCAAAAAAAAAACGCGTTTGAAATTTTGTTAAGTAATAAACGTGGAGTGTAAATAAAGAAAACTAATAAATACGTTTAATAAATTCCGCCAATATTAGCTTTCTATTCAGGAAAAATTGTCAGGGAAGCGTTCTTTTTTAAATGTTACAACCCCTCCTTAACACAATTTTGTTTAAAAGGGCGAATTGTGTACATCATTCAAACTTATGTTTTTCTTTAAAACTTGATAGAACATTGTGAAGCCAGAAGTTTTGCATGGTGTTCGCCTTCTTGTGGTATCCATTGGCTACTAGTATGTGAACTGTCCGGATGGCCTCTATCCTAGGAAATATTTAGCAGAGTTGTCGGCGCGGATAAACTTGCTGTTGACAATCGTAGAGAAGAAAGAAAACGAAGATAGCGGTTTCCGGCATTTTATGAAGTATTTTTGGTGATAGAGTGTAAAATGTGGCGTCGTCTAAAAGAAGTCGAAATGTCGCTTATAGAATAATACAATTCAAACCAAAACCTATAATTAATTTGCCAAATTAATATATCTAAAGGCGCTGATTTTTTTGCGCGATTAGTATAAAAGGTAGTATATTTTAAGACACTAATTTTTGGCAACTAAACTTTAATGTCGCAAGTGAAAATTTCACACCTGTAATTACTCATAAACAATATATCTAATCGGCCTAAATTTGCTACAGTTCATGTTAATATCAAATTCCTATAAATGACCCATTTGCAACACAAAATATTAAAAATTATCTCGTTTTGTCACACACGAGTTTATGATTCCTAGCATTTACACTAGAGGTGTTTCAAGAAATGGTCCAATTAGACCCCAACTTTTCACACTTTCTTCATATGACCAAAGTCTAATTCTCATCGAGTTTTGTCAAAAAATGTTAAAAATTGAAACTTTTATTACATAAAGACTCTTCAAATAGGAGTAGTCGTAAAAATGATCCAATCGAATCCATTTTCAATGGTTTTCGTCCTTGGGGCAAAACACGTCACCGCACAAAATGTCGTCATAATATTTCAAAAGCTGAGAGTTATAAGTTGAACAAAATACTACATGAATAAAAATCAAACAGACAGAAGTACACACTTAAATCGATTAAGAAAATGATTCTGAATTAATCGGTATAATAAAGGGCTTTAAGCTCTTCTGGATATTACCCACATACATCCGCGCAAACTTGATACTACAAATAGTGTGGGTTACAAATATTTCAAACATGTTTTCCTCAATCTTCTGTACTTTGCTTTTAAATTTTCTTTGTAAACGGTTGTGCACTATACCATGTTATAGCACAAAAAATTCTTCGTGACACATTCGACAGATGGTCACAAAATTATAATTTTTTGGAAATCTCCATAGCTGTAATTACATCTAAGAATAACAAAACGTCACAATATAAACTTAACGTGTGCTTGTTATTGCCACTTTCTGAGGCTATAAACTTACTAAAAAATTATGAAATTTCTGTGAACGGAGACGTAGGCATAGCTTTGTAGATTTATGTTTTAAAGGTTTTACTTTTTCCAATGCAATGGCTCGATGGAGAATGTTACAAAATTTTTTATTACATCGAACAAGAATTTTCAGGGAAAAACACGTCAACTTAGTTAAGTACTTATAATTAAATACTCGATATTTTCAATGATAGACAAACAAGGCGTTATATAGTGCACATCATTAAAGTCCGTACGTGTTCTTGTCTATTTTGTCTATTTCCTTATTGCATAACATTAAAAATGCGGCGACCGATGCGACAAGAAAATCGCCTTGATATTTGCTTTGAATAATGGACAGTTATTGTGAACAACATTCATTGCATTCTTTTGCTAAAGAAAAAAAGTAACTAAAAGCAAAATAATGCAAAAAAAAGACATCTCATCATCAGCGAGATCAGCAAAAGCAAAGAGAAGAATAATTTTAAGTCAAGTGTAAGGTACGTTAGGTTTCTATCGTTTATCTTGGCTTGTTAGTAATTGTAATAAAGAAATTTAAATCAAACTTGAAACTTCTTATTGTGGATGCTTAGCAATGCAATAAAAATAATTTTTAGACGAAAAACATATATATATATATATATATATATATATATATTTAATTACCAGTCTGTCCGAAAGATAATAAGAAAATGTTATGGAAATATCAGATGTTATTGGCGCTTAATATAAACGGAAACTGCATTTAAATTTTGCAAATTCATTGACATAATTTAAGGAGCAAAACTAAATTAATTTCTAAATGAAAGATCCAATAAGGGATGCCTTTTCAATCTTCTCATCTCGTTAGTTTCGTCTATTGCCAAGAGATTTACGCAATTGCTCAGTCTGGCAAAATTTTTTGAAGAAAGGCGTTAACTAAATTTTTAATAAGTGGAAAATCGAGGTCACTGTGAACAGTTTTGTTGCTACTGAACCACTTTGCATTAACAATAATACGAAGTCTTCGATTGACGTTTTGGAAGTTTTTCAATATTAGAGTTACTCCAAATGAGTTGAATAAAATGCATTTATTTCTCAGATCAAGTTGAGATTCTGAACGAATTAGCCAACAGAGTCGTATGGTTTTCAAGTCAACTTTTAGTTGTTTAGCTTTTATATGATTTTTCTATTTTTATCCTTGATCAATAGCTAAACCAAGATATTTGATATAGTCGTTGATTGGGACGTTATTGCCATTCAAAAATAGTGAAGTAATGTGCATAGACTTTCCAACGTTTATTTAGACATTTCATTAGTTTTACTAAATCGAAATTTTATTGAGATGAATTTGTAGCTTGTAGTAAGCATTCCTAGAATAACGAAAATTATAAAAAGGAAAATTGCAAGATGTACCAAATATCCTAAAATAATAACTCCTTTTCTTTGCTTGAGTAACTTTGTTCTGCATGCATGCTCTAATATTTTTTATATATAATGTTGAAGCTGGAGTCCCGAGGATATACTATAAGCTTTAATAGCAAAGCATATGTTAAATGACGGGTGAAAGTTTCAAGATTTAGTCTGTACTTTAACAAACGTTTGTGAAGAGATCGAATCATTTCTCGAGAGTGGTTTAAATTCTTCTTCTCCTGGATCATTCAAATAGACCATTCTCATCGATCGCAATCCAACGTACATAAAAGCCAGGCATTGTCTAGGGAGATTATACGATGTCGAGTGCCTCAAGGCTTTACATTTGGAACACGTTTCTTACTTTATGTTAATGGTCTGGTAAACATTGTCTGAGATGCGCATATACGAGAATAACGTTGTTGCAATTGTTATAAGGGAATGTGGTGGATTCATCTCAAAACTAGACTTGTCATTATCACAATTACGGGCTTTCAGCAGCGAATTATTTTAACAAGCCTGAAAGTATATGTATAACAAATCAGCAACTTATACTTGGACCTGAAACCGATACACCTTTGTTATAATAGTATTATTGAATCGACGCCTTCCGAACAAATTCCGACGTATATCAATAACACTATCATATGGGCGAGTCATGTTCATTGGAAAAACCTATTTCATGCTTCTAACCTTATGGACCAGCTCCAAATTTGCGTCACAAAAGATTCAAGCTGATTTTATTATACCATACACAATGCCAACACTATTACGTGATTGCGAAGTATTTGCTTACTGTAGCAAAAATAACAAACAAATTTTAAATGTTGCTTAGAAGAGTAATTATAGCCACGTCAACTTAATGCCCTTTACGTAGAATCGCAATTGTAGACCGGATAGACCCTTCATTCAACACTGCTATGATCGGACTATACGGCCGAACTATAAACAGGAATGTTAACATATGACAATTAAACAGTTCTCGGACCAATGTAGTCTTTTGAGTACCATCTAGGATCTCTCACACTCACATTATGGGGCCTTCAATTTCCGAGACTTGCCGAATTATCATATTTCAAATTTCACCATTGGTTCCTTCTTTTTTCGAATTGACTTTACTCAGTTAAGTTTACCCACCACTGAAGGATAAAGTTTTCAAATTTAGCAGAAACATTGGAAGTTATTAAAAATCGGTCAAATCGGTCAAAGGGCTCGCCCACAGTATACAGAAAACTATTTTTAATAACAGCTTAATACTTATTTGCGACTTTACGCATGAAGTACTTACCTTCCTTACCTTACAAACCTTCTGAAAATAAATATTTTGTTCTTATATTGTTATTGGTCCTCAAACTCGTTGCTTTTCGCGCTGTGTTTTTGTTAAACCTTTTAGCTGTTGAATTTCTCCGGAATTTCTCTTGATATTGTCATTAATCGTCAGCTGCATAAGACTCGTTTATTTCTTTATTATATATATGCTTATGTATATGTTTCACGCAGACTTTTTTAATGAGATACGTGATTTTGGTGAGACCAGTTTCATAATACATATATACTATATAAAACAATAGAATATGATACATCATTAGTTCGACATCTTTGGCATAGGTTACGGAAAAAAGCAAATATAAAAATTTTCAAGGGCCATGAAAGTAGAGCTTCTCTTTTCAGGCAAGGATATACGTTGCGGGCTTCGCTGTCAACTAAAAGCCACACCAAAATTTTTAGTTTCCGCGATTGAAAACAATCCTACGTCCCGTTTTTATTATCTTTTTTTTCTGATACAGAGGTAAATGATGTTTTAAAAGGTAAACTTACGACAATTGTGTAACAAAAATGTTGAAAGAACTGTACGCAGGCGCATTATATTGCTACTCTTTAAATTAGATTAGTAAATTAGATTCTGTTCTTAAATTCGTATAGCCTCCTCAAGACGGACAAATAAGCTTTATACACATGATCCTTGTCATATTTAATATTTTTTAGTTGACATCACCAACTTCCGAAGACAAAGGACCAGCAAAGTAAATAGGGAGGAACGGCTGGCTGGACAAATTTAGAAGACGTAGGTTTTTTTTGTGGAAACTTCATCCTGATAAAGTTGCCGTAAGTGATACACAGCAAACATGAGGAATCTTTTGTTAAATGAAATAACAACACATTTTATAAATGGATATAAAAGTGTAAATTGGTTTGCAAATTCCGTAAAAACTTTATGTAAAACAAATGTTTAAACCGCAAAACACATTGTATTATATAGACGCTTTTGAGTATACATGCATGTTTGTGTGTGGTTATTGTCTCTCTTCCAACAATTTCGTGTTGAAACAATACAAACTTGGCCAACCTTTGCTTCTTTTTTCTTTTGTTCGCAATGTTATATTACAAGTATGCTTTAGCCTTCAAATACATGTATGTCCACAAATTTTTATTTTTTTCTTATTTAATTTGTTTATTTTATTTTGTTTTGTCATTTTTTTTTTTTTTTTAGTAAATCGCATCAAATGCAACCAAGCGAAATATCAACAGGGACCAAAACATCAGCGGATTAAAACCAAATTTAAAGGCAACCGTAACTGTAAAAGAGGGTAAACAATGAACAAAATAGGCATAATATCGCAAGCAGAAAAATATCTACAATCACAACCCCATCACCTCCGGCACCAATCAATTTCGTCCATTCACCCACATTGCTCTATAATATATTTATTTATACGTGCAACGAAGCCAGTAAATAATCCACCACTTTATTCTTTGTACCTGATTACAGTAGCTGAAGTATATGTGATAAACTGCTAGAAAAACGTTCTTTTTTTTGGTTATGAATCTATTACTAGATTTTTAAACCTTCTTCTTGTTAATATAAAAATATGAATCAGTTGTGCACAAATAAGTCAGTTACACACAATTATCTATTTAACCTAAATTTTTGGTTGCATCTATACTCTGTCTGTTTCTAGGTGCAACGTAAAAATAGAAATAGAAAAATACTTAAGTGATATTAGTTCAGTCTGGAAATGTCAGCGGATCAAGTCATATATTTCTTTTCTTCTTTTGTCAAATTTCAGCAGCTAAACTTTTTATAATAATAAAAGCAATATTTGCTACAAAATGATTTATTAAAAAAAGGACTGCACCTGTCCAAGTGTTAGCTAATAAACTTAACCTAATTTGAATAAAACCAAATTTAAAAACCGCCTTATCATTGTGATAAATATGGTAGATTCAAAATTAAAATCAATCAACTCCTAAAATATTCGGTTCGCTCTATTTTGGTGACCCCATAACAAAAGTCTGATTCTCACTTATGTGTGTATGTCAGCATGTTATTTATATTTATTTAATTAAAGAAAATGAGCAAGTAAAAGAGAGTCATCAGTTATTGGTTCATGTATTCTGTAAAAATCAACATTAAGGACATTTTGGTTTCTAGTATCACAATTTATATTCTTTAATTTGGCGTATATCCTTCTCCAATACCGACATTTACTGATGTAAAATAGGAATACTGCGCGATATGTCATATTTATCTCTTTTAATTACGCATATGGAAATTTTTAAAATTAAGCGTGGTTTTTGAGTATTTGCAAGAGCCTAGGTTTGGTAAATAATATATTGTTAAGAAAATCACAAACTAATAAAAGGCAACTATAACAAACTTGATAAATCTAGGGGGTGGAAATTCCTTTGAATGTAATACCTGCCACGATCATAAAAACATATATTTGCAGCTGGTAATAAAAGCAAAGATTGGCAAAGAATTTCCGCGAAACCTGACATGAAAGGGATTAGTGAAACTACATATTCACAGGTATCGCAGAAAGAGACGCAGAATTTGTGATTTTCGTAGGGTTTATAAGCAGAGCATTTTGCTTAAAACAGCGAGTCGATTAAAAATATTACACAAGTAACCAAGTGTTGAAGAAATGATTACTTTGTAATAAATTGTAAAATAATTGAGTTTGTAAATATTATTTCGTAAATAAAGGAAATTGTAAATAACTAAAATCAAAGCTTTTTGCGATCTAGAGATACAAACTGTGTCGTAAAGTTAAAACACCAAAGGCCACTTTTCGTAACAATGTATATATTAGAAGAGGATGTTTATAAATGATCGCATAAATATTTCATTCATTCATAGTGCTTTCATTTTTATAACTAATATCTGCATCATATGAAACATTCTCTGGACAATCCAGGAAAAACGACGCTGTCCTCTATTTTTTTTATTATGCTATATAATCTCATAATCTTCAATCCAATCGCTTATATTGTAAATTTTTTCATTTCGTCGGAATAATTGCGTGCAATTGCAACGACTGCTAGTTAATAATTTATGGAATGTTCCTGCAAAATTTTGCACAGAGATTCATTTAAAAGGTTGTATGAATCTATTAAAAAAAAGTTATATAAAAATTATTTTTTTAAATAAGCTTTTATTTACGTAAACTAAAATATAGAAAATAAATTTAGTTCCAATCATATTTATCGAGTCAAGCTTGTCTGGCTGGCTGTACGACCAATGCCTTTCTACAGACCAAAGATCGCAACTTTTCATATGGTTCGACGAAATTCAGTACAGGAACGTGTCTTGGCGTACAAAAATAATTTCTTGCAGATTGTGCTGTCATCGTAGCTAAAAGTGGGTGGAAAATTTTAGAACAAGCAGACGTCCTCAAATGCCCGAAATTTCGATTTTAAAAAAAGTGTTGAAATGTTGACAGGATTTGAAGTGAAATAAAAGCTTCTAAAAAAATAGATGCTTCCATACCAACTAAAGTCAACTGTTGTTTAGCACATGCACACTCTTAGAGTAGGCTATATGAATCATGTTTGTGTGTATGTAGGTGACGCATATTTTACCCCGTTTCATTGTGTTGGCGTTCTTACTTGTTCGAACAGTATAGAGAAATGCGAAATATTCTTACAATGAGATTTAACTGCATGTGCTTGCGTAAGAAAAGTGTGTGCGAGAGCATAACAAAAGCATTTAACTACGTAAATATAAATTGATAAAATTGTATTTTTTTAATAAGTTGATGCAAATACTGATAGCATGCCTGTGAATATGATCGTATTTATTAAACTTACCATAAGAAAAAGAATATTCAATTTTCCGCTTAAAACATAATTGTAGAATATATAGGAAATTATAGAAGAAGTAAATTGTACAAATCGGCAAATTTTACATGCAGATTCGTCACTTGGCATAGGGAGCTTAAATATACAGGGACGCATTTATATATGTGGATGCATTTTTATACCTTGGCGAGCCATCACTGTACCATTTTCAAACGATGCACTGAAATGCTTAATGCATGAAAAGAGCAAGACCAACTTTAAAGTAATGTCAACTTACATTTCTTTGTATGCTGTATTGTATATATCCGACCTCTTTGGATATTCGATTGAAAATAACTAGTATTTTATTTTTATTTGTTCATACTAACTTTGGCTTCTCTCTAATATTATTTTCATCCCTTTTTCCTTGCTATTTTTTTAGATAAAATTTCTAAAGCATTATTTTTATATGTACATGAAACGCATTTCACAATTAAATAGAATTATATTAAATAGGTGCATTAAATATGATAAGTATGTACTCCAGGTAAAAACGATCTAGCAAGGGAAAATGGCAATGGTTTTGACCTTCCTCTATCCAAAATAACAGTTTTTCATTTAGTACAATTAAGTTATTTAGTATCTATTGTAGAACGCTCAAAATTGCATTTTCGACATTCATTATTTTTGTTGTTTGATTTGATATCAAAAACGTTTAGAAGCGTATGTTGATGCTGCTTCATCATATATCAATTGCCTGTTTCGAAGTTAATGACAAGGAACGGCCTGGACGACCAAAAAAAAAACGACGAAAACCAAGCTCAAACTCTCAAAGAGCTTTCAATTAATGAATCCATCGTTTGTACACGTTTACATGTGATTAGAAAGGCCCAAAAGGAAGAAAAATGGCTGCCTCACGAAACGACTGTAAATGTCATTTCGGCCGTACGTTGCAAAAGTTGTCAAAGATGCATTGTTGCAGCACGAATGGGACGTACTGCCGCAAGCACCGTACTCGCCAGACATACCACTTTCTGATTACCACTTGCTCAGATCAATCTAATAAGACTTGGCTGGCAAGCGGTCCTACAAAGCTCAATAAGTGCAAAAATGGATCGACACATGGAGAAAGATAGCAAAAATTGTAGAAAATAATCGAAAATATTTTAATTCGTATATAATCTATTGTACTCATTTTTCCCAAGAAATGGCTTTTCCAAGTGAAAAAATTATGAAAATTAACGCTGGCACCTAAGATTAGTTTATAAAAAGAAATAGTAAGAAAATATTGAAAGTTTATATGAGATTTTATTGTTTTTCGTTTTATCAAACGTCCGCAAGTGAAGCTTATAAATGCAGTAGTAGTTCCAAAAACTAAGTAAATTTTTTCTATTCAAGATGAACTTCCGTCGACGTTTAATGATTGCAGGCTAACATCCAACCGATTAATTTCTGGTTGAAAATATATACTATGGACTCTCCGTTACGTTTCATATGACATAATATCAATGATATTCTTCTCAGTGTTGGCTGTGAAATAAAGACGCGAAAGAAATTTTAAAAAGAGTGAGAAATGTATTGTAAATCACACTTGCATCAACTAGAAAATTTATAAAAGTATTGGTAAACAATAGCCACGTGTCAACGCTTCTCTTTTTGAAATAAAAAAAAATATTTACACGTCGTCGTTGTACTTTTAACTGTTAAAATAGTTTAATAAAACGTAAAAAAAAAATTTTTGCTTCGCATTATAGTGCACGACAAAGAACACTTGCTATAAATTTACAAACTCTTCTTGGAGATCTTGTCACTACAATTTAAGTCAGGACCGGAAACAGAAAATTGAAAAGCGTGCTTTCATACTTCAAAGCATCTGGATTACGTTCTTCTTAATACTATTAAGTAATCGTTTTTCATTATCTTTCCCATGCACATCTGCAAAATTACTAAACTGGAAATACTTTCTTTCTGCCTAAATACGAATTCGCTAAGAAGTTGTATAGCGAATACAACAGATGTCAAATAATTTTTTAAGCAACGCAAACAAAAAGAGAAAACGACAGCACATTCTAGCGTCATTCTTAACTAATTCTGTATTACCATCCGGTGCCGTATTGGTAGTATTTATTCACATATTTGCATTCGAAAATGTTAGTTTTTTTTTTATAAATTTGCTTCTATTCTACACCTCTGTTTCAGCGACATTAATTTCACTTTCACTTTTAAACTGTTATTTTTGCGTGGATCTTTAATTTCAAAATATTGTTCAAGGCCATTTAAGGTTGTAGGTCAAACAGACGTGTGAGAACTTGTCACGGTGTCTTGTCTCCAAATTTGTAAGAAATTTAAACGCACATTCAAATAACAAAATAACAAAAGCTGGTCAACTCCAATGTAGTGGAAAATGAAAAATGTTTTTATAAATTTCTACACAAGAACCTCAAAACTACAATTTTTACATATCAAAAGCCAAGCTTCGGATATTTCCGAAATTTTTAATCCCGTCACCACTTACTGATGTAAGCCTGTCCTACTTAAATCTTTCCATATTACTATAAACAAATGTCAATTGACGCATGATCTTAAATCTTTCAAAATCCATCTTTATATGCGAAACTTTTGGTTGTAAATAAAGAAAAAACCTGGCCATGAAATACATTTGGAAAATTTTTGGGCTTTATAAATATTTTGGGTTTTACAGAAGATAACATTAAATACCCCACAAAGAATAAATGTTCTAAATCGGCATCAAATTTAGAAAGTAAGTCTGCAACAAACTTGCCGAAATTTATGACAGGAAATACCTTTCTTATATTTTACCTGTGGGTGTCATAAAAAGACACATTTGGTGCTGGCGATGCACGCTATGATTGACGAGAATTCCCGCGAAAACTATCAGGTGAAGGGATTAACGAAATTGTGCCGGGAAATCCAGCAATCAGGAATTAGCAAGCATAGCAGAATGCGATGCACTATTTGTGATCTGCGTAATGTTTACAAGCGGGGTATTTTGCTTAAGAGTATTCTAAAAAAATGGAAAAAAACTGACACGCCTATCCAACCTTATAGAATATCGAAGTTTAGTTTTGTCTACCTTTTGGATAATTCAACTACCGAGACTAACGCGTAACCTGGAAAAAGCGCCTAGAAGTTATTAACAGAAAAAGCTTCGTTTTTAATCAAAATGAAGCCGGACCACACATGTTTAATGAATCGACGTAAAATTATTTATTTGATATATTGCCCAATTGAACGATCGTCACATCTGAAGTTCGTAAACTTATTTTAAGTGAAACATAAACTTTGATACTTTATTTACACTAACATATTAGTTGTATATTATGATGGCCTATTGTCTATTATGACTTACAACGTTGTTCAAAGTTGTCCTGCCGTTGTTACATTGGTGTTATGGTTTACAGCAATTGTGATGACTGTTATCGTGTCGCCACTAATTTGTAATCTTTAGTGTTTACAACTCAATTGTAATTCACTTTTTATGATATTGTAATTCACAATAATGCTAATTTTCTGGGGATCATTATGTAACTTCTTTAGTATCTCTTTCCAAGCAATAAAAGATATTATAGCATCATGTAAGCAAATTTAGCTGCAGCATCATCATGTAACTTTTTTAGCGCCTCTTTCCAAGCAATAAGAGATACAATAGCATCATGTAAGCAAATTTAAATATGTGTTTCTTCGAACAAATTTGCATTAGTATTGAACATAAATCAATAAAAATTATAACCATAACCGCTTCCAAAGATGCATTTGCAAGAAAAAAAAAACTGTGAAAGGGAAACACACACAAACCTACATATATTGTCCATCTTTTACAATTAAAATTTGTCAATTTTGTTACGCATATCTTTATATATATTTATATAATTTATATAATGTTTTCAAATTATAAATAAGATATATTTATTTATAAAAAAGAAGAAATTTATTTAGGAAAATAGAAATTTGCAAATTAAACCTTGTAAAATTTTCTCATTTCATTTTGCATGCTTTTTACTTTTTTACCATATGTGTTTTGATTGTACAACACAAACAAGCGTCAATTTATCTCTCAACTTTTATGAGTCTCATTATATTAAAGAATTTTCCCAACTCTATTGGAAACTTATAGATTTTGTTACATGATTCTAATTAAATTAATTACTGCCAATCTCTTTCTTAAGAGACTTTGAAAGAGACTCAAGCTATATAATGAAGACCCTCTTGGGCTCTAATCATGTAAGTTTTTGACAGTCACTTTCTGGATTAGTGTGAATGTAATTAATGAATCGTGCGTGATTCCAATTTGAAAGTTAGAATCTAATTACATTTTTTATCCGTTGGCGGCACAAAATGAAATGGTTTATCCACAATTAGATCAAAATCCCCTAGAAACTAATTAGAATGGAATTTCCTCATAGGAAAGATTTAAAAAACTACAGCAAAAGGCAACGATTTATATAAGACCTTCTTGCGAAACGAGAGAGGCAAAACATTGCATCAAAAAAAGAAGTCGGTGAAGTGTTTTTATTGCGCGTAATGGAGAATATATATTATTTTCATTTTACAATTTGACAATATGAAGGTATTCTTTGTTTTTTGTATATAAAGTGATCGAGAGTTGTAATTCAGCAAAGCTTCGAAACAGGATATGTACAAAAACTTACCAAAAGCCACCAAAATCATTATCGCAAATCGAAAAGAAATTTTTATTGCGCTCTTTCTTAGTTTATACTTAAACACTAATCCAAATTTATTAAACGAAAGTGACGGTACTAAAAAACGCCTCTGTTGGACTTGTGAGAATGATCTTGAAGTGAATGGGCCAAAACATATCCAATGATTTTTCGGCCCCCGAATATGCATCTAAATCTTGCGCTGAGAGTGGATGGTGTCAACGTTGAAATCGTCAATAGCTTTAAAAGCCTGGAACTGACGATCGGTGACGCGTTATGCTTTGATACACATATAAACCCACTTTGTTATCCGGTCAATTTCTTACTTAGAAAATATTCTTCTCTAAATGTTTACATGTCTCTTCAAATTAAAACTAAAGCTGCCAAAGCGTTAATTATGCAACTTATATTATATGCCTTAGCATCATATAGCTCAACAAGTTTCGTATAATCTGAGACTATTATTTAATTGAATAATTAGATATATATTCTCCTGGAGGAGAATTGAGAATTTCAGGTTACGTGTTCCGTTTTCTAGGTTATTCGTTATTTGCTTTTATTAAAGTTAAGCTTTTGCTTATCCTGTAAAACGCTAATACAAGGCAGGCTGAGAGAGGGAAGTAAAAGAAGTTTATGGCACAAGTTTCTTGGACGCAAAACACATTTTGTTCGCTGTATGCCGTCTAAATCGGTAAAAAATTACAGAAAAATGTTTGTGACCTTTTGGACCAACTGAATTAAAAATATGAAAGGATCTGCTTTTTAGAAGAGAAAATATACATTTCATGAAGATAACGATCCGATCTTCTCTCAGCGACAATCTTGATGCAATTAAAAGAAAACTGCGGACCTTCTAATATATTCAGCAACTCTGAGTTTCTTTGACGATGAGGCGAAAGCAGCACATTTTTTATAGACTTGACCCCTTATAAATATTTCGTTGTATCTGCTTTATCATCACAGTTATTATTAATGTCGTTTTTTTATACAAAAGTAGTGCCGTCGATATCGGGATAACTTACTGAGAATCTGGTTCCAATGGGTATACGTCCACAAGCCTTTTCCATTGTAGGCTTTCTTTAGCTGCGTAGCGAGTCAATAACATCTTAGCTTTTTGTTTATTTTCAAAACGCGGGCATTACGCTGCAACTTTTAGTTCTAATTCTCAGGAAGATTTCATCTAAGAATTCATCCAACGTTTGTTATAAACGAGCGGTATGATTAGTAGACTCTATTGAAATCTATTAGAAGAAAAAAAACTGAGCTTCTGGTTTCCTTATTGATAGTTACTCTAATTTCACTTGATTTCTTCCTATCCTTACTTGTTTTCAGCTTGTAGCTTCTCCACCAAGTACCTTAAGAATAACAGAATGTGCTGTGCAACTGACTGCTCCGTTTGTAGAGCACTTTGGCGGCACTATTTTGCATAACCGACGCCGTCCCTCTGGTGAGGCCATTTTCTGCTTTAAGGCTTTTACATAATTAAATAGAGATTGCAATGTCAATAATAACTTTTTAACTATTTTGGTTTTTTATATATTCACTCATCCGAATGTTTGATTCTTTTTCAGGAACGTCCATTACCATCTCCTTGTCGTGTTAAATCATTATCTGGCTGTAACTCTAAACTTTTGGCTTCCAAGCGTATGTTTTGTGCTTCAACTACTGGCAACTTTCCATTTCGTTTCTCATAGCATTACTCTCTTTGCCTTATATTATTTACCATATATAGTTTGATTATAAAAAACAAACAAACGTCAGTTTGTCTCTCATTTTCATGTTTATTCATGCAACGTATAATGATAGCCAAGAAATCCAACGTGATACTCTTAGGCTGTCAACACACGGAAGCCGCGCTTATATCCCATGCCTGGAGGACAAAAAAATACACTCAAAATGCAAAGCATTTTGAAACGACCATTGCATTCATAATAAATAAATTTTGCAGAGAATATTTTTAGTGTATATTTACTTAGATTGGAAACTTTGTTCGGAAAATTGCAATCTTCGTTATCTTATCATCTACGTTAAAATACAACTGTGTAAGAGATTGTGCCGGTATTTTTTCGAATTTCAGCGTCGCATTGTAATTGCATTGGTATTGAGCTTAAAAAAAATTACTACCATAATCCCCTACACAGTTGTATTTTAACGTAAAAGCGACTATCGGAAAGTTACATGATGACGTCCCAGGTTTAAGAAACTTATTGAGCTATATACTTCTAAGGCGTATAATTTAAGTGGCGTAATTAATGCTTTGATCACTCTAGTTTTAATTTTATGGAGCATATATAGACATTTAAAGAATAAAAATATTCGAAGTAAGAAATTGCCGTGCTAATATTTATTTTTTTAATTTGTAATTGTTTACTGTAATTTTTCTAGGAATGCTTTCCTCTTGCTATTGATTTCTGTTGGTTACGTTAGTGTCTTTGACGTTTATTACCTTAGAAGGACAGTTATATAGTTTTTGTAGCTCATTTCTTTTGTGCATTTTCACAAAAATTCAACCTACTTTATTTATCTGATGCCCACTCCTAATGTACAACCACAGGTACGTACTCAAAAATTAAATGCAATATTTGTCTTCTCTTTTATTATAAAAATTTTTTTCTTAGTTCATACAGCAAAAACAACCACAATGCTTCTGAAAATATGACATATTATTACGATTAACTTAACTTAAGAACAACTTTATGTTTACAGAATATCCAGGATATACGCAATGTTTCTGTAGTATTATTGCCTTAAATTCATACAAATAAATGTTAGAATATTTCAAGGTTATAAGTTAATAATTTTAATAATAACCTAATTAAGTATCGCTTTAATTTTGTTTATGCATAATAAGCAAATTAATTAATTTCGAGTTAATAATCATCTCATTTTACATTTAGAAACGATTAGCTTGACGTAACTTCAACTATAACCAGAATTTTACTAGCAGTAAGAAGCAATAGCGTAAGTTATATAATAAGTTATTTTCTGTATAGAAGAAACCGTTCAATCAGTCAATGAAGTTAACATGTCAACATCAAAACACAAAAATGAACAAGTAAGAAATTTATATTCGATTATGCCGAATCTTTTGCATCCATTATCTTAAAAATAGGTAAAAAAACCACTTTTTATGAGTGGGCGTGATATTTTTCGATTTTTATAGAATACTATAAAAATTTTTATTGTGTGGTCTATGAGTAATGAACAAAACACTTAGAAAATGGAGGTGTTTCCGATTTATTTTATATTGTAGGTGTGGCCTGTGACCGGTTTGGCTCATTTTCAATATCAACTTTCAAAATTCTTGCCAAATTTCATTCAGATATCTTGTGGCCAGACAAATGGTTCTCGTAGACATTACACAGGTAACCAGGCAGATAGATGGTTAATTAATTCCGAATTTAATATTGATCAAGAATACATACACATTTTCAAAAAGCAACGAAATCCCAATAATTCATTGTCTCGAGAGGGATTGATCGATCCTTTCCATTTTTGTACCGATACTAAAGAATAAATGTGGAAACTTTTTATAGATCTGTCTGCTATGGTTTTAGCCAAAAACTTAATCCCCAACAGTTTGCGAAAAAGACAAGAAATTAATAGGATTTGGCAAGAGTTGTTATTAAATATAAATACATCTTTACATTGCAAATTATTAATATTAAATCATATATTGCTCAATTTGAAGTGTTATGTAAATCTACCAGATACATTTCATTAAAAATGATAGATTTTATTATATTTCATAAAAATGATAGATATTAAATGACAGCCCTAAAGAAATGTGCTCTCTTGCTGACAATGGAAAAGAGTCACTCTATGTCTTAACATCCTGCATCATGAAACTTATTTTTAAATTTTTAATTCTTTACCAATGTTTTTTTCAAATTGTAAATTTTTTTTCAAAAGTTGACAAATTTTATGATTTATCTTTTATTCACTTTAATATTTCTCACTTGCTTTACTTTATATCTTAAAAAATTATAAATGTTTTTTATTGAGTTTTATAATCTGCTTGTTTGCTTTCTTACTTTTCTTGTTCTTCTTTGGATATATATTGCAATTCTCATATCGACGATATCGTTTACACAACGCTCTACGTGCAATGGAAGAAAATCAATTGTGATAAGAATGGAAACATGTATCATCAACCCAAAAAAAAAAAAACGATTGCATTGTTTTTGTTTTTCGTAACGTCCACAAGCTCGACAGCGAGAACCATAATTGCTAACCGACTGTAATAAATATAACGATAAAAAATTTTATTTTCTGTGAAATCTACAGATCCGATATTTGCCTTTTACCTTGCGTTGTTGTTCAGAAGCCGGCTACATGTCATTATGGGGCGACGTCATTATGTGGTATTCGTTGCCTAAATCTTAAGCTTTAATGGATTTTGTCAATATTTTAATTTTATTGCCCTTCATAATTTTTTAGTTGAAGTAATTAGCAACAACAACAGCTAACAAATCTGTTACTATCTTTTTTACATCAGGCACGCAAGGAACTACGATTTGTGGCAGCTTAGGAGATATTGCTATCTCGTTGTTATTAACATTGGTAATATTGTTATTATCTGTGCTTAGAACAGAAAACCGATTTGTCGCTTTGGTGTTGACAGTTTTCGCACGAATATGAGCTGGAGAGTCATCACGAATATTTTGTGTAATTTGCGAGGATCTTCCATTAACATAAATTTTAGAAGAAATATATATATATTGCTTACTCTTATTATTCTTACGATATGAAGGGGTAACGCATATTCATTCCACTTATATCCGAATCGAAACCTTTCATGGGCAGTTGGTGTAGTTTCCGATATTTCTCCATAATTTAAAATGAGTGTTGGCTCAATAATTATAATTATATATGCCAAAACAGCTACGGCACAATTGTTTAGGCAAAGAACTTGATTGCTTTTTTGATTTTACAAAAAAAATGTACTTCAGAACTGCTGGTAAGAAATTGTCAATTATCCTTTAAAGTTTTTATTCTAATTTTTGTTTGGTTTTTCTTTTTCTCTCTCAATTATTTTTTCCATAATACATCAGTCGCGAATACGACGTGAATGAAGAATGAAGACTGAAAGATCCCTCTCAAAAATGATATTTAAAGATTCGGAAAGAATTAAGTTTTCTGTAGGAACACAAAAATACCTGTTATTGAGAAGTCGTATTTACTGAGCAATCATGAATTTATATAGTTACACAAACATTCAGCATCTTATGTTGGATTGCTTTGAACGCTTCTGATTATTTAATTACAAGTAATCAGCGGGAACATCCTTACAAATCACAAAGGGGAAATATAATTTTATCTGAAGTATAAGCATTCGGAATATTTAGTGCTTGTGCCTCTCTTCGTTTAGTTACATGCGCTTAAAGCGAAGTTTTGTTATTTTTTCACACTCATTCAAACGAATGACTCAAAGCGACCGATAACAATTATTTTCTATCACTTTCTCTCCTTTTATAGTAAACAATTCAACACCTCTGATTCAACTTTTAATATTGAAATAAATTTTTAAAAAAGGTAGAAGTGCCATCCGTTGTCTTAACTTTTAAATTAACCCTTGGAATTTTGCTTATGTAAATGACTATATACTTATTATCTTAAATTTGAAAAAGAAAATTTTCTTTACTTTATACACATAGCATTGCGTGCAAAAAATCACAAAATCTGAATGAAAAACATTTAATAAATCTCATTGTTTTTATTCTTTTTGCTATGTGTGTTTGTCATTACTTTCAATGTGTTCAAGTTAAACGTTAACGCCTCATAAGTAAGAAAAAAATGTATGTGGTTACACTCTAACGAATTTCTAAAATATATCTACAAATAAGTACCCCTTTTTATGTTTCCCACTTATGATCACTTTATATGCCTTTCCAGTTATTAGTTGTATGCTTCTTCGTAGCTATTCATTGCTATCCTTGTTCTATTTGATTTTGCAGTATTCGGATTCACTATTACTCTCTCTTTCTCTTTGCTGATAGGCTTCGAACCAGTTGGATAACTATGGTCTCAAGTTTTATGTATATTTGCACCATTTAAATGTTGGAGTCGAAGTTTTCTTTTTGCAATCAATTTACGTTCGCTAATAGTTTTTTCGTAAATTGATCGAAATATCTAAATCAAAATCTCGCAATATTATCCAAGCTTCTGTATATCTTACTTGCAGAAAATGTGTATCTTATTTTATTTTCTCATAATATAACCATTTTTTTGTACACTTCCACAATACAGTAGTTTTTGTCAAGAGGGATTGTAAGTGCTGCCAAGAATTATAAGGTATAAAAATGTATATAAAACTGATAATCCCAATGTGAGTTAGCAGCATTGCATTACTTTTATGTTTTCTGTGCATTTTTGATTTGTGCAAGACAAGTTGAGAGAAGAATGTAAACCAAAAAAAAAAAAAAAGAAAAAAATTGAGAAAAATAAAGAAGAATCCAAAATAGGCCAAGACTTTCTAGTATTTGTAAAAAATATTTTATAAAAATAAAAAAAGTGGAAAACAAACTATGAAAGAGTTTTCAACCATTTTGCAAGTTTAGTATAACTAATGTAATATTCTGATGCAATAAACACATTTTCGGACATGAAGTGTGAAAATCTTATCTCGATAAAAAATATATTTATAAAAGCACTACCTACGATAGTAAAATTTAAATACGGTTCATACATCTGTTTCTTCTTCAAAGAGAAGCTTTATTTCTAGACAACGGCGATATTCGTGCAATATTACTATTGTAAAGATTGCGTAAATCACAGTCTGCAAAGGCATTTAAAATATTTTATTAGACAAAGTGGAAGTAAGTACACTTTTCTATAATGAATTCTCTTACTTTTTCGGTTGTTTATCTTTTGCATATGATTAAAATAATTTATATAATTTCAAGGCTTATAATGGATTTGTTTGAAGGTTTCTAATTACGTTGAAATTAGTCGGCGGTGGATCTGGAGGAAGTTCGAACCCTCAAACGGACTTGTGAAATAATACGTCTATCAAGTTAGAATATTTATTGATGGAAGCGTACAAGAAGAGCTTTGTAAAGTTAACGGTTTCCGACATTTCCCCGTTTATTAAAGTAGTCAGTTCCTTTAGTTAAAAAGTAAGGCATGCTAAAGTCTCATATTTACATGGATGTAACGATGGGTGTATCTAGAGAGCCTTCTTTAGCACGATGGACAATGAAGAAGTAAGAAAGCAATAAATGTGTTCGGTTCTTAGAAATCTAAAGCTGAAACTTTTTAGTTAATAGCAGGCACAGATAGCCCACCGATCTTTGAGAAATCCAAAAGGATAGCTGAATGTATGTCGCAAAATTGTGTCAATCTCCCGTTGATCAAAGGTCTATACTGTTATATTATTCTTATTTCTACGTAATTAAGAAAAATTATCATGATTATGTATTTTCTGGAAAAGCTCGCGCATTTTATTCAGTAATGTATAATAATACATTAATTAGTGATCCAATCTCATATTAAATCTATTTTGAAGTCAGATATAGTGGCTTACTAAAATGAAAATATAAAGCATTTACTTCTCTTTTTCTATCAAATTTTCCGCACTAAGGTTTAATAACAAACAAGGAAGAAAATTATATTCGATTGTGCCGAATCGTTTATTTCCACCAACTTTACGTTAAAAAAAGTGGTGAAAAACTAAATTCTAATAGGCGACAGATTTTTTCCCCTTTTAAGGAATACCATGGAAAACAGCTAGAGAAAAACAGAACAGAAAAAATCTGCTTTCAGCTTATACTGTAGGAGTGGACTTTTATTAAGTTGGCCTATTTTCAGTAGTAACGTAGGTGAGAGAACTTTCAATATTTCTGGCAATTTGAAGCCGATATCTTCATTTTCGCTGCTAGCAGAATCTTCGCCATGGGCATTACACAGACGGACAGATAGACATGCTTAAGTCGATTATAAATTTGACGCTGATCGAGAATATATATGCTTTGTGGAGTCTCCGAAGTTTGCTTCTAAGCACTATAAATTAAACGACAAAATGAATGTACCCCTTACTTTTGGTGGTGGATATAAAAAGGAAAAATTATTTGCGTCAAGTCGTATAGCTTGGTTGTACTTGTTCATCTTTCCGTATAATTTTAGCTAGTTTTTATTGCCAAACTTGGAAAAAAAGCTACTTTTCTCTTTTAAGCTGTCGGAGAAAATTACATCTAAATAATTTTTCTTCTTTTTTAAAAGTAACAGCAATTAAAATAGCAATATATTAAAGATAACCAATTTGAATAATTGCTGTTTATTTACTCACGATTCCAAATAAAGCGTCGATAAGTATTTATTTGTTATAAAGTTGGTATTGCTTTTTAATTAAAGTTTTCAAAATCTACTAGTTTGATATTTAGCAATTTATTTATTTACATCTTATTGTGTTTTCTTTCTTATTGAACGGGGATCGTACGCTCTTTTTAATTTTATAGACATGTTTGTTCGCTGACAAAATAAGTAACCAAAAAATGGGCAGCTATGGACGCAAAGTTCTTATTGAATTAAGTATTTATCGAAATGTGGAGAAATTACATTCATTATCAATTTATTCCTTTGAACATCATTGTTAATTATGAAAGGTGATATATCGAACTCCTGAAACCCTTAAACCATCAACTCAAGTTGTTATGGATATTGTTAATCGATATATTTTTACAAAAATGTATGGCAAGCGTTTTCAGAAAGCTTGAGCAATGAACGCCAGAACTAGTGGTGATTTGATGAATTATTGTTAACTTGCGTTTTACGATGATATATTTAATAAAATGTTTCAATTGTAAAAAGTAATTGTTTACTTTTTTCGTTGGTAATCTGACATTAAAATTATTTATGCTTAAGAATGAGCAATACCCAAATAGACGCGATTGTAGGCACACTTCCACTACGTTGAATTAAAATAGCTAAAAAATGTAGTTTCAAATCTTTACTACTATTTTTTTACGAATTTTTAAATTTCTCGCATGGCTTTGCGGTTTCCATATCGTCAATATATTCCTAGAGCAAAGATGAATGTAGAAAGAAACGTTTTCACCATATGCTCGTATATTTACTAGCGTCTAACTCAGTTCCACTTGATTTTTTATAGCATGGGTATTAATCGCACTAAAAGCTTTTGAGAAAATATAAAAATGTTGAAACTAAAAGTTTATACAAGTTTTAGCAACACATTGATTTAATTTTTTGTATATTAGCTTCATCTAACATTCTGACATTTCAGAAAATCAAAGCACTCCTACTGCAATTTTCATTTTTACTAGATAACTCTATTTTCAGCATGAAAGTGCATTTTGGAATAAATTTTCCTGAATATTTTAGTTGCCGAGTTTCATAAAATTTGCTAAAATTAATTGTAGCATTTTAATAAACCTTGGCTCGTGTTTCTGCTACATTAAGAGTTTTGCAAAAAATTTTTGGAGTGGAAAAATTTGCTTCTTTACTGTTACAGTCATCTATGGTTACGCTTTAGATAAGATATTGGTTTAGCATGAGTTAATTCATGGTACTCTAAAAATTCATTGTCGTACTCGTTAAAATACCACAAAGTTATATTTCGAGATTTTATATGTAATACATTGTCAAACGAGCGTTGGCCGTTATAAATGAACATTTTACTTCATTTAAAGTTAAAATATTTTCTTATTTACATATAAAATTGTTAAGGAATCATAATTTAACGCCAATCGCACGAAAAGATGCCTCCACTCGTCTGCTTATAAATTGTGAAGAATTTGTAAGTCAAAACACGCCTCTTTCATTGGCAGTTATAAATACTGAGCATTGGTAATGTGTGCAACGGGTTGGCCTAAGTTAATTTTGGAGTAAGGTAACTTGAAACTATTTTTTAATGAGGTGCCGGTGTCGTTTTTATATAAAAATCTTCCTAAATTCATTTTTCTACGCTTTCGGGTATGTTTTTCTAAGTGTCGAGATGTAATTTTTTTTAGATGGTGTTATTGGTGGTGATGACAAACAAAATCTCTTTTTATATAATATACACGTATGCGCTGTTCTTAGTTGATTTTTGTTGGTTGGTAGGGTAGTCGGCAAATATTCGTGTCTAATTTAATATTGTGATGCATTTCGTGTGGTAATGTTGCATGTGTTCGTTTGCCTTGATTTCTTTTAATTTCATTATGACGACGCGTGTACGTATGGTGGGTGCAACAACAGCATAGCCTCATCAAAGGAACAAGAACAAAAAATTTTTACTTATATATACATATATATAAATTTATATATACATGTATATGAATATAAATCTCATAAATCTTATCCGGAGTTTTGTTTTGATCATCGAAGTCGCGCGCGCGTTTTATGTGCAAATATAATAACGCATTAAACAGTGGCTTGCTTCTGATAAGCTAGGTGAAAATACAAAAATTATGTCTAAAGGATTTTTCCTTATTTTTTGTTTTCATCGAAAGAATCTCAAATTTGTTTATTTTAGAGTCCTACAGATAAGGCACAGTTGCTTTACTCTGTGGTAAAGCAATATTAGGCGTCGCTTTTTTAAATTCCATAGCCCTTAAAAATAACTTTTTGGTTTTTACAATATAATACCGAATTTAAAACATTACCACTACTTGGAAGTATTTACATACATGCACGTGTTATATATTTAGCTCAGATAATAAAAAAATAAACAAAGCAGAATAAGACATATGGATGTGTATGTGTTTTTGAATATATTTTCCTAACTAAATCAGTGTATATATAAATTTATTTACTCGTATATAACATAGCAATTGAATTTTGCTCCCTTTTTCAAAACTTGTTATTTACTTATTATACAAGCAAGTTTATGATTTATGGAAATCGTAATATTAAGCGAAATTTTCTTAGCGAAATTGCTTATTTTATTCATCTTATATGTGCGGATAAGCTACTCTACGAAAATTAGAATGATGATGGCTATAGTATTGAAAAGCAATTTTCTTTAAAGCTCACAAGCGTTAAAAGTGATGGATATTAGATAGTTATTGGCAAAATGAATTTTTGTGTTTTGCAGTAAGATCATACCTAACAAAAATAATCGTGCGTTTGCTGTAACTTTTGTAATCATTGCTAAAGCAAAAATTTCTCAAATGCGAAGCTGTGCTCTTTACTTCGGGAACCTAAAGCTGAAACCTTTTTATTTTGCATTCAGAATTATTTTTTAAAGAAGTTTTCAGTATGCGGATTTATTGGACCTTTAGTGATTTATCATAAGAGTTGAAAGGAAAAGGCATTCATTCACTGCAAGTCACATTGCCTATTTATGCACTCATCATCGAAAGGTGATACTATACTGAATTTATTTGAGAAAAGTCCCAATTTAGATGCACGTAGGGAAACTCGTGAATTAAAACTGGAAGACGTCAAAATGAGTTTTTGGGATAGGGAATGCTGCTACAAATACATGAAAGGAACAATTTTTTGTATTGGATTTTAACTGTTAATAAAACGACAATGCGTTACGAGAACCCTATGCAGACTTAACACTCGGCCGCAATTTTGCCACGCCATATAGCCACTACAATTTAACATTCAAATCCGCGAAACGATACTATTTATTTTGTGAGATAAACTGAGTGTGATTATATTATTAGCTATCAGAAACTATTGAAGTAATTAGCGATGAATGGTGGACACAAAATAATTGCGCTTAGATTAAGAATCGGGAGTGTAGCATATTTGGCATTTGGTAAAAGACAACAGTAAAGAAATTTTCTACTGTAATATTCAATTACATTTCGCTAAACTTCTCAAGCAAATGCTTTAATCATTTGGAACGGACTTCTATATTTATTCTTCAGATATTGCTCCTTCTGATTGCGATTTATTTCTGTCGATATTCATTCGCAGATTAAAATTTAGTTTTCCAATGCTCTTTCGAGGACGTTAAGAAATATTCCTCGATTAGTTTTGATTTGCGTGTTGAACGTACACTGAGATGGTGAATTGTAGAAAATGTCGCGACGAAGTAAATTCTTAGTCAAACATACCAGGTAGTAGCATATAGTTTGGCAAGGAATGTTTAATACGATTATTTATGAGTTCAGCTCAAGCAACTTTGTGTTTGTGATAAATTACTCTCTGCATCTATGATTATACGTAAACTTGGCTTTATTCGCGTGGTAGGTTTCCCGCAAACATATTAAATTTTAAGCATTTGTTCAAAATATTTCCAAAAAACCTAAAGAGGCTTTTCATGCAGTATCAAAAGTGAATGCAAAGAGATTAACATTTTCTGGTGTTACCATGCGTATTGTTTAAATTTGTGCTCACTGCTGAAGGAGGTCCAGACTATTCAGTAAGTGCCTCAAAAATTTTCAGCTAATCTCTTTCAGTTTATACCAAATTATTAAAAATGTGTGGTCCGGCATTTTGATGGTGGAAGACGACTTTTTTTTTATTATTAATTCCGAACAGCTCACCTGAATTGCGTGCTTTAATTGCATTAGTTGAGAGGGTGAAATTAACCGTCTCCCGAAGCTGGAGCACCTGATGTAGGATTTCCTTCCGATATCAGCAAACTCAAACCATTACTTTTTGTGGCCTCGATCCGCCGTTTGCCGCCGTTTGTGCAAGTTCAACCATTTTGAATATTCGCATATTATTGCCACATGTGAATCTTTCCAAAAATGGTTTGATTGCGATTCCTTTTAGCAATCCGTAGATAGAAATTCGTCTCATTATATTTTGCATAGTTAGTTCATTTAATATCTAAATATTGAGCTTCTTTTTATATTCAGACTTATGCAAGTAGTCGGAAGCTGTCTTTTGGGCAATGCTTGCTTTCTTGGTGATATGAGATTAAATGCCCTGGCTTTGCCTATGGGATACTTTCATAGAATTTATAAATGATATTGGTCCACTAGAAGATACAAATTTCCCAAACTTATTTTCCCTTGGCTTATTATTATTATTAATACCAATTTTTTGTAATCTTGCCTTTCGATTTTCTTTTAGAAAATATGATAGAAAGGACAATAACTTATTTGGGCGAAGAAAAAAACATCTTTAAATATCATCTTTATCCATTGAGTTCAGATTTTCTTGAACCGTTCTGATTCATTTTTCACGATCAACGCTCATAACATAGCTTTGAATTGTGAGAATATGTGATCCACCGCTTTGTTTCGTTAACGTATTCTCTGGCTTCGTCTTGCTATGGACTAAACTTTGTTCGCTATAACATTTCAATTGTGTCTTCATAATTTGGAACTATTTCTTTAGTTACCTCTTCTGTATGACCAGAAACATCACGTTATACCTTATCTTCCCCTCTCGATGGTCAGTTCACAAACAAGTTTTAAAGGTAATCCCTTAACATCTTCAAATAGGAATGATTCTTCATTGAACCCAACATTTTAAGCTAGAATCATTTTCAGCTTTTCTTTCTCCCAAAAGCGGAAGATTTTGAATTTTGCTCGTTTTTATGTAGACGGTCGAGCGAATTGTTTATTTGGATCTCGTCGTCGCTGCCCATAGATCTGGCTATGTATTTGAATTCTTTTTGTCGAAAGTTGATAAGTCCACGTTTCTGTTTGAAGTGTGAATTGAGATTATTTATTATTCTTTGCACTAAGGCAGACAATTTATATATTGTGTCTAATAGCGGTTTGTCTCTTTGGTGTAATCGTCGATAAATCTTTGCTCCTCTACTTTAATAGGTATATAACGGTTATTGTGTGTGTGTGTGTGTTTGTTAAGTCTTGTATCTTTAACATGCGTCGTGGTAAGTTTAAACGTTATCAATATTAAAATCAACGATATCATCTAAGAAAAGATTTAAGAACTGTGTTAGTTAGTTGCTATAATTGTCGTATTATTTTTGTCTTGAAGTTTCTTCTGCCCAACACGTATTTTGTAATACTTTTGTCTAATTTATATATTTTCTATGTGTTCGTCGTCTAATTTTTTATAATTTGTCCTCTATGGTTCTTTGCCCCTTTGATTTTCTTTATATGATTTGTACCTTCTTCTATTTGGACATCTTTAGAGTTTCTATTTAAGTTATCAATAATTTTTCCTTCATTTGAGAGGATAGGGTAACGTATGCTTCTGTGTTTGTTCTCTTGGATTTTCCCATTTATAAAATCTATGAGTCTGCACCCGGTAGAACTATGTACTGTATTATTACAAAAATGTGTAATTTTTACAGTTTTCTCTTCAACGGTATCACCTTCGTTTTCGTCGTCGTGTCTAAAGAGCCTGATATGTTCATTTACGGTGTTATGTAATCGCTCAATATTGGTTTGGTTGGTAATCTACGTTTTCTTTTATTAGTAGTCATTGTATAGAAATTGCTTCAAATCTGAATTCGTTTACGATGATTTTCTTCATTTTTTCTTATTTGCCGATAAGTCATAGTAAATTAGCTTTAAACTCGGTTCAACCTCGCTCGTGTTTTTGCTGATAAGGCCGCATCTTACAGGCCACTCTATGTTAGCAATCGAGCTCTGAACTCTGCTGCATAGATAAACACCATACTATGGACTGATGTTCAATCACACCCAACGTAACGAAAATCTATATAAAATTAACATAGTAAACAACTCCTCATGTATATGCGGGGCTATCAAATCTCTTGGCCATCTTACATTTGTCAGTCCTAATATTTGTTCCAAAATTTGACGAACTACGCTATAATTTTTATATTTTTAAAGTGTGCCAACCAGACAAAAAATCTTTGTCAAAGCGCGGATGCAAATTCTCCTTTCATGTAACCTGTCTGCTCTTCAATTAGACATTTACAATTATTTAAAAATCGTTCAAAAATTTACGCAACGACTACACGAATACGCAATAATCTGTACCGAAAATTAAACGTCGGCTTAATTAAAAATTGGAAAGAAAACAAATAGAGTAAAAAATGTATAAGGAAAAATAATAATAAATGCACCTCATTAAAGAACATATTTACCTTTCGAACGTGACGTAACTTCATTAAGGCTCAAATAAATAACTTGGTTTTCACACTAAACCTTTTGTCTTTTGTTGGATCGCTGAATTCGTAGAAGGAAAAAGATATATAAAACATGAATTCGAATGGAGCAAACCCTTCGCTCCTATTAGCTTTTAAATTCATATATTTATACTCTTTATTTATCGTTTTTCTGCCCACTTCCATTTTCTAAAGCTTGCACGTTGCTATTTCTTCTTGTGTCTTTTATATTCTGTATATAAATTAGTTTATTTCTTTGTTTATAAAATAAAATCTGCTTTTGATTTTATTTCTTTGTTTCTGCGGTCTTGTCTAAATAATCCGTTATTTCAGTCTGTTTGTTGATCCGCCGAAGTTCGTAGTAAATGCGGAGGTAGGTATTCTTCCGGCTGTATTTCAAGTTTTTCGTTTCTGTTGGCCAAGAAAAATGCCTCAGGATTTTTGGATAAGGTAAGTTATTTCCACCGTTTTTCTAGAGTAGAATTAAACACTGCCCAATTTTCATCGGAACTCTCGTCTTCAGAATCAATTTCATGAACAATCCCGTTCCCACTAATTCGTGCCGGTATGAGACCTAAGAACGAAATCGTGCCAGAATGGAAACTTTACAATATCACGAACTATGGGCGTATTTTATGCATTATATTTCATTTCCGTTTCTCTTTTTGTTTTTTTTTTTTTTTTTTTTTTTTTTAATTTATAAAAAGAAATGGATTAAAACTCTTTTTGTTTCTTTCTTTTTAATTTTTGTTTATTTGTTAAATTACATTTGCAATTATATACAACAGTGTTTCGTTTGATTTTTATTATTTGAGTATAATTGCTTTGGTAAAATACAACTATGTTGAATCTGCTTAATACAAGTCGAATTTACTTCCTTCCTGGGTTGACAGAATATAAATGAATATTTTATGGTTTATTGGTTATTAATAAAATAGAAACAACTACAAATATAAAACTACTGTAGTCGTTTTCAGTGGTCGTTAATCGTTCAGTACTTAAAATAGGAGAAACTTTATGATACTAATAGCACTTCCATTAGTCGATCGTCCAAGCTAGGAAATTACGAGAGACTATTCAACGATTTACGAAAGCAATCCATTATATGCTATCCATAAATAAATGTGTTGTCAAACACAACTAAATATACGGGCGGATTGCATCGACTTTACGTTTATTTGTAAATCTGTTGAGGATGTAAGTCATTTTTTTTAATATTTCAACAAAATCCTTTTTCCTAGAATAAGACAAAAAAATTTCGCAAACAGAAATAAATTTTTTTGTTTATTATGGGGCTTTGCCCAAGCGTTTCGAAAAAACTAGACGGGTCAAATGAATCCTTATAAGAAGTTACAGCCGAACAGCCTACGAGATCTTTGTGGATAGCGTATGTTTATTTAAAAGGGTTTGCTAACAAACGAACATACGTTGGTGTAGCTTCGTAAATGAATATAAAACTGAATAGAATGAATATAAAACTGCCAAGAAAGAAAACGTTGAGGAAAACGATGAAGTTTTCGAAGCTAATTGTGACTTTGGCCAAAAAATCATAAATTTCCTTGCCTTTTTCTCTGTCATTTTTAAATACGTGAAATACAGAGCATGCGCTTTCTGCCTTCGACAAATATAGAGAAGTATGCACTCATGCATGCACGCATGCAATCTTCAAGAAAAGAGAGGGAGGAAGAATATTTGAACATTAATGTGCAGACAACTTTGTGCCCGACTAAGCTCGTTTCTTTTTTCTTAGCTCCGCATTTTCTGCGCTATTTTTGTGATTTTTTAATAAAAAAAGCTAATTATATTGGTAAATATGACTTATAATAAACGTGCGAGATTTCCATGGTTAAAGCCGGATATCTTCAATAGAAAATTATTTTGCAATGATTATCAAGTTCATAGATCTGATAGAAAGGGGAGCATTGTTGGTGGTGTCTTAATCGCTGTGGCGTCGTCTTTTTCTTCTTGCTTATACACGCCGTCTATAGTTATTGGTGTTTAGCTTGCATGTGTCCATATTATTGTAAATTTACACATTATAACACATTCCTATATACCGCCTAATTCAGATTTGAACATTTACTTAAAACATGCTATCTTAATGCGTGATATTTTTGGATCAATACGAACGGAGTGTGATCACTGTGTTGGTTGATTTCCACTTCTTTTGTTTCTTGGAATGTAGATGTAATTCTGAATCCAATTGTCGTCGCAACTGTTTCTTATCATAATGTTGCTGTTGTTCCCAACTTTTTGCGTACAAATGGTCCTGCCTTGCATACGGTATCAGATCGATCTGTTGGTACGTTTCCATCCTATATTCATAAATCTTTATGACTAAAGGTAATGGATACTGGTACATGGATAAGGGATAATGGTACATCTATTTTATCATGTATAAGCTCTTTGTTTTCTTGTTTGATTTATTTTCCTTTTAGTTTTTTGTTGGTTTGTTTACGTAATTTGGTTTAAGTTTTCTGTTTACATAAGTCATTCGAAGAAGTCATTCGAAAAAAATAGTCATCTATCTAAAAAATCACTGTGAAGAGCCGCATTCGTAGACAATCGCTAATTTTATGGTTAAACGTGCTTATTTAGATGACATTTTTCGAAAATTGAGTAGTTTGAATAAATCAATAAGGGAGTCAAAAATTCATACACTTATTTAAAAGGCCGAAACAAAAGCTTTAATAGCAAAGTCGAGATTATCAAAATAAATTCAAAAAAAGTTAAGTCAGGTACTTTATTGCCGCATAATTTAAAACGATTTGCAAGATCTGTATTTCTCAAAGCCTTTGTGACTAAAAAATGCTTTTATCAACAACGAAGATGACCACAGTGAACATCAAAAAGGTAAAGTTATAGTTTATCAGGTCGTAACTCTTCAAAACAATAGTTTTGAAGTAAAAATTTAAGATATAATGCTACCTTGTGAACGCGAAATCACGGGTAGTCTTCACTTATTTATTTAGTTTATAAAAACCTAGTCTGCAAAAATGTACATAATTTAAGTATTCCATAATGTGCTAGGGCTTTCAGAATTGATTTATATTTGAGCAATTAATCCCGTAGACTTGTTAGAACGCTTATAAAAAAATCTCCTGAATAAAAAGAAGAATAGACGAACCAGTGTCAATATGTATTTATAAATTATTCAAGGCAATTCATCTTTAGTCAATGAGAGTAACGTTGACAGTTCTAAGACGTGGCGAGAGAATGTTCCAAAAATGAACACAAATAATAAATTTTCCAAGAATAAGGTCGTTCTTAAAGGAATGTCAAGTTGGGGATTCATACAAGACGTGCTCAGCTGAACTCGCCCATAAAGAAAGGAAAGTGATTGAAACTAAATGATGTTAAATAAATAAATAACCATTCTAAATTTAAGATTATTTTCGAAAGCGAATTTGAAGAGAGTTCAATCATAAGAGAATATATAATCACTAAGACGCATATTATAGATAAAGCGCACTATTTTATTGATAAGTAATTTTAGCTTAAAAAAATTATATAAAGGATATTATGTAAATAAATCAATGCAGTAGTTTAAATAGAATATTAGAAGTGAGGGGAAAAGTTCAAGTTTGACAATGATTAGCCAGTACACTTTTGGTAAAGTTAGACGTACTTTGGAAATGATCTTTTATCCTTTTGGAGGCTAAATCTGCGTCCCTTTCTGTTGTACCTATTAATACTTTGCTGCTGGATTTCCCGGCCTAATTTCATTAATTCCATTCCTGTCAGATTTCGCGGGAATTCTTTGTCAATCTTTGCTTTCATTGACAGCTGCAAATGTGCCTTTTTTCGACCGCGCCAGGTATCATGTTAAAAGGAATTTCCTCTTTCATAGATTTTATCAAATTTGTTTCAGTTGTATTTTACCAGTTTGCGATTTTCGTAAAAGTATCATATATTCTAATGTTAACATGGACTTCGTTATGTCGTGAACGGTTAAAAAGAACAGCTTTGGATTTACTTAAGCATCCAATTTTTAATTCTAGACATTCATTTACTTTAGTTTGGAGAACGTCAGCAGATAGCTGATATGAAAATGAGTTTGGAGCTCGAAGTCTGGGAACCAGCACGAAAAATCTGGTTCTGATAAATCGCAATTAAAATTTTAATTAGCGGTAGTTTCAAATACCAAAAATGGAGTTTTTGAGCCATATAAAAAATTTGAGGATATCGTTTAAGGTGAAAAAAAGTGATGAAAAAGGAATTCACTAGGTAAAACACTACCTCCTAATTCATTGTTCTGGTTAGTTGATCTTGGCGGATGTTATGAGGTTTAATGCAGTGTGAATATTCTCATGTCTGTATCACCTGATTTATACGAAACGGCTACTTTGTAACTGTTTGCAATGATAACTAAGTGTTGAACCAAACAACCAGTGCGAAAAAAATTGAGAGTTGCATTCACGCAACATCAAGCCTTACATTAAACTTTGATGCGACAAGTTTAGTCTGGTTGAAAGACTAAATTTATTCATTTTATTTATTTATAATTGTTTTCGTGGTTTTCTTATTCCAAATTTTTCTACATTATTTTTGAATTTAAATGATGTAAGTGAATAAGTAAATATTTAATCCAATTTTTTCTGGCCACAAGTCCATTTAAAAATTGGAAGGTTCTGCCATAAAAAACATCCCGATTGGGACCATTTTTACAAATAGTACTTGAAAGTTTTGAAAAAAAATATTGTAGGAACTTACAAAAACCTCTTCGCCATATGAAAGTAAAAACATGCTCCTCTTAAAATGTCAATTGTGAAAGGAATAATAATCGTAACTAAGAATATGCAGTTGTGAATTCAAAATTCTTATTTGTGAATAGGTGAAACTTATCATTTTTATATCTGCCCTATTTGTAAATACAAGTAGGAAATCATAGATGAAAATAGGACCAAGTAAATGGAAACAATTATTTGTTTACAAAGAAACAATACGACATAAGTGTTGCGGAAATAAATCCGTTTTCGTTGTCTTGTTGATTAATTGCAGGACGAGCAAGTTTAATTCTGTCTTAGGGTTGTAGAAAGAAAATGAAAAATTTTTACGCCATAATCCGTTATTGATGTTGCTTGCCTTTGGAGGTTTCTCCGATGTAGAACAATCTAATACGGTTATTAGGATTATAATAAGCAGATTGGAGAATTAATTATGAAATTGTTTAAACATATCACGTTAGTTTTTATCAGAATATTCGAATTTTTTTATTTTTTTATACCACGACATGTATATATATACATATAGTTAGTAGTCTCATTTACCGTTGAAAACCGTATTTTGAAGAACAGAACTTCTTTAGCAAATAAGCAAAATATTTTAGTTTATATTGACTTATTAAATTAATATCCTTATTTCGTTCTTCTCATTTTAGTAAATTATCGTTCCTGATATAATAGGTAACTAAACCAGTCAACAAAAAAAAAAAAAAAAAAAAAAAAAAAAAAATAAAATAAAATAAAAAAAAGCCAAAAATGTATTAGCTACAGAACAACGAAATAACTCTAGAATTCATAAACCATATTTCTGTCCTTAAAATTAGACTAAAAACTAGTTTTCGTAGATACACCTAACTGCTTCATATATGAGTAACAATAGCAATTAATAAGCTGTTTATTGAGGGTTTAAAGCAGCCTTCTCAAAATTTGCAAGAAAGAATGCAATGGCAGCTATGTCCTTTGACAAGGTGCTGAGTTCCGTAACAACGGCAAAAAAAGTGTCGCTAGCCACATCTACGACAACACATTATGGTATTGATAATGGTCATGGCGGTACTTATTTACGCGAAACCTCTTTTTTAAACACCGAATCCGGCTTACATATGAATGTGAGAAATAACGGTCTTACGGAACAAGGCATCGACTGCCTGAATACCGTAGCAGTAAACAGGGTTTCAAGCATTAGTGAAAAAAGAATCAACCAAAAGTTTTTTGAACGTAAGCGGAGACGTTTGCCGATACAAAAAATAATGATGGAGGAAGATCGCAAAATGTCTATTAGGCCAATGTCTTTGCAACGTCAAACTAGAAAAAATTCGCAAGGCTATGCGGCCGCAAATTGTTGCGTTGCAGCAAAACGTTCAAGAACCAACTCAAGGGTACGTAAGGTTTTAAGATCGAGTACCGTTTACATTATAAATCAGGAAAAGGACGAAAAATCAGCTAACGCGAAAATCGAATTGCAAAAACTGACAAATAAGCAAACAAAGCATAATACTGAAAACACAAAAAAATCCAAATCGCTAAATGTTGATCAAAACGCGACGAATACAAAGATTGACGAACACAACTCAGAAAACCAAAAAGGCTCAAAATCATTTTGGGAACACGATCAAGTAGAATTAGATAGTCAAAGAGAGCGGGTTTATAACTATCAGGAGATACAGCGGTCAAATCCAAGTTCAATGTTGCAATGGAAAAATGAGGAGGTGCTTTCAAAAAATAAAATACAAAAAGAAACAGATTTGATCAAAACTGTAGGCTCTCATTACTCTGAAAAATTTTCTTCGAATAATTCTAGTAATGTTTGGGAATGCAGTTCGAACTGCGAAAATCCCTCTTTAAAGTCTTCGTCAAAAATTATCGATAAATCTTCAAAAACTTCCCCATACGATGACAAAACTAGTAAATGTAATGAAGAAGATGTAGATTTGAGTAACAAGAATAATGTAAACCAGGCCCCTGAAGAAAACCATCAACGCCAACAATACGATTTATTATGTAAAAACAGCGAAAGATCTTCAGTGTCAAAGCTTTATAAAACGCGGTCACGGGGCAATTTAGATGATTTAAATGATTCGAGCAGCAGTAGTAGTACCTCTACAAGCAGTAGTAGCCTAACTTCAGATACAAGCACAACTTCTACTAGTAAGACTAGTGAAGACAATGGAAATTATCGCAATGGTTGTAAACTTGGAACAAAGTTCTCTAACGGCTTAACAAATAAGCAAATAACTGACAAAGGAACACTTGAAAACTATAATTCTGATAATGAGATTAAAAAGGATACTGACGACAAAGACTATAACTCTGAAAAAGATTTGAAGACATCTCCTAAATCTATTAATCTCTATAATGAACAAATACCTCAAAAATATCAATCGTCTGAATTATACTCTGGCAACAGAAATAACGGTAATATTACAACAAGTACAAATGTAAATATAAATGAAAACGACGGGAATGGCGGAAAACCATCAAAAGTAATGTCGCCGAATTTTATTGATCATGATGACAAGGCAAAAAATCAAGAGAATCAGTTTGAGACCATGCAAAGATTTGATTTATATAAATCTGACTTGGATTCTAATTACAACACACAAAGTGATTTAACTACCCCAGCAGTAGAACAAGAGTCTTATTCACCTTCGGCAAACTTTACTCAAAGAAGAACTGAACCAATAATAACAAAAAGTGATCCGAGTAATATTTTAACAGAAAATCTATTTAATGGCTCAAAATCAGAAACTGTTGGTTCTATATATAAAAATTTCGATGCAGTGAAAAGCCGTTATGAAGAGGAAAATCAAGTGAATTCTTGTTATGAAAAGCCCGAAAAACATAATGGTTCTGCTGAAGAATTGCAAGAATATTTAAGATGCGCTGCTACTAGTGACAGAGATCTTGACAGTTTTAGCATTTGCCAAGTAGAAGCCCACGCAAACAAAACTGTATGTCGACAGCAGTACGATAAAGGCATTTTACATGCTGCGAATGAGATATATGCAGAAGTAGATCAACACCACCAAAATTATCAGCATCATCACCAAAGTAAATCGTATAACACAATATTACAAAATCAGACCAAACAACAGCAAGAACAGCACCAAAATGAACTAGAGTTGAATTTCCATCAACAGGAACAACGTCACGGAATTCCACAACAATGCTCACCAGATCATTTGTTTCAATTACAGGAGCATCAACGAGCCCACGATCAACTATTACATAATGAAATACAACATCAAATGCTGTTGCAAATTCAACAACAACAACATATGCAAAACATACACGCCCCGGCAAACGTAACATCGAGCCAACAAAATTCTCATTTAATCGGTTTTTTACATCCTAATCATCATAACATTGAACGGAGTCCATTGCAAGCGCATCAGCAAATACAGGATGTTTACCAAGACATTATGATGAATGATGAATTTAATGAAGATCCTAATATTCGCTATAAATTGTGAGTAATATATGTCCTATGTTTAAAATTGCGATTGATGGGAAACATCTGATATATCTTTGTATCATTTGTTTGTATCTATACAAATAATAAATAATAGTTGTAAAGGAAAGGATCGAAATTTCTGCATATCTATATATTCTACAAAATTCTCTTTCTGACTACTTTTAGAAGTATTGATGTGGGATGCAAAGTACTTTTCCATGTATGTCTCCTCTTCGTTTCTTTTTGTGTAAAATTTACAAAGCAGAAATAATTACATTTAAACACATATAATCCAAAATTGGCTACAATTTCGCTCTGAGTTCTCATATCTTGATAGCCTTAAGAACCATTTCGATTGAACAAATCTAGTAATACTAGTAGTATCTTACGTATATCTAGAACGTTTGGAATAAGTGTTTAATATTACAGGCGGCTGCATGTCACCTAGGACTTCTTTATATTCTGTATTCTATACAAAAACTTCTAATAAATTTAAGAAAAGTTTCTCTATGCTTACATCTTTAAGCTGATTCAACGATTTAACCCTCTCGTCTTAGAAAGCTTTTTATTTATAAAGCCTTTAGAGCATAATATTTCGTTGTGATGTTCTTCTTAATTGTCTTACGTGCTGATTTTCGACTTTCATTCGTTGCCAGGAAACATTTGTTAAACCCCAGCTGCGCATTATTATTCGCTTGCAATATTTTCTTAAAAATTTGAAAATTTCGTTAATTATTGGTAGTAGTCTGCATTCAAGAGTGCCTTAAGAATATTTTTTCTCTTCTTCATTTTTTCGTAAATTCTTGTGGATTGGTTAAAATGTTATTACGCTTGTAGCTTTAAATTTATAATAAATCAGTTAATAATAAAATTATACAAATTATTTTTTACGAGTCCTAGGTTTAACGTACACAATCCTTGTTTTGACTGTTTAGAACAGGTTTTGTTTCTTTTATGTTTTATGTTTAGTGACATAAAAGCGATCGGGACGGAATTTGTTTTCCACCTTTTAATTCACTTAAATAAAAGCTTATTGTAAAAGAAAACCTACAATTTATTTAGTATAATTTTTATTTCCATTCTTATACCGCCCTTTTTCATAAACTGCCCGTGTGTGCTACGATGTGCCTTAAGTTTGTGTGGATGAGTGTAACACTCAGTGGAATTTTCAATGGACCTATCTTTGATTGTATCGATCGATTAAGAATCATTTTGTGAATAGATTTAAACGGCCACCATTCTAAGTTTTTTCAATTTTTTCAAAATTTTTTTGCACATTGTGTTATCGTAGAGGTCCGTGCAAAATTTTTACGTGATCGGACATTTGGAAAAGCGCGAAATTTCGTTTTAAAAATACTGCTGCCTTGCTGACGGGAAAGCAAGTTAAATAAAAGTTTCTAAAAAGACATAATAGGTAGTTCTACTGATCTGGCGTACAAGCATAAGAAGCGTCGAGCGGAAAGGTAAGGAATACGTGACTCAATGCTTTGTGATATATGGTTTACATTTATAAGGTAATCGGTAATAGTAGTATTTTTGTCTCGCTTTATGTTAAATTCGAATAAAAATTTAACGCGCAATAGAATTCACACAGAACTACCATTTTTATATATATCAGATTACTAAACGGATCGTGGCCATACTCTGCAAACTTAAATCGAAAAGTAAATAACTTTGAAAGTTATTACTGGCTTATATTACTTGGCTAATTCTTCAAAGCATAAATACATGAGATGAATCTACCTTTCGTTTTTTCCATTATTTTAATTAAACCTCTTGTTTTTTAAGGTTTGTTTTTATTTGTTCATATATATTTTTGGATGGATTAAAAATATAATAATAAAACTTAGTTAACTATATAAAACTAAGAATCCAATTTCCATTTGACGCAGGCAGTCTTTACGGAAACGGAAAACTTGGGAAAAAAACCAGATTTTTCAAGTAAAAATATCTTCCAGCCTTTGAATTTTTTCTCGCATGCTTCAGAAGGTTTAGAGCATCTTCAGAGCTACTAACAAATTTTTTTTTTCAATTTTAGCGATTTCCCACTTAAGGACGGTTTTTGCAACGACAATAAAGATGGAGGATTAAAATTTGGTACAAATAATCCCATGAAGCTTTCTTAATAGGGTGGTTAGCGTTACCTTTGAATTTATAAGGAATTAGAGATCTTGATGTAGAGGCATTTGATTTTTGATTTTCGTTTATTAAACCATTTGTAGCTATGTGACGTGAGTTAACCATAAAAAATCTATTTCAATACCATAATATCTCATTTTTACCGTCGCTCTTTTTAAGTATAAGAACACATCTGGGGTAGGCTTCGTTCGCGATATCGTTTTGAAAGCAAAACGAAAAACAAAAACGATACGTCAATTTTGTCACGTTTCCTTTGTATCGGCTTTGCTTTTTCATTCGCTTATGTTCGGGATAATATTTATGTCATTGGTGTGAAGAAGAAAATAAGAAAACAAGCAAAAAAATTTAAAATTCAACAAAACATTTACATTTTATTAATATATAAAGTAAAGTAAGGGAAATGTTAAAGTACTTAAAAAAAAAAATTATAAAAAACTAATAAACTTTTGTGAAAAAAAACTTTACAGTTTAAAAAGAGAAACAAGTAATTATAATATAAATTATAATGAAAATTACTCAAGTAAGTTTAAAAGTTGAACTTCAGTACGAGAAAAATACGGTCCAGTTGTTGACAGTAGAGGTGCTTCACCGCTCTTTGACCACGATCGTTTTCGCACAGGGTTATCGTATGTGATCCATTTCTCATCTCCAGTCACCATCCGTTTAAGAAATGGGTCTATCTCATTCCGTTTGGCCAAGGCTTCGCAGATGGAAAATCGATCCATCAGGTTTTCTTCTGTTAATTGGTGTGGCACCGAAACATTGAGCTTCTTTTTGAATCCAGCTTTGTGTAAATGGTTTAAAACTGTTTTATGGTCGATTTTTAGGTCCTGGGCGATGTTACGACTGCTAACATGCCGGTCAACTTCGATCATTTCTCCGATTTTATCGACATTTTCGACGACCGGCCTACCTGTGCGAGGTGCATCTTTAACATCAAAAATTCCTGAACGGAATCTACGAAACCAAAATTGCACATAATTGGGTGTTACAGTATCGGAACCATAAACACCATTCACAATTGTAGCCGCCTGGCTTGCATTTTCGCCTTTGTCAAAGAAAAACTGTAAAATGTACCGAATTTTCTCTTTGTTCACTTCCATTGATCGATATGATGGAATCGAGTTGAATAATGATGTACAGAGTCAGTTGGATGAAAATTTTTGCAGATTTCAAGTTTAAAGAACAATAAGTGACTTTTACTGCAACCGTCTAAAATGTTTCCATTGACCTAACAACATGAGTAAAAAATAAAAAAAATTTAACTAAAATGTTGACTCCATTAACAAGAATCGAACTCTTAAACGCCGAAAATTGTGCGACTTGGTAACTACAAGTACGAGCCGTACTGATTAAAAATGACCTATGGGGCACAAAAAGGTGTCCAATTGGTGATGGAGCAGACAAACGGTGTGAAATGGACCAAAAAGCTGCGCTGACCTTGCGCTCTCAATAACGCCTTCAAAATTAGGAATGATTTCTAAATGTAAAATTTTAGAAGCAATGTGGAATAAACTTCGCAATACGTTTCAGTCCAAAGGGACGAGAAGGAGAACTACCCTTTCAAAAAGACATAAGCGCGTATGAAAGGAAATGAAATTGTTTCAATTGTTTAGATGCGCAATTGAAACACAGGTTGAACAACCAAAGGCACTTAGAGTGAAAGCTTTTGAAGTGATCCAATCCAAAAAATCTAAAAATATGGAAAAAGAGCTAATCGAAAAACAAAAACACATTTTTTTCAAAACCTAATGGACGGTTTCTTCTCTGTATTTTAAAATGTTTTCGATCAAAGAATTCAGTTGGTGCAGACTCAAATAAAACCCAAGAATTTTTGGGCAATGTTTTTTTATTAAATATTAATTATCCACAATCATGCCTCTTGTTAAAGGAATGAAGTGAATGACTAATGTATAGCTTCTCATTTGATATCGAATCTTAACCAACTTGTTTTAATATTTATGCATGTTTCTCTTTTTTTTTCTTTTACTTTATTTTATTTCACTTTATCCAATCTGTTTTTAATGCCGACACATCGTATGTCGAAGTTTCCAGTTAGCAAATTGATTTACACCTATTCAATTAGATACCGTTCATTGTTGCTAAATAACCCCGTATATATAAGAATGATTGTCACAATACACTCAAATTCCAAAAAACTTACACCAGAAAAAATAACCGCAAACTAAAGTCGCCCGCAGTATTCCCACTATATTTAAAAATTGCCAAATTCAGGAGCCTACTTCGCTGAAATCTTTACAAATTCTTTACTAAACAAGTAAAAACTTAGTTGTTGATTAATACACTACGTTGCATTACTGAACATCAACACAACCATTGCGTATAAGACATTGTTTGAATCATAGTATCGTTGCCTGTACTGGTAAAACATTACAAAACATTTGATTAATATGCCCTCGCATTAAATATGTCGGAAAAGACGTATTTTGGAGCCACAACTGAGCAACTGAGTTGGTATTTTTCTTATACTTTACGGTACCCAAGGCTTATCATTGTTCTCTAAGAAAACGAATACAGTTATCGAAAGATGAAGATGTTTGGATAAAAACACATTCCTTTTTATTGGCTTAGAACTTCTTAGAAATGGGGACAAAAATTCCTTACATGTAAAAAGAAATTCGTTCTTTGAGATTTCGGTACTTTCGTCAAGCGCTCTGAAAAGACTACCGGTGACAAACGGACTGCTGTTGGTGAGTTAGAACCTAATGTCTTGATTTCTAACCTCTTCGACACACTTCATTAAATCCGGCCGAGAATGATTCGAGAGCTATCAGTGCTCCCGGATATTACCAGTCCGTTATTGGAACTTTAATATATCTCAGCGTATCAACAAGAGTAAATTTAATGACGCTGAATGTTGATTGTTGACGTGTACATTATGAACAATTGAGTAAAGTGTGGAACATTAGAGTAAAAGTCATCTATAAAAGGATATAGATTACAGTAGAATGCGAACTGTGATGACGATTCTCAGCAAAATCGAAACCGAATATATGTCGACATTAGACGCTATAGAAGAAATCATGCATTCGTGATGTCTGTTGGTGACAGTTAATTATTTTGATAACATGAACATAATTATGAAAAAGATGAACATGTAGTATTATACATTAGCAACAGAGTGGCGCAGAAGCTTCGTACTCATTTCCTTTTGCAAGAGTAGTAAACACGTGAAGATTAAATATAAGTACATAAAAGAGTTTATCCTTAACAAAGAATTTGGCATACCGTTCATCTAGAGAGATGGAAGCAGATATGTTGGCGACAAACTTGTGAAAAGCAAAACGTCATAAATGAGTACTTCCGCTTGATATAAACCTGCTTGTATTGTAAGATATGAGGTACGTTGAGATGAGGCGTTGAAGAAAATTGGTAGCAGTTACGCAAAGTGAATATTGCTATAAGGCTGGTATAATTCATATTTTCTTTTTAATTTTTTCCTTACACTACATATGTCTTCTATTTTGCAAAAAGAAAAAAGCTTAACATCAGATTTTAATTTCGTCTACTTCTCATACTATAGAATCAAATGTATTATTTAGAGGGTTCAAAGTTTCAAATATCCGAATTAGATATTTAATGGTTTATTCCGCCTTTTATGCACCTAACTTTATAAAGATACCATGGACATCAGGAGAATAATTTAATTGAAGTAATTCAAGAAGCTAATAGAAGTATTCTGCAGTCATAATTAGTCGCGAAGAAAGAGCGGCAGCAAACACGGCAAGAGGTGAATTGTCTTAAAATATCAATTCGCACTCAGAATGCAGATGAAACACTTCAAGATTGTGGCTTCGATGCCTTCTTCAGGAAAACTCATGATCAAGTCGTGAGTCAACAAGGTAATCTTAGTACGAGGTTTAAATCCGACCATATCAATTATAAAAGGCAAATAATTCATAAATGTAAGATTATAGCATGAAACAACAATATAAACTAATAATTAATAATGAAGAGGACTTTAGCCTAAGAAGGTAGGAACACCTTATGGGGTCAGACATCCGAATAAACGATGAATCAAAAATAAAAATGAAGAAAAAAGCTGAGCTTTTGCCAGTTACGGATACGTTTAATTAGCGAACTGGAACGTTTTAATGAATCAGTGAAATAAACTGACATTGTTGTAACTGGGCTTCCACAGGAGACTAGAAAACTATATTTCCCAGGACATTCAACATAGAATTATTTCTACATAGTCATACTACGGAGAATGTGAAATGAGATGAATATAAATTTTTTTTAGATTATTGCAACCTACTTTGTGTACAACGGATCAATTTCAGTGTCAATTTTTATCGTCCCATCACACAAATCGTATGTGCTTGATTTGATTTGCCCTTAACTTCAAATTCAATCCCGTATGACTTTATTTAATACTGGGATTACTCGTCGTTTTACGTCTTCTTATAATACGAATGACGTGAATTGCCAAAATCTACTACTGAAAAATTTGATATCCAGAATATTTTTCCTAGTTCCTTTATCTCAATTTAATATTCAACGGAAGTCGGCGGAACGGGTGAATAGCTTATACCATACAGCTTATGTTAAACGCCCTATTTTTGATAAATGGACTGTGTTTTGCAGGTACGGGAACAAACCAAAAGAAGCTGTACGGAAAATGAAGATTCACAATGTCGAATTAGATATTACCACATAAATAACTATTTTGTAGATAGTTTGAATTTTAGCACTGATAATATATGTGGACATACGCCCCATTAAGAGATTCCATTCTCCTTTGCATGTGTTAACGATAATTAGTTTTATACCACGTGTGGTCACATTAAATGAAATATCTGCGGTGTTAATGGAATACCGTTGAATTTTTTAAATAAATAATAATTCTTTAATAAGTAATCAAATATAACATATATTCAATTGCATTATAACAACCTCTGTTTTCCAGAAAACTGGAAACTTGCAGAAGTTATTCCAATACCTAAAACTTGAGAACCATAAGCATCTTACCTATATTGTCGAAGATGTATGAACACAGTTTCACTTATTGAATGCTCAGCAAAGAGCTGAGGTAGCAGTGCCTCATTTACGTTGCTCGGAGTTATTGGTTCTATAAGAGAAGACTTGAGTGGTTGTGGGATAAGTATTCTAGTGTCATTGAACTTGATCGAAAACTTTCGATCAAGTTGACCAGGTGAAGATGTTGCAAAAACTTAATCATGAATTTACGTTTTCAAGTATATCGCGTCCGCTCTACGTTTTGTTTCAGGGCACTCAATTAAGACTTGCATTACAAACAATTATTCACGACACTTTACACCGAGTTGAACGTTGGATGAGATATAACTCTTTGTTGTCGAATATCTCGAAATCAAAAATTACGAGCTTTACGGGTTTCGGAGATATGAGAATTTAATTGAGGGGAAGTGGATTAGAATCTGTGAGGAAATTCAAAGTTTCGTGTGTTATTATTGACAGGAAACTTAGCTATTCACACCACGTTCACAACATTTGCTCCAGAGATTGTTTTACTTTTCGATGGCTGTACTGCTGCATTATGCATTTGCTCTATCATGTAATGTACAAAGTAACCCATGCTTTGGTGATGTCGTAGATATCGTATTGCATGGAAATATATTAGTGTAGGACAGCAGATAATGTTCATGGAATTAAGTTGCTGATAAATAAAATTGTTAGGTTTGTGTTTGACACAAGGCATCATAATTCTCTCTTTGGTCAATATCAACAATGCATCATCTTGAAGAATTCTGATGCATATTGCTAGGCTACTTCTGGTAATGACGATAGTAAATATGTAATTGGCTATTTCACAGCAAGTAATGCGAAAAGTGGCCAAAGTATTTATCTGTTTGGATTTGTCCCAAAAATTATTGCTAATTTTTTAATAAGACAATAAAAGGAAACAATATATTTTTCTTCATATAAAAGAGTTAAGAAAATTTCAGTTTCTATCTTTCGATTTTTTTCTTTTGTATTTTTTTTTTATTTATATCTGTTTGGTTCTTTGCATTTTATGTTTTTTTTGTTGTTGTGATAACTTCTAAGTTTTAAAACTTTTCGCGCTAAATGAAACATGAATTTAAACTTTTCATTAAAAAACTCAACTTTGATTCATCGCAGGAAGTTGTTTCGTTGCTAGTGCAGCCAAAAATGAAAACAGGTGAGTCTAGTCCTAGCTTCGTGTGAGTTCTATCCTTTTCATTATAACGAACCCATTCGCGTGTTGGTTCACTGATTTAGTTGGAGATTGAACCAACAATTTCGCAACTCTTTATTCTTATACAATTTAATTTGTCTACTTAAAGTTATTAGGACTACCAGTAAAGAAACTATTGCGCGCACCCTTTTGCCCATCGGGTTACCACATTTCTTTAAAACGTTCGCTTTTTTTGTATTCCTACTCATGTTGGTATTAACTCAATAGTTAACAAGTTTTGATTTTGTAACTGAGACCTTGTTTTTGCTTAAATCGGAATAGGATCCGAGATTTTGCAAAATATCACGGGTCTGTTGCTCGTAGCAAAGCATGTTTTCTAAAGTTTGTAGAGAAAAGCTGTATTCAAATTTTAATTAATCTAGTTTGTAGCAAGCCATACTTTGAACACGTCGGAGTTCGGTATTACATATATGAGATATCACTGTCAAATCGTTAACTTTCATAATACAAAGTATTTTAAAACTCGGAAAAATAAGTATTTTCTTCAACAACTTAAATAGTTAACTGGTTCATTGTGAAATTTTACCTGAAGTGAATCGACAGCCTTAATTAGCTCTGATACAGGTTTTAATTTTACCCCATAATTCTTACATTGGTTTGTTGTGTTTGGTGGAACAGCTGGAAATAGGGCTTTTTCTACGGTCATTACATTAACTTTGAGTCAAAGTATTCTCTTCCGCAATATCCCGTCTTTTTCGTATCGTAAATGTTTTGCTAAGTAGATAGATTATGTTGGCAGTTTTTGGTACAAAACCAGAAAAAAGTTTAGGAGAATATAATAAATATTCATAGCACAACTTTCCTGGATAGCCGTATACTTATTAATATTAGTATTTGACAATTTTGATACGTATTTATGTTTGTAATCTGTGTATTATGTATCTTTTAATTTCTATTTAATTATTTAACTTTTTAGAAGCCTTTCACCAACGAACGCCAAGCCAGAGAATCAAGATGATGGCTACGAGACAAGCGCTGGGGATGTTCTTACGCCAAATTCTCATGTTTCGTCGACACATTCAGTTACACCGCAGCATCACATGCAGCATGGTACTATCCCTTTATTGCCACCTGCTGCTAAATGTGATGAGCAACGACACGTTCGCAACATACAGATTCAGCATCAACAATCTAGTATTGATTCTCATTTGAATAATAGCCTTGGTGGTGATTTGACAAGCGGAGATACAAGCGTAAATATGTCATCAAGCGAACCGTCCTATCATTTCATAGATGATGAGCTGACAGCTAATGAAACGATTCGCAACATATTAACGCCGCCTCCACAAACTCATAATCCTTCGACAGGATGTAACTCCCAAGACAGCCAGTCCGGTTATATGAATCTGGGCAATAATGCTGTCCGCAACGGTGATCAAGTTGATCTATTTGGCATACAACAAGCGCCAGAATCCATGCTCAGTTCCAACGATGTTACGCCCACTCAAAAACATCCGCAATCTTGCCCTGAATTACAATGTACAAATAAATCTAATAATAAATCTCAACAAAAGCATGTAATATTTGCAGAGAATTCAGGTTGTACTGAAGGAAGCGTCTTTTGCAACATAGTAGCGCCTATACAGAAAAGAAGAGGACGTAAGAAGAAACTAACATTTATTGGGGGAGCATCACCTTTGGAAACGTAAGCCGTTTACACTTCCTGTATAAAAATTCCAAAAAAAAAAAAATTATAAATCGATGACTTTTAGCTCTACTTCACATGATGTGGACAATGCAGGATGCCATACTGGACAATTAGGAAAAGCTAAAGAAAGAAAAAAGCACGATCGTTTTAACGGAATGTCAGAGGAAGAAGTTGTTAAACGCACCTTGCCAGACCACTTGTGTGATAATTTAGATATTGTAATAGTGAGTGTAAATTTCCTCTTTACTTTTTAAGTCTTAAAACTGATGTTTATTAGACAGTTTTTTCCTAAAGAAATTTTTTTTGTATAATTTAGTATTTTGGACTTCAAATATTTTATACTTAATTGTTTTACAGTCGATTTATAGTGGAAGCGGTTTGCTTTCCCATTTACTTCAGTATTTCATTAATCTCTAGCCACTACATTCTCAATCTTACCACGGAAAATGATTGCTATTTTTTAATACCTTACAATATTTTCGGTTAGTAAAATTGTTGAGGTCATTAGTCTCCACACCCTCATATGTAGTTGAGTATTGTGTAAAGAATATTTAGTAGAGGAGGAAAATGTTATGTTCAGAGGGGCATAGGTTCCCCGTCTCAACAGAGTAAGTAAAAATATCCAGTACGATCGTAACTGACCCCAAGAATTCAAAATTTACCTAACTGCTCGGCTATTTCCGTCCAGACTTGCACTTTTTGCCTAGGTGTACTCGGCATAGGACCGTCTCTATATTAATTTTGAATTGAAAGAATAATTCTTGTCCTTATAGCCAAGGTCTATTCTCCCTAAGATACTCATAACAATTGGAGTTTATTGACAATATTGCCTGCTTATATACTAATTTTCCTTAAGCTAATTTAACATTAATTATTTACAAAAATGCTTTCAACTAACAAAATTATAATATAAACAAAACAATTAATAAAGGGCGCTTAATGTAATTCTATGCTTGCGTTTTCTAATTTGATAAAAATGAAAACGCAGCATATTCTTAAGTGTGTCATCTTGTTTTGTTTTTCGTTGCATGCCGTGCTATGCGTATATGTATGCTATGCGTGCATTACATTACAATTGATTATTAAGTAAGAAGTAGTTTTCTTGATTGTAGGAAAAATTATTAATAAGAATAAATATTATTGTGTGGCTTCTTTTTAAGACGTTATTTTAAGAAGCAGTAGCCGTATACTTTATAAGTGAGAGTATTATTTTGTAAACATTTAACGCATTTTGATGGGATATCCCTATTTTTGATGCAGAATTTTGTTAAATGGTTCAAACAATATTTTGTATATTTCTTTTGATTGTGCGATAAACTTTTGTGTGTCCGAAATGTTAAATGCGATGACATTGAGAAATGCCTCTGGTTTCTAAAGGAGCTTCAACTTCAACAACGGTATGGTTAAATTATTTTATATTCTGATTTTTTTTTTCAAATTTGGTTCGAAATCAATGTGAAACTTGGTTAGTTTATATGCGGGTAAATTTTTTAGCACCACCCTTTTTGCTCTTTCTTGCTTTATTTCGCAGATGTGAGATTGCATATGTTTATCATTTTGTTTTTTGTTTTGACCGTCTTCCTCAAATTAGTTTATTATATTAGATTAACTTATTTTCAACTGTAACCGCTGAAATCAATTATTTTGTATCACGTACATAACGTATTACGATATATGTGCGGCGTAGAAGTTACTTCTATTTCAGTGTTTTTATCGTTAGTCAATACCTATGGAATGAGCTCAGATTGCAGTGTTATCTTTGACTTTTTGCATATTTTTAATGGATGGTTTATCATTTACATTGCTAGACGTGCTCTTTTCATTATTAATAGCTTGATAACTTCCAAGTTTCATATTATCGAAGTATTAATAGGAATTTCTAATTTAATGTATTGTTATATTTACCATATTCATTCTTAGAAAGCTCATACAATTCGGAGTATGGATTCACTGTTTTGTACTAATCTTTTTCTCGTTTATTTGTTTTTTTAATTATTTATACATGATATTCACGTACAATATAGTACGGTAAAAACGGTATATAAAATATATATAAATATCATATAACGGCAAAAAAAAAAAAGAGAAAAAGAAAAGAAAGCATGTGCATTTCTGGTACAAAAGTACATTCGCAGCCCATATAACTCCGTGCTGGGGGTGAATTCCTATATCAATGAAATATGGGGAAGCTTGGCAATAGACAAGAGTCAATATGGGCCAGGTACACGCACTAAGGAATTTACAGAATCCGATATTGGGATTAAGTTACAGATATAACTTAAATTTTTCAAAGAACTCTAAACGGGTTAAAAAGCTCATAGTTATATTTACACTGGGTTTTGTGACAATAAAATTTCTTGAAAAACCATTAAGTACGTTAAAGTTTCTGTCTTCTAACAAAGCCGAGGAATCAATAACGTTATTTATTAACTTGGTTGAGAAGGAGGCACCTAAGAGAAACCTAAGTGACGCTAGAGAAATGAAAAGCCAGCAGTAATAATCTATTTTCGAAAGGTGGCGAGAAACCTCGGGATCGCAAACCAAATTTCCAAGGGCGAGGAACAAGAATTGCATCTGAACTGATTCAATTGAATCGACACAACACCTTTAGGAAGGTGATCACACGACAGAGACATATTCAGATATTCGCTTCATTAAACTCTTGTGAAACCTTCTTACGACGTATGGATCGTCAAACTCTTTGGCTCAGCAGTAATCTAGCTTTATTTATGGCATGCCCAATATGTAAATGCAATTAAATCAATACAAATTAAAACGTAATTCTTCGTCAGACAACACTCATAAATCCGTGAACGAATTTTCCAATAAAACTTTGTTTTATCATTATTTTTCCTTACCATACCCTAAAATCTAGGAATGTTTAAGTTTATAAGATATTTGCCAGACTATAATACAGCATAGGCCACACTAAATCTATCCTAAGGAATTGTTTATTTTTCAGTGCAGAATACTGTCCTCTCTCTCTCTCTCTCTCTCTCTCTCCTTCTCTCTCTCTCTCACTCTCTCAATACACTTATGAGCCTTACTAAATTGTAATAGTGTAGTATAGAGTAGTAGTTGGTTTATTATATTTATTGTGCCCTGAACAACATCTGCTCTTTTCGGCTGCTGTTAACTCATATTGCTTGCTGGGGTAGGATACTAAAAATCTGATTACATGATGTAAAAAATAGTATATTTATAAACGCTTTTGCTTACTGTGCCGAAAGCTTTGGAATACTCAAGAAGTACTTATAAAAAAACACTTTTATTGCAGTCATTATGGCAGTTACTTTTCATTATATTAAAAAAAATGTAATCCAAATATATATTTTTCTTAACATAAATTTTCTTCTGTACACTAAATTTCTGGTCGATAAGCAGCGGATTATTTGATCGCCCAGCACGCTTTCGAACATCTTCTACAGAAAATGTAGCGGGCGATAATTAGATCTGGGTTTAACCCCTACATTGTCAAAAATTTTAAATGTAGAATTATATATAAAACTCGACAAACATACCATCATTTTTAAATTTTTTGTTTTCGTCAGATTGGCATCAATCCAGGTTTGTTTGCTGCTTACAAAGGTCATCATTATGCTGGCCCAGGAAATCATTTTTGGAAATGTTTATATTTGTCTGGTTTAACTCAAGAACAGATGAGTGCAGATGAAGATTACAAACTAATAAAATGTGGCATCGGGTTCACGAATATGGTTCAGCGGGCTACGAAGGGTTCTGCAGATCTTAATAGAAAAGAAATAAAAGAAGGCAGTCGGATTTTACTGGAAAAATTACAAAGATTTCGTCCAAAAATTGCGGTGTTTAACGGAAAATTGATTTTCGAAGTATTTTCTGGGAAAAAGGATTTTAATTTCGGTCGTCAACCTGAGTACGTAGAAGGAACTGATACGGTGAGGACTCTTGCACATATATATTTTTGTAATCATTTAATAATTCTGACATTTTTCTATGTAGTTTATGTGGGTCATGCCCTCATCATCAGCGCGATGTGCTCAGTTACCGCGAGCTGCAGACAAAGTGCCGTTTTACATGGCATTGAAAAAATTCAGAGATTACTTAAATGGTTTGATACCCCATATAGATGAGTCTGAATGTGTTTTCACAGAAGAGCGGATTAGACAACAATGCGAGCAAGAAAGTTTGAAAAATTTTGTCATTCATGATAGTTCGCAACAACAGTCGAGGTGTTATTCGGCGACTAGAGATATTTGTCCAAACAATAGCAATCAACCTCAAAGCTCATCTGCCATTGCAGACAGTTATGTTTTCGATCCCGAAACTAATCGTAACTCGACTGAAGGCCAGGCACCACCAGTCAATGAGAATGGCTATATAATATCTTCTTCATCATATTTAAGTCAAAAAATACCGGAAAAGAAGAAACGTGGTCGTCCTAAAAAAATTCGAAATCAAATTATAATTGATCCGGTAACCGGTACAAAGATTCAAGTATCTGATCATTTAACAGGAGAGAAATATAACAACATTCTTAATCTTTCGATAGTTCCGAGCATGGAAGGTGATACCCCTAAAAAAAAGCGAGGTCGTCCGAAAAAGATTAAGCAATCCCAAAATTTTTTAGAAACAAATACACATCCTTCTAAACTGTCCCAAAAAGCTAACATAATGTCCGTGCAAACTTTACCTGTGCATACTGGAGATTTGAACTCAGCACCACAAAAACATATTCTGCGTGGTAAAAGTACGGCAATGTATGCTACATCACCTCATCAGCTTATATATTCGAATTCAGATTCGCCTATGGCGTCACCTGCAATAAATTGTGCATACACGAAGGCAACCCCACCGATATTAGTAACAAATAAACCAAATTGTGAGAAGCTTAGTGCAACTGGTGAAAGGGAGATTACCAGCTCTCCAGTAGAGAGAAGCACGCCCAATTTAGCGGTTCTACGCATGGCAAACACTGCGGATAACAATAATTCTCATCTGAATCAATCACCAAGGGAAACCTCGCCAAATTCACGTAGGCAAGTGGAAACGTCTGCGACCGTAGTTAGTAGTACGCATATTAATGGTCCTGAAGATGAAGAAATTATTTCATTGCATCAACCCTTGCAGCATTCGCGGGAACTAGCAAATTCACGTTATACAAGCCCTGATCAAAGAGAACGAGTTGAGCATGGTAGTGGTGAACATTTTCACCAATGGATTTCCCCTCAACTTTCACACACACATTCACCCACCGCAGAATATAGGCAGCACTTGCAGTCGCAAATACAATGTCCATCTCCGCTGTCACAGAACCAGCAGTCAACTCTTCACTATCACGAACAGCAGGTGCAGCATATTCAAATGCAGCAACATCATCAACAACAAGTGCATTCGCAATGGTCTCGTCATAATCAGCACTTTGATGATGTCAGTAGTACTCCTTATATACTATCCTCACCTCACGAGAGGAATCATCACATTACTGAACAACACCATAACAGTGCAACATCGCAATTCATTACAACTGATGTATCTCGTAAAAGTCTTTCAGGCTTAGAATCTCTAGTCGACCAGATACCAACGATTTCTGAAAGTGAACCCGCAACTTTGATATCATCTACGCCAGCTGTTGCAGGAGCAGTAGAAAATCGCCACAGACTGCAAGAGCAATCACAACTGCAAACTTCCTTCACGGAAACTCAAAGTAATCCTTTTGAATCACCTTCGATTAATAATTCAAGTGTTTTAAATGATAACGTGAATAATGGACATTCAAATTTAAGTTCTCAAAATGTAAACGGCAATTTTTCTGTGAGCAGTTTAGTTACATCTTCGTCAGCGTCTGACACTAATGTAACTAACCAAGACAATTATGCGTCAATTCAGACTCCTCGGCCACCTAGTGCCAGAAATACCTATCACCATTCTAACTTCATGGCTGCTGCAGTCTTGGCGGCTGCTACTGCTAATTCTCCGACGAATCTCTCAACTTCTACTTCCCATCATGCCCCTCATCCTCAAATGTATATGGATCCACATACCCGATTAGCATCTGTTGACCCTATTTACTCCACCGCACATCATCACCATCCCATTCATCATCATCATCATCCATCAAGCCATCATCACACGACAGCACATTACAGTCCTTCTCAACATGCTGTTGAGTACGAAAGTAATCCTTACAGTGCTCAAGCTAATGCTCACACGTTGCACATGCCGAGTCCTAACTACCCATATGGCTATTCTACGTCTGCTGCTCAAAGCAATTACTCCACATATGGCCATCCGCACGCCGCTCACCATGGTCATCCACATACACACCCACACTCTCATCCTCACGCTACCCATCATTTGTCTATGTTTGATCGTTTAAAACCTTCCGATATAGGGGGTTACGGAAGCTTCTGATGGTGATTTACAGATGTAAGTATGTAACAAGGAGACAACGATAAGGATGAGAGACTCAACCAAAGAACATATATTACGTCAAGAAGTTCTGAAGTTTCCATAGAAAGAAATTCAATGATTTAAACATAAAGGTCGATATGTAAATATTTATATAGAATATATGATCGTAATTTTTATGTGGACAGGTGTACATATATAATGTTCAATAATCAAATTGTTATCTAATCTGCACTTTATTAGATATTGAGCTTAAAAATCGCTTAAGCCGAACATTTCAGTTATGCAATTATTTCTGTGACTTAAATTTTAAAGCTAGGAAAATTATTATTTGAACAAAAATGTCTTGTTTATTCAGAACTATTATTGTGTACAAATAACATATATATACAACTGTAGTAAACTACTTGCAAAAATTTTGAAAGATTTAGTCCACGTTAAGTTAAATTGCAAAGAATTAGAAACAAATACACTATCAATTATGACCAATTTTTTTATTTTGATACTTATCACTAGAGAAGGGGTAAAATAATTGTTCTGTATTTTGATGCATGGCTTGTTATAAGTTGAAAAAAACTTAATTTTCGTTTGTAATAATGATGTCATTGCTGAAACTGTAACACACATCAATATAAAATTTGGCATGGTTTCATGCGAAATAAGGAATGATCGATTTTAATCTATTTGGTACGTATCTGGGGGATGCCCAGAGGAGAATATTATTTCGTTTCCCTTTTCAATGTTTTTTGTATCTTCAATAATACAACATTGATTGTTATTGGAATAGAGACATGCGTCGAAAGCGTTACCGAATTCTATCACGTGCTTTGTGCATTATAATTAGTGTAAATTTACAATGTTTGTACAATCTTTCAATAATACTGCATTTGCACGAGGTAAAATCACTTTAAGTGCCACTGTCTACCTTTTGAACGGTTAAAAAGTACGCTCTTTGGAAAGTACCGTGTAATGGCTTATCTATGGATCTTATGAGTGTGAAAATGGCATTATTGAGCTTCGTAGCTTTAAATAATTATGACGTTTATTTAATGTAAAAAGCTATTAGATGCGTATTGCGCATGGTGAAAAAGGTTACTTTTTTTTGTTTTAATCACAAAAAATAGTAATGATTAATTTTTTGCAGTCATTTATTACCTCATTTATAATAATTTTAAGCATTTATAAATAATCAAAAAACGTTTTCTCTATCAAGTACTAGGAGACATAGAACTTCATGAAGAAAGTCGTGTATTTTGAATATAATCGAAGGTCGCAATTTGGATTGCATTCTTCCGCTTACAATTTTATATGCATATGACAACTCCGTGCGCGTCTTTGACAGGTAAACTGTATATTTTAGGCAACATAGTTTCCACTCCTGAAGCTCTAAAATTGTGAACGTCTGAATATATATAAAGAAAAAGAAAGAAGTTGCTGTTTGCCATCTCCAAAAATATCAATACGGTCGTACTGTAGGTCCAAAATTCATCCTCCAATCGTTGTGAAGGGAATTTTTTCACCCCTTCGAAAGTTGACCCAAGCGTTGAAAGTTAAATTCTTTCAATTTTTTCCTTAGTAACAAAGATTCTACTTTAATTCTAACATTGTCATAATGTAATAAAGAGGTTCCTCTGAGTTCAGCTATTTCTTTTTTTATTGTTTGAGTTGTCTTTCATATTGCACGTAAATCTCTTCTCAGATTTGCAAAAGCAAAACATTCGAGCCTTGACCTCACGAATTGCTACTTATTCAACAATATTTTTATATTAAGTCAACCATTTTGTAGTGTTATAGTATATATTCTCAAATCAAATTTTTCTTCTATATATTGTGAGGAATTGCTTTTGTTTGTAGAATACAACAATACTATAGGACATCCTACAGGACTCTACCTTTTTGAAATAATTTTCAATGAATTGTCTGTACATATTCATATAAACTCGATCCTTTGAGTAACCTCACACAAAAAGTGCAGTGACGAGAAATCGTAAGATCTTTCGACATTTTAGACATCGAGCTTGTGGAGCTGTTAGAGGCGGGTCATCTCACATCAAGTAATGCAACGATAACTCTCGGAAAAAGGTACTGGAATTAATTACAACTGTAGCCAGTATATGAAGTATGGGTGCACCGAAATTATCGTAAGGTTTGAGTTTTGAACGATTTGTACTGCAAAGTGTTGTTAAGAAACAAAAAATAGAGTAGCAACTGACAAATGAAGGTTAATAAAAGCAACGATACGAAGAAAACAAAACGTTTTCATTCTTGAACAATATTTTATAAGTAATGAAAGTGTAGCAGCTGCAGTGCGAACAAAATCGTCTTAAAAGGAAAGTCTCACTTTCGTTTTGATGCCTTGATTAATGCCCGAAATTGTTTGGGGTTCAGAAAACGCGTAGTAATTCTTGAGGAACGCATGCTTCCGAAGCGTGTTATATGTTTTACGCAAGGTACATAATGAAAATGTGATTAACATTTTATCCTCATATAAGTTCGACAGCATGGTTGAAAGCGTATATTGCCACAAATTACAGTCATCACAACATTATTCGAGAATAGAGTGTTTTTAAACTGTTGTTGCTAAAATCGCATATTTGATAATACCCTTCTATGTATCTATGTATCTATCTATCTATCTATCTATCTATCTATCTAAATCTGCTAACACAAAGAATTTTCCCGATATGTTGACAAAGCAAAAAATCAATTAAAAAATTTGGATGTTTTGTCCGCCGGTGTCGTGAAATAAAAGCGCCTTATGAAACTCACTGTTTGAAGACAAAATCCAGCATATGAAAGAATAAACGATAATTCACTGGGAAATCTAACAGGTAAGACGATTAGTGAAAAAATCAGAACAAAAGGTAGTTTTAGGTAGAAATGAGTGTTTGACAGGAACTTTAAGTTTATAATTTTCTGTAAATAGAACATTTCTATTGAAAATCATTTCATTTGAAACAACAGACGTTTACCCTGTACACAAATCGTTAAACGAATAATTTGAATCCATAAACGGATGTTTTTTGCTTACATGTAAACATGTAATGAAAATCAAAACAAAAATTAAAAAATTTACAGAAAATATTACCCATTTAAGGACATTTGAGATTACGATAATATCACATAGATGATGTATTTTTTATGTCTATATTGTATGTATAGAGGCAAGTTCTTTGGTTTGGTAAATCGGATTTGAGCGTTATTTCATTGAAACTTAGATTTTTTGGTGATTTCACATTCATTGTGTTGTAAGGTATTACAAGCTTGTGCGGATGTATGCAACACCCTGCATTTCGTGCATTCAACCTAAAGGTCGCACTTTTTTAATTTTTTGACGACATTTGGTCTACCAACGTGTCGTGGCCCAAGGACGAATCCTATTGAAAATAAATTCGATCCGATCATTTTGAAAAAGTCTTTATATAACAATAAACGATAGAAACGATCATTTTGGTGTAAAAAGAAAGCGTGAAAAATTTTCACCACATGAGACCATTTTTCGAGTCGCCACCTTCCTTATAACCTTTCTTATGAACTTTTTATTTTTTAATTTTAAAAATGAGTCCGTGACTTTATATAACTTAATATCCCATATAAAGGTTCACATGAAGGTTCTCATGAAGGTTCTCATGACAAAGAACTCTGATCTTTAATATTTCATGATGAAAATTGATCCGTAATAACAATTTAACACAACAATTACCAGCAGCAAATTCACGGAGATCACGTAGGTCGACTTTTTTGACAGCATAATATGTTTATAGTTTTGCGTGTTTTCGCACGAAAGTAAGTGAGGAGTTGTGTTAGACAAACTGGCATACGGTATTTAATTTCTGTTTGCTTTCAAATACATTTTTGGAAACTCCCGAAATCCAAGATTTTATAAATATGTAAGATCTTGCATCTTGTTATTAAACATTTTCAGGCAGCGAAGCATTTTCAAGCCACAAACCGAAAGCTCAACAAACTCCACTTATAAAAGGAAAACAAACGCTGTGGGAGTGAAAGAGCGAAAGTAAGTTGGAATGAGCACGATTAAGAATGCGGTGTAAAGGGGCTACGCATTGTATGATTATATGGAATTCAATGTAAAATTTCCAGAAAAAATTGTTTTATTCGCTTAATGCAGGCTTTGAACCTATTAGAGTATGTGAAAAAAAATTTTTTTGTACATATATGTTTACGTGTACACCATAGCACAATACACTCTTAAAAACAGAATTGTATATACTTTTGCTTTGTAAACCTTTGGTGCAGTATGACGTTATATCAAGAAACCTTTAACTGATTCTTCGCCCATATATATAATAAGTGTTTAGATTCACTCATATTTTTATTCTTGTTTTAACCTAATTTTCATTTCATTTATACGTTATGCAGCATACCTTTATTGTTTAACTCGCTTCATTAATAGCGCATGTAATTTAATATGCTTATATTGATTTAGTTCTGTGTTTGTTTATTTTGTATATACTGTCTTTGACCAATAATATCATTTGTTATGTAACATTTGAAGTGTGTCGTCGTTCTTTTGGTTTTAAATTTGCATTTTGTGGAACACTTCAAATGACGCCTGTATGCACACCTGGTACAAGCCATGGCTATTGAACAAGTGCAAAATACAAGCGCAGAGATTTACTATTTTAATTCATTTTTATAATATCGATAAATATTGCACTAAGCTAATAAAACTTTATGATTTCGAAAATTGTTAAATTGTTTGTGTTTTGATCATCCCTGATTATGTCTTCCAGTTACGAGTGCTGGAAAACACATTTTGAAAGTTGGTACAACTCCGACGCAACATCGGAATTGAATAATATTTACGATTTGCCAGTAACATAAACAATAACAAAGAAAATTCTAAAATATATAATCTACAACTCGACTGGGTGCCCATCCCCCAGCGAGGGAGACCAGACCGGAAAATCTATTCTGCGGGAATCGGACATTTCGGAAATCATCTGCGTTCGATTTCTTTGTAAGGGTTTCCTACGCCACACCTTGCCATACACCTATTTCTTCCAGTTGAGGTAGACCCTATTCCCGTCGTTATCACCTTTATCATCACCTTAATTCTAAGAATATAATATGAGAAATGAATAAGAATTAGGATAAAAAAATATAAATGAAATGAATGGCGTAATGATGATTACAATGAAAGTATAGGTTAACTAGGGATAATGAAAGGTATTAACTATAATGAACTAACTTAATGAAATAACTTAATCTAGCACCCCAACCGAATGAAGGAAATGCGAGGTGAACACGAGAAAAAACTTTGAGTCACTACAGATCCTCCGTCGTTCAGGGTGTGACTGATGTGGAGTGGCTCCTTCGTGGGGGCTTGAAGTTAACGCTGGCTGATGTTGACCCTTCGTTGAGATTTGAACATTGATCGGTTGAGCTGGAGGTAAACTGTGTGCTGTTGTGGCAGCATTGCATGTTGTTGTTCTATTTGGATGCAACGTTTAGTTCTCTCAGACGGACGTGTCGGAATGTTCTTGAAATCGTGTCTTCAACTTGTATGATAGTTGGGGATTCATAACTTGTCCCTGGTAGCGTGAGATTAATTTAGCAACGTATTCATCGATGGATTTAGATAGCGTATGATGACGGACGGCAACTCGTGGCTTTTCCTTTCTCTCGCGGTGTTTGTGTATGAGTTTCTGTACCTAGAGTTATTTGATCATAGAGCGTACGCAGCAATTGTGATTGTCGTCGTTGTATAAGATAGGCTGGAGAGAAACCGGTAGAATCTGAATCTGAAATAGCAACCGTGATTTCTGGCAAATCTCTATTCTATGTGGCTGGTTCTTCTTCGTAGTGTTGGATAATAATTGTTTTAACCGTCCGGTTGATGTTTTCCGTCGGATTCTCGCGTGGCGTATAAGGCACAGTGCAACGATGTGCAGTGCAATATGCTGAAAGTAACTCCGAAACAGATTACTAGTCTATTGTACACCATTGTCGGTGACAACTTCTTTTGATACCTCAAATTTACTGAGGACTCTTTCTCGAAATGTTTTAAGTAGTCCCTTGGCTGGGGTTCGACGTAGTGGGACTGATTCAATCCATTTAGAAAATTCGTCCGTAAAGATCAGTAGCATTGTATGACCCAACTTAGTTCGTTGTAGTGGGCCGATGAAGTCTGGGCAGACGGTAGACCAAGGATCTTCTGAGATGGCAGTCAGCATTTTTCGGACAGGTTTTTGTTACAAGGGTTTGTATTGTTGACACCTAACACAGTTTCGGGCGCATCGTTCGATGTCTCTGAACATCCCCGGCCAATAATAACGGCTGAAGCCATTCCTAGAAAACGTTTCATGTCTCGGACATTTTACTGATAGCTGCTGTCTTGTCAACTTACGTACCTTTATCGGTAACCACGTGACCTAAATATCTGAAACTTTGTTTAATAAACTCACATTTATCAGCATTTATTTTCAAGTTGACTTGAATGCATAAGGCTTCATATACGAATCTATGACGCTATCTACGGTTCTTTGAAACGTTGCGGGCGCAGAGTGTAATCCACGTTAATCTTAAGCAATGGGTATGCATCTGGCGCGGATTTACTTTCAAAATGATGGAAGTCCATGCACATACGCCAAGCTCCATTCCTTTTTCTTACGAGCATTTTTGAGGAATTGTGTGAGCTTCGTGCTGGTCCAATCTGTACGTTTGCAATTAACTTGTTAATCTCCGTACCTACGATTGCCTGCATCGCCGTATTTCTCGTAGCATAGCAACTTTTCCCTTAGAAATTCTTCGACTTTATGATGCTCGCTAGTTGAGGTCTCTCGTCGGTGTGTATGTTCTTACGCGTTAATCATGAATTTAGCATTTTTATTTGACTGTGTACGACGCTTCTGAAACTGTGTCTTATGGTAAAATTTCCTTCGAGGGTCCTCTTGGCGAGCAAGATGCGACCTTATCTGAAGTGAACGCACTATCACTCTTCAATGCGGCTCCATCCAGCAACTTGATGAGAAGTTTTCCTGCATCGTTGTTCATATTGACCGAAAATATTTCGGAAAAAAAACTGTGCCAGTGTCGATGCAGCTGTGACCCGATGGCCTGAGATGACTATCGTTGCGCCAATTCTTTTGTCTTCAAAGCAAAAATTGGTGGTTTCTGCTTGTAAATCTTCGTCAAAGATATGTGAACATACGTCAGTCTCAAGATGTCTTCGTGCTTTCAGTAATCATATTTTGTATTGTGGTCTCTAACTTACGCATCGTATATACACATGACCCCTAACTTGCGCGTGCTTAGCCGAGCATCGACAAGCAATCACTAAAAGCTTACTCTCCACGCATTAAATTAAAAACGCCTCGAGATAATGTTGCCATTAGCCAACATTTTTCAAAAACAATTATTTATTTTTATATTTAAAAATATGCTTAACAGCCTCCTCAAATATCATTAGTCTGTATCTGTCCTTTTGCAGTCGTGTTATCTTTTAATTTCAGGGATTTTGTGATTGAATCTAACTCTATTTTTCATAAATAAAAGGAATTTTTTTTAGGCAATAACCAAAGGTAGTCTGTCACCGAAATAGAATTTCATTTTTGATTCTGTATATTTGTCTTAATTGCGAAGGATTGAATTGGTTCTTTTCTTATTATCACGAATACACATTTTGAATTTATTGACGTGATATCACGAAGCACAATTCTCTGGAAGAGGCTCTTCGTTGCTGTTAGTAACCGTATGAATTAAACTCATTGATATATAAAAGCACCAACTGCTAAAGATACGTCCATGCTATAAAGCTCAACATTTAGATCAGTTTCCAATCTCTGCTTTGCAACTTGAGCGGAGGCTTCGAACTTGATACAAATCGATTGACCGCTTTTATTACCATATATTGCATCAATTGCATTTCTATAAATATTGCTATTTACTCCACCCAAAATGAGGAAAAAAACGAAAAAGTTCTCTATTAAAGGAGGTTCGCGTGCATTTAGAAATTCAAAAAATCAGTGCTTATGCCAAGAAAAAGCAAGACACCAGTAAGTGCCAATTTGCCAAATGAGTACCATGAACCAAATTATGGACTACGCAGGAAAAAGCGATAAGAACAAAAAAAATAGATGGCGAGAATAATACTAGAAAATTTACCAGAAAAGAGCCAGAGAAATGCTGTTACAAAGTACTGTGCCATAATTACACTTAATGTAAACACTCTTAACTCGACGTAGAAGAAATATGACCTCAACTGTTTTCCAAAACTCGGTCATGTCTTACGTTTTGTGTCGGTACGAAAGACAATTTTAATGAACTGTATTAAAATATGGGGCGAAGATAGCCATATTGTGTGTGTGTGTCATAAAAGTGTTTAAAATAGTTGAAAGACTTCACGAAGACGTCGTAGGTTGACTGTGTTCTACTAAATTACAATTTTTCCTTTCATTCTATCATTAAAAATTTTTAAAACAAGTAAGAAAATTCTATTCGGCTGTGCCGAATCTTTTATACCCGCCACCATTATCTTAAAAAAGCGTGAAAAAATTTAATTGTAATAGGTGGGCGTGGCAATGAAAGAACTTCCAATGTTTCTGCCGAACTTAAAGCCGATATCTTCATTTTTGCGGCCAGGAGAATGTTTACCACAGATATTACATAGACAGACGGACAGGGGCACATGCTTAAATCGATTCTAAATTTGGTACTGATCAAGAATATATATACCTTGTAAGGTCTCCGAAGTTTCCTTTTGGTAGTTGCAAACCAAATGAAAAAATGAAATATACCCTTCATCTTCGGTGGTGGATATAAAAAGACATACGCAACCTTTTATTAACCCGGGTCTTTCTGTGTTACCTTATCAATGATGGTGACGTAACCATTTTTATTAATAATTAGCGAGAATAAAAAAAGAATAAATTCTGCAAAAGGTTCTGCTCGAAAAAAGAATTCAATAGAATTTCGTCGACATCTCGGTAGAATAAACGTAAGCAATACTTTTAATAAAATATTTTTGACCATTTTCGCACAAGAAACTTGTACTTTTTATACAAAAATTTCGGTTTCATGTTTACATACCTAGTACATGTTATAAAGTCTTGAAATCATGATTGTTAATTTTAAACGCCAACAAATAAAGCATCGATAAACTTAATCGATCCTGATTTCCATACTAATAAAGTTGTCCATTGTGTATGAAAATCATTAAATTTTATTAAAATTAAAAACACAAAAGAAACAAGGTATAATTTTGATATTTTAACTGAACTTGTCTTTATGAAAACTATGCTTTATTGTTTAATTTCTGTTCTTTCTAACGAGTGTTAGGCATGAAGTATCATGTCTTTCATATATTTTGAGTTTGTGACCAGAAAATAAATTTCAATTTATGTTTGTTGGATAAATGCCCTCTTGACACATAGAATTGTAGCAACAACATTTTCTTGTGGATTTTTTGGTGGTGTCTTTTAGGTGTTATTATTCATTAGCGCTTCGTTAACAAATATACATATATGTTTAGTCTCTCTTGCTTATGTACTCATTCCTTAATATACATATTTCATATATTTATTTAAGTAATGTGCCAAAGACAAAGAAAAGCCTAATGCTCTTCTTTGTTATAATCGAAAATGCTCCATATTTAATTTAGACTATTCTTCTTTTGCTTATTAATCCTTGTTTTATATATTTATATATATTTACATAAGCAAAAGTAGATTTATACGGAGAACAAAATCAAATAATGTTTCTGTATTTTCATTTCCACTGTTAAGTTAACAATTTATTCCTCACTTTTGCTTTTATATTGATTACAACTATTTTCCGAACCAAAATGCTTCACCCTGTTATAGTATTTTTTGTTTCGAAAACTCGTTTTTGTCGTGACAATAATGTTATTTATATAAGATGGGACAACTCAATTTAAAACGGCTTTCAATGGTAGAAAGATAAAACAACGAACCGGCTTATCCATTCACAAATTTTAATCAATTATTTCGGTTTTAAAGTCGTCTGCACCTACGTTCCCATCTTATGTATATAACATTTTTAATCATTAACATTGTAGTGATATATGTACACGTGTGCAAAGTCATATGTGCATACATACAAATTGTCCCGGAGGGGGTTTCAGTTCCATAAAAGGACTGATTTCTATGTAAAATAAGAAATAAAATTAATAAAACTATTTTGTTTAACTTTAAAAAAACAAAAGCATTCACAAGATAGGTATGACATTTTTAAAACGTATTTAAAAATATTTGTCCTATAAATGGAGTTAGCCAAAGTCTTCTTTTCAAGTCTTAATACTTTCCTTAGTTTAATTTACTATATTATAATACATATGTTTGAGTAAAAGCCATTCAATATTGTATTAAAAATAAAATATTTTCGTATCGTGTTTATCCTTAATTTGTAAAATTGGTTTTTCAGGGCTGAATGGAAAAAATACATAGGCATGTATTTATAATTACATGATTTATTTGGTTAAAATATAGTATGCAGTGTTTAACGTATGCAAGTTGTCGAATGTCAAACGTGTGAAAAGGTATGTGATGTGACTACTGACTAGTCTATAAGTAGTTAGTCTAGTATGCATTACTTGTTTTCTCTTTGCATTAAATTTATATATTTTATTTCTATAAGCTATAAATGTTTTTTATATATGTGTTTACAATGTATAATTGTTATTCTTATTGTTTTTTTTTTTCAAATGCAAACATTGGAAGAGTCCATTTATTGAGATTTAGAGAACTATTAAAAAACGTCCACACTATGTGTGTGTGCATTACAAGTAAATTCGAAAGACCTACCAACTGAATGTAAGTATCTAGATAAAAAAAATTTACCAAACCTTAAAAATATTTGTTTGAATTATGGGCATGTGCTTAGACCGAACAGTAACGTAACGTAATGCTTTGTAAACATGTACTAAATATAATTGAAAATACTTCGTTTTCTTTTATAGCTGCTACTAGGAAATGCGGATATTTTTTCTTGTTATTAAGCAGACACTAAACCATTAGCAACCTGTCCTGAAACAATTCATCAATGTCAATCTTCCTCCTCTCTTGTTATCTGTTTGCTCTGCTCAAAATTCACAAGTTGATAAAAGTTTAGCCAAAAAACTGAAACTTGACTCATTTTAAAATTCGAGGATAAACTTACAACTCTGCATAAAAAAATATTTTCAAAGCAATAAAAGATATTTCTCAATTTTAACATAAATCGTAGAAGTCTACGTGACAATTGGTTTCCTGGGCTCAAATTGACGACTTTTATAAAGAAATACATTGTCGATATATATATATATATTGAAAATTTCTTATTAAATGAAATTAAATCCACCAATCATTTGAAGATTCATTCGACAAATAAAATATACAAGAATTCTATTTACTATGACAAGGTATATGGTGTTCATTAAAATGTTCAGCTTCTTTTTCTTTATTGCTTTCTGTGAACCTTTTTTAAAATAATGCAGTCAGACTGTAATAAAAATGTATCCACTGTAGGCTGGCACTTTTTATATAAGTAGATTAGCTCACGACTACGCCGGAATAAAAAGAAGTGTCCACGGACCGCCAGTCATGTTTTTTATACCAAAAGAAATAATTTTTTATTAGTTTTGTACCTGCTGGGGTACGTAACTGTAGTCGCTTTAACTGCTCAGTACAAACTGCCATAGTTTTCAAAATTTCGGAGTATTTTGCAATTATCGAAAAATTTTCAACAACTCTATGTGAACATACTAAAGAAAGGCATTTAATTAAAATATATTGTACTTTATATATAGTTTTATATAGGTGTACGCTTTCTTTGTTACTGTTACTGTCAGTATTATTTTCAGTGAAGGTTACCTGAACCCATTAAACTAACCCCCTCCTCTCGCCCTCGCTCCGCTCCACGCCGTCACTCTCTACTAATCTATTAAAAAATCAGACCGATAAATGTAAGACAAATAAATTATGTATAAGACATAGGAAGTATGTGTAATTTAGGTTCACATATGGATGGACATCGTGTGTGTGTGTGTGTCTTCATATAAAAAATTATTCGAAACGTCAGAACGTGACTGCTTCGACGATTACAATTTATATAATAAATACTATAAAATTTAGTTGTGAGCTACGATAATAAACTATTTGTTACCTTATTATATATATTCACATATCGTTTAAAAATTTCATTAAATCGTGTAAAAAAGTAATAATTTAATAAACTTAATGATACATTACAAATAATGTGAATAATAATGATATTTTGTTTAATTTATAAAAATACCACAAATACGGAAAAAATATTTACAAATATTTGCCATTGTATAAATTTATTTGGCGCTTGTTGGGGAAGCTTAAAATTCGTTTAAGTTTATTAATTTAATATTTTCACTGCTTGATAAACACGCATACAGCAAAAGGGACACGTTGGCTCCTTGCCAGAACATATACTATTAGCACAGTCTACGCAGAACATCTTGTGCCCGCACGGTATTAAAGCGGCTACCATTTCTTTTTCATGGCAAATGCAGCAATCGCGTTTAATCTTTGTTTTGCCATTGTGTTCCATTGGACCATGAATAATTATAGGTTTGTTTCGAAACTGACTGTAATTAAAATATTCTTGGTCAGTTGGACTTATAGATGCCGGACAATACGAACTGGTGACAACTGCCAGTTTCTTTGGTAGCTTCCATATATTTGGTGACTCGCCAATACCTTCATCTATTTCCGTAGAATCTCCAAGACTTACCCTTTTCCAGAATGTAGCTGCGCTCGCAGTACTATTATTTTGCGAAAGGCTCTTTGAAGAGGACGCGGATGTCGATGATGCCGAAGAACAAGAACGCGTTAAAGCACTGACGTTATTTGCACCATTAGAAATTTCATTAAAGTTAGACTTTAAATTTCTTAAAATTGCATTACTACTAATACTACGTACTGGTCCGCCGTTCGTCATAAAACTTGCGAGTTTGTGTATATTAGTCGCTTGTTGGTCTAAATCTGATTCGAAACCGCTACTTGTCTTGATTACATGATTTGGGTAATCTGCTTTATTAGTCGTCATATGAAAGTTCATCATCCCATTTAAATGAACCTGATTAATTGGATGGGAAGTTGATGTCATTGAAGGCTCAATATCTATTTCGGCTGATTTGGTTGAGGGAAATTCAGCTATATGACCGGAGGATGAGCTAAGGCTAGTCAAAGTATTTGCTAATTCTTTGTTTGAATTAGTTTCCGAATCCTGCAATTGGTTTACAACTTCTCCTACGCTTTGTTGGAAAGATTCAAAAGCAGATTCAATCCCAGTTTTATAGATGGTAGACAAAAGTTCGACGTGTATCTCGTCATTGACAATTTTATTAATAGTATTCATAGCTTGCAATGATTCATCATTACTACTGTGTGGTGTATTTTCCAGAGACATATTTTCAACTGAAGACGTAGCGGTAGGAATAAGTGTGTTAATCTTGGGAACTATTTGCAAAATAGGCAATGGTGATGCTAGCATGTTGTGTAAATTTAATTCGTCTTGAACTGTTGAGCTCACAGTGCGTTGTGAAGATGAAGGTGTCGTAAACATTAAAGCCGATTGCAACGCAGCGTTTTGGGGAACAGATTCCTGATTTATTGACGTGTTGACAATTTTCTGTACGTCTTTACTATCCTCTTGACCAATCGCTAAGTGAAATTCATGTGGTGTAGTGGAATGGGAAAGAGACATCGCAGTCGTCAAGGAGGTTGTAGGCGCAGGTATCGGAGTATGAATCGTCGGCGAAGCTGACAAATTTCCTGGCATAAACAAAGCCGACCTACTTGAGTTACCCAGGGTTTCGCCACCTGTTCGTGTTGCTATGTGCGCCTCGATATGTTTACGAGCCGCTTGCACATTGTCTGGTAAACCGGTTACTTCGAATATTGGCTCTTTATCACGTGATGGTGTGACAATATAAGTCTGTGTTTCATGCTGTATATGCTTGATAGTATTACCCTTAGGTCCTACAACTAGACCTACAACTCTATACGGCACACGTACCTGAATAGTGACTTGCCCCTGTATACCATTACCACCATTCAATGCATTTTTCGGAATGCAACCTACGCCAGTCATTCCATTATGAACACCAGTTCCTTCACCAGCTCTGCGAGTTGCGCGAATTAGCGTGAAGTGCTCGGCTGCCGACAATATTTCACGTTTTGCTTTTGCTACATCTTCTTTTCGGCCAGTTACAACAAAAACTGGCTCTTCATTTCGCACAGGAGTTTTTATGTAGGTATTTGTCTTAGCACGCAAAGCTTTGATTTTACAACCTTAAAAATACGTTTATATAATTACATTTACATAGCATACAATAATTTTTTTTGCTTACCTTGGCGTCCCACGATTTCAGCAACATGCTCTGAACTTGGAACTGGTACACACTCAGTCATATTTTGTGATTTTTTTGAACGCTCTTCTGAAATAGCTAAACATGTTGGCGTGTTTAGGAAATTCGGAGTATTGAAATGACCAGAGGTGCTTTGGTTGCCTGTGTACTTCGGATTAGTCAGCACTGTAGTATTATGTATTGGCAGTAATGTCTTACTTAAAGTATTCACTTGGTAAGCTGAGTTATACTGAGGAAACTGATTTTCTGTAGCTTGAAAACGCAGCTGCTGCAGTTGTGAGTTGATCATCTGGTCTTTTAAGCCCATCATTGATAATTCAACAGCGAGTTGCAATGTACGTGCATCGTCTGTATTTAAGCTTTGTATGGAATGATGAACCATTTGTTGCTGTTGATATTGAGATTGAAACTGTTGGAGGTGGTGGTGCCGAGAGTTATGGAGCGCGGAAAAATCCGAAGAGAAATCATCCAATAATATTTGTGATTGCTCATCAGATATATCATTTTCCTTTTTAATCGCATTGTCCTCCGATAATTTAAATTTAGCCAATAGAGGATTTTGCGGAGGACACTTTAAGACCTCTTCTTCAAATTCGCCGTTTACAACTTTTGATGGAAATGGATCATCTAAGATTTTAGTTGCTGGTGTAGGCGATGATAAGCTGCCGGTTGTAGAAGTTGATGATGTAGGAGAGTTTGAAAGAGATGAGCATCCAGAACTACCGCTTAAAATAATGGCATTCTCGAAGCAGAATGATGCAGACGAACATGTTGACGTTGACGAAACTTTTGCTGCAATTGTTGGTGTAAACACGTTCGATGGTGAACAAATCTCCGATGTTACAGCAGTATTTAAGATTGTTGCTGTTTTTATTGAAGACATGATCACCACGAGTTGTTTAGCCTTTCATAGATGTAATGCAAGTTTCACGATGCTTTATTTTTTTACACATTCTACTTTTTATTACATTGGTTTGTAATTGCAATGCATCAAAAAACGCGCTAATTACTCACTCTATCATTGAATTCTATGAAAAACAAGAAACCAAATAAATAAAAAATTAAGAACAGAATATTATGTTCTAAACGACTTTCGTACATTGCTTAGCTCACTTTCGACAATGTGTATACGGTGTATGCGATTCTAAGGCGATTATTAACCGGGCGTTGTTTTTTCAATTCAAAAATTTCCTGCGCACATGTGTATGTAGGCATTTGCTGCCGAACGTCCACAAAAAATCGTTTCTTAAAAGAAAAAATATCATTGTGCATCAATTTGAAAATTATATATACTAATTATTTGTTACAATCGCATAAGTTTGATACCTTTTATTGTCTAATTACCGCAGTTAAAGCCAAAAAAGCCGTGATGCAAAAGTTGTCCCCGCCAATGACCAAACAAAAATCAATAAATACAATCAGGATATATTCAGTACATCCTCTCTTTTCCTCCTTTCACACTATAGTCCCTTTCTAAATGCATGTAAAAATTCTTCAAATGAGCATGCACCATTTTCACCATATCAGCAGTGTCACCCTAAATTCCTCTCGAATTACAACACAATTGCTGAATTGCCTTCTTTAAAGCAGAGATGAAAAAGTGATGCCAATATAATTCATCCTATTGCAGAAATGTTACAAGTAGCTGAATCATTTTAAGTGTGTTGGCCAGCAATTACACCCGAAGTCTAGCCGCGAACATTTATCAACTTCAAGTCACTCACCCAAATACCACCTCGAAATGGCGTTCACTATTTATTTAATTTTTATTAAACACGCACAAGAGATTTTTTCAATTTTCGTTTGCTATTATTATATTTTCCCTTCAAGTTAAAAAAATACAATGCAAAATTCAAATATTTTAAAATACTACTTCTGTCACAAAGTATATATATATATATATAAATGTTGACTTTTCACTACATACAATTGTTTGTCTTAATATAAATGCGCAAGTTTCCAATATCACATTTAACTACTGAGTTTTGTGATAGAAGCCTAGGAATCTAGTGTACGCTTTTCTGAATTAGTGATGTGCAACGAAACGTAAAAAGCGAATACTCACTTATTATAAAGAAATTTAAGTTTAGCTTAATTGTCAACAAATAAAGCGATACAAATAATTTCTTCCCTCAGAAATTCAAATCGCATATTGTGTGGGGGCTATAATTTCATACATTTTTACGAGACAAGAGCAATGGCCCTGTTGCCTTTGGTTTGCTTGAGCCGTAAATTATTTTAAGCGCTTTCGCACAGAGCCGAAAATTGAATCTTAAATGGCCGTCGAATAAAGAACATTGTGATTAGAATATATAGGATAATGTATAGAGCCGAAATCTTGAAAGTTCGTATACAGATCCGTCGGTTTTTATATCAACGGAAAGTAGACCAAACGATAAGCTGTGAACAGTAATAAAGTCTTCAAATAGCGCATCAAATCGAATCGAATATAGTGATTTTTACCAATTACTTTTTCCTCTGCTGAACACCCTCTTAAGCTTGTTTTTCGATGTATGTTTAAAAAATAAATCTATGCGCATCTATAAAAAAGCCGCATTTAACCAAAACTTTCACATAATACCGTATGAGATATATTTACTTTTAAGAAAAGCCGAATATTATATCTATGGTTTAATAACGCAGTTTAAAACTAAATATTTTATGCAAAAATAAAATGTAGATAAATTTCTGCTTTACTACTCATCGCTTTACATCCTATTCACACCCTTGTTCTGATATTTCTACCTACTTAATGAATCCATCGAGACTTCTTTATATCCTTAAATGTTTAAGATTAACATTTAGTAGAAAGAATTCTGAGCATTTTTTAAATTTTTTTAGTAGTCTTTCACGAAGACATTGTTATTTGGATTTAGTTTTACATAGTTTTGCAAAAACTACCTCAACATTTTTACACAATATTTTTGTCTCTCTTTGTGCTATCTTTCAGTCTTTTATATAAGATAGTTTGCGCTTCAGTACAATAAATATGCTACAGAAACAGCTTGAAGCGATAAATAACTCCATATCCATTGGATACTTGTCAGTAATATTACTAGCACTACTCCACTCGATATCTCTGACCAAACGTTTATATCCCGCTCGGGGTCCTGGACAAACTAAAATTATTTTCAATAAAATTAGAGTTCCGCTCTTTTAGATGTTGGAGCATCCCTATTTATTGCTTTCTGTAAGCGGTATGCTACATAACGCACTCTCATGAAATGTACTCGACAGGATTTAAATATAAAAAATGAAGACAGGGTTGCTAAAATTCTACATTTTGCTCTCACTTGCAGAGCACAAAATAGGTGCAGATGTAACACTCGTACAGAGTTGGTTTTAGGTTAAATAAAGTTTTTTTATGGTTGGAGATAGAATGTCACATAGGTGCAAGAACAATCGAAAAAGATATCACTATTTTGAAAAAAAAGCATAGGTTTTACGGGACAATTACTAATTCGAATTTTTCAGTGAACACAGCAAATTCGGCTTGTCTTTCTAAATGCGGTTTCCTTCTTTCTTTGCCGTAACGTAGATAATAGAAAATTAGAATAAGATGCAACACACTTAACAAATCACGAATTATCAGTAAATAATTTGAAAAATACGCCAAGGTATTATAAATACAGCCATCCGATTGCACTAGCTACATATTTTGCTTGAAATAATTCCAAAAATACAGCATTTTTGCCGACAGCGAATCGTTTGCTGTAGACGCGCTGAATGTCTTTTTTAGGAATTATAAATATTTTGTTTACTATATTTGACGTTGCTCTAAAGTTTTTTGAAAAATAATACAGTCATATAAGTGTCATTCCATTAAAATCTGAGGTAAAATACTGTTAACGTCATACGTAGTAATTCTAAAGAGGAAGATTATAGCTCTACATACAGCATTGTGTCTATGCTAAACACATATTAACAAATTGTGAATGCGTAGATTTAAAGTGACTGGCAGTACTAATTATGCATGTAACAGTTAAGGATAGGGATCACGTGTTTTGTTTACATTTTTCTGACACGTGTCTTTGTTTGATTTTTTGGTTTGATTCTTTGTATTATACTTTTTTTTTACTTTGTTTGGCTCAGTTAGGCATTTGAGATATTCACATTCGAATTTTTCCCAGTTCCTGTCTATTTCTTTCCAGGTTGGCTGTTCGCCATGTCTCTTTTTTTCCTTAAATTAAGCTCATGTTTCTTCTTTTTTGCAATTGCAATTGTGGAAAAATAAAACAAATTGAATTAAGACATTTTAATTTTAAAATTGCATAAAAAATCTGTTCGATTTATTCAATTTAAAAATGTGTCAAGTTATTGTGTCCATAGAAAAACAGTCTTGTTAATTAATTGATAATTGTTAAATAGTTTTTTGCTGAACTCTTGGCGCAAAAAATTTTCATATTTTAACTTTGGCGCGAGTCAAACGGAGCTTTAGTATAAATAAAATCATCTTACTTATAACAGCTGTATTCTTTTCATTTACTACGGGTGCTGTAAGACTCTCAATAAGGCGAAATATTTTCTTTCATTCCAAGTTTCAGCAAAATGTCAAGAAGGGTAATGATTATGTATAAAAAATTTAGCTAACTCTCTCTCGTCTCTGACGAATTCCGTTTCCGTATGTTACTATATGCTGACTATCAAAATTTATCACCGTTTATGCATATTAGCTATCAAGTTCAAGTTCATTTGTTCTATTTCATTTCTTATAAAGAGTACTATAATTAGATAAGAAGAACTGCTTCGATATATATGTCATGAAGCCAACATCAACCCATGGGGAACCACAAGCAACCCGCCCATTCATGTTCCGAAAAGTAGTGACGTCACTCTTTCCACAGAGAGTACCTTATCTGGCTGTACATTTTTTACGGTACAAGGAACGAGCCAATACCAGTAGTTATCATAGAGGACCTATTGACAGCTTGCAAAAAAGTTAGAGATAGGAAAGCCCCCGGCCCGAATGGATTCCTAAGATGTTTGAAAAATGCCTGGAAGAGAGGACATTTCCTAATAAGTGGAAAATACAGAAGATCGTTCTCATTCCCAAAGGTAATAAGCTGCCGAACGAGCCATCGAAGTATCGGTCTATCTGCCTATTAGTTACAATGGGCATATTACTAGAGAGGGTCATATATGAGCGCCTGCTGCTGGTGGCCAAAGAGAGGTGCACTCTCTCCGATAACCAATATGGATTTACGAGAAGGTGGTCAACAATAGTTGCGTCGAGAACGTAGTGAGTCGTACATCAGAAGCCATAGCCGGAGAGCGATGGAAGGGTGGAGCTAAACAATATAGCACTGTGGTTATGCTCGACGTAAAAAACGCTTTTAATACTGCGGATTGAGGCAGCATATGCAAAGCCCTCATAAGAATGCAGGTTCTAAGACACATACTGGATACTGTAACGAGTTACCCCTCGAACCGTACGTAGATGTACGACAGCGACAAAGGGACAGAGATGCATAAGATAACTGCGGGAGTCCCACAAGGATCGGTCCTTGGTCCACATCTTGCACAACGGCGTACTGAAGCTACAGCTCCCCGACTGCGCAACAACCATCGGCTTTGCGGATGATATAGCAATAGTAGTAGTCGCAAAGCATGTCAAACAAGTAGAGAGGAAAGCTAGAGATGCAGTTGCGATGGAAAAGGCATGGCTGGAAGGGCTTGAAACTAGCCGAGCACAAGACAGGAATAGTGGTAATAAGCAGCCGAAAAGGTGTGGAAAGATGCGGTGTTCGAGTCGGTGAATATAGTATACAATCCTCCCCAACGTTCAAATACCTCTATGTCATGATAAACCATTGACTTAATTTCAATTATTCGGGGAATACGTGGCGTACAAACCTGTTGGCGTCCAAGCATCTTTAGCGAGAAACATGCCGAATATTGGAGGGTCAAAAACAACCAAGCGGAAAATCATCGCAACCGTAGTGACATTAGTGATACTGCATGCGAATCCAGTATGGGTAAAGGCATTAGTTGTAAAGTCGATATAAAGGAGACTGGCGGCAACATATCGCTATAAGGCAGACATGTGCTTTCCGCACAGTGTCGGAAGAAACTAAGCTCGTAATCGCAGGTGCTCTACCACCTGGACGACGAAATGAGGCGCATATGAACGGTGGCATGATTATGAGCGCTCTCGACGCGCCATAAGAGTAAAAGAGCGGTCAGCCTTGATAAGAGTATGACAATCGAGATAGGAGAGAACGATGAAAGGAAAATGGACGTTCAATCTAATTCCAAACATATCTCAGTGGATCGAAAGAAAGTACGGCGAAATAAATTTTTATTTCACGCAGTTCCTCATCGGCCACGGTTGTTTCCGAAAGTATCTGAACAGATTCGAGCATGATAATTCGCCGAACTGCCCGGAATGTGTACACACAGAGGAGAATGCGCTGCACGTTACGTTCTACTGCCGGAAATTCGAAAACAGCCGACCAGCGACATACAGCACGGATGTAGTTGAACTTTAATCGCGAGTAAAGTTGCTTGATTGAATGTGGAGGTGCATTGCAACCGGGTGCTTGACCCATAGAACGGTAGAGGTTTTAGATCGGCCTCGCTCTAACCAGATGTGAAGAAACACCTTTATCTTCAAAAATGTGTCGAAAAAATTAAATTTTTATATTTTTATGGAATAGCCTGGATATTTGTATTGCGTAGTTTATGACCAGTAAACAAAATATCCCCAGAGCAGAGATATTTTTAGCTTATATTATACCAAAGGCGTGTCCTTTGATCGATTTGGCCTATATTAAACATCAACATGGGTGCAAGAACTTCCATTGTTTCTCCCAAATTTGAAGCCGATATCTTCACCATTGCGGTCGGGAGAATGTTTACCACAGATATTGCATACATACTTTGTGGCATCCCTGAAGCTTCCTTCTGGGCATTACAAACAAATTGACAAAATGAATATTCCCCTCACCTTCGGTGGTGTGTTAAAAACTAAACATATACAAAATTTGTTTGAGATTTACAAAAAAATAATCTTTTACTTTTTACTAGTTGGCGCTCCAAAATAAAAGCAATTAATTAGTGGCCGGAAATTTCCGAGAAGCAAATAAATATAGAATTTCCCCATATGAGAGATTTCAAAAACAACAGGAAAATGTAATGTTTACGAAACAGAGAGAACAGAACGGTATTGTTTTTGAGAACACTCCAAACGAATATGATGTCAATGTTTCAGATGAAGATTAAGAAAATTTCCAAGTCCTCATTATTGATATTATGTCTTTAGTTCGAAAAAAAAAACAGATAAGAATAAATAAAATGAACTGTACAAATCAAGGTAGATTCCAATATTTAAAAGCTTACTTTTTTCAATATCTTATGCATTTATTCTTTCGAAAGTTATCCATTACAAAATAATCTAATAACATGTACATAGTAATATATAATATAATAATATACACATATACATATTCCAATTCCTAGTATACTTTGCTGATATTGGCGCTTCAATTAAAATTCTTGATGATTATTGAAGGATATATAAATAAGTAAAAAAGAAATATACAAACTAAAAACTTTCATTAAAATAATAGAAGCAATAGACACAATTTAATTTGTAAAATGAAAAGCAACGCTGTACCCACATTTGCAATCGTTGCTATCTTCCTTGGGCTTGTAATAGTTCTTTCACTCTTCAAGCAGAATCGGCCAGCGATCTAAATAATGGTTCGGTAACTGGAAAAGATTTTGAAACGTAAATGTAATACTAACCTTCCTTGCTTTGGTATGAATTTCTCGGAATTTCCTTTTTAGAGCTACCGCCGGATTTCGGAAAAGTGGTACCAGCTGAGGGTACAGAGTGTATTCACTATTGCCTGAAGAAAAATTATAAATTAATTTTGTTTTTTATTTTTTAATTACCGCTTACCGAGCAGCCAAGAATTTGAAATCGACTGTGACGAGTCTCATTTCATGGTCGCAAATCTATAAACAAATGTTTACAATTAGGTAGGATATTAAACAGCCACCTAGATTAGTTACTACCATTCCATTTAAGCTGTTTTTCTTTCCGATTAAATCTACCTCATTTCCCCCTGGCTTGGAAAAATAAACATTCGTTCCGTCGAAGGAACCAATAACTATAGCAAATAAGAAATATTTTTTAATGATTATTTACTAAACAACATAAGCAAATTTGATATTTACAAATAAATTTTACTTACCTTTAGCAAATTTATTTATGATTTAATTTAACAAATGAAACTTTTTCTTTTTTTTATATTGAAAATGAATGGAGGGGAAGTCTTTGTTTTACTGGGCTGTATACCCCGTAGGTATTTGCTTAATAAAACTTACTAATACCCTAGGTATTGGTTTAATACAATTTAATTTACAAAGTGAAAAATAATTAATCTCTTTAGCCGCGCTAATCGACAACATATTAGGTTTATTTATATTTTTTTTCACAGCTAGTTTTCTTAAAAACAAAACTCTGAAAGAGGTCTTTGTATTCAACACTAATGTAAATTTGACCATGGGGACTTGTGTTAAAAATTATGCTTCAGGCGAACAGTTAAAGATCCACCTAATGTGGAAGTTTTGATTCGTTAGATTCACATGGTGACACCAAAAGGACTTTGCAAAAACTAACACAGTACTATTTCTAATCTCAACTAATGTATTTGTCAATGTACGCAATATTTCAAACACCAAACGCAAAACAACCAATTCAAATATCGCGTACCACAACAGTTTTAACGATCTTTCCAAAGATATTATGTTGAGTTTTTAGAATCTTATTGATATCTTTGTAATGTAACGATTATTTCATACAGGAGGTGTTATTCACAGGTCCTCCAGAAGTCTTTTCAAACCAATTTGTAGACCTTCGGATGCTTTAATTATAATATTCGTATCTTTATTGGTTATTGACTGCTAACAAATTATTATACAATTTTTCAGAAACAGAAGAATAGTTCATAGTGAATCCCTCGAAAAACAGAATGTTTAACGGTCAGCTCATTTAAGTCGTCAGAATGTACACCCGATGGGGATTGCTTAAACTTTTCGCAAGGCTTTCTCGAATCCGTTTAGCAGCCATCGAGAAACACTTCTAGCCCCTTTATACATAATGCATTTGTGTTAGTCTAGAAATACTTTCATCGCTACTTGTCCCAATTCAATTGTGCTGACATATAACAGTGATTTATATAATTTTTAGAAGTTCTGTTGTTAGTCAAAAAGTTTAAATATTGTTATGAAAATCACAAACTGTTAAAGTACGCCTGAAGCAAACTTGCTAAAATGTATGACAAGGAAAATTGCTGCTTATATGATATCTGCCGTGGTTATGAAAAGGCGTATTTGCAGTTGTCGATGAAAGCAAAGTTTTGCAACAGCAAAATTTGTTTCGTTTTCTTTTTCATTGTTTTACGGATAACTTATTAAAAATATAAGGCTTATAAAACTAATTTTTTTTCTCAGCGCCCTCTTAATAATTTGTTTGTTTTAGTTTTTCCAATATTTTTTCTTGTGGACGAATTATTTATTCTATTCGTCATTTTTACTTAAATATTTACTTGACAAAGTTTTATTTCTTTCACACACGAAGTTTTACATTGGCTTGTCTATATGTGCCACGAGCTTCTACATACTTTTTCGAGTGATCTTTCAATCAATGTCTCTCTTCTCTAAAACAAACAAACCTAATCTTATTTATATATTGACGGACTTTGGGATCTTTCATTCGGACGAAACGGATATTATCTTTCTCTCTCGCTACATTTCTCTGTTTTTAATCATCAGGTACACAATTTACATTTTCAGAAGAAACATATATAAACGGAGAATGGGATTAGAGATGTTCCGCTATCTTAAATAAATAAGTCATCGCCCTGTTACTATTAAAAAAAAAAGACGGAAAACAAACAAAAAGACGAGTACCCTACCCGAAAATAATTATTCGCGGACGTTACACGGACTGTACTTTCTTAACATTGACATTGAACAAGAAGGAAGTTAACCCCAGAATAGTCAGATGGGACTCTGATCTTGGAGCAAAATAAATTCCAACAGAATTTATATTTTTTTCAGCAGAGGGATGAGGCTATGAGGTTATATTTGGAAAAGGAGGGAAGTGCGTGCCTGTAACAGTCGTCCCAATGAAACTACACTGCACTTTTGGCTTCAAATTCATATAAATATTTTCGAAAGCACTCTTTTAGTCTACTAGACAAATTGGAAATCAACACATAAAACAATAGGCTGCAAGTTCCTTGCAGATACTTTTTTTTGGAGCGCAGAAAAATACGAAATTTCAAAGAAAAAATTACTTTCAAATGATGATTTTTTTTTAAAAGTTTGTACAAGATTCAAAATATCTATTAAGTCATTAAAAAAAATTCCGAGTCCGTTTTTAGGAATTAAGCTTAAAGGGAAATTAAAGATAAAGGAACAAAATACATAACAATAACACTATTGCCAAGATGCCCCAACTCTATTAATATACTGCTTGTATATTATTAGTATCGATAAATACAGTGAAGAATATTATTCTACGAAGCTACTCAGCACACGTAAGATATAATATAATACAATAACTAATAGCCGTATTTGGAGTAGCATCACAAATACGTCAAAAGTAACAAGGCAGTTGCGAGCATTTTGTTGTGGTTTTCGAAAGTTAACAGTCTTGTTTTATAAAAAAAGTTAATGTTGAACAGTTTCATTATCATTATTACTCCAGGGTACCAAATTTGATATTAAATCACAAAAACTATGAGAAGAAACACAAGCACGAGCTTGCAGGATGCAAAATTTTGCGAACGCATATTTTTAGCTTATTAACATCCATCAATTTACTGCCGATTTTAGCCAAGTACCTGGACAGTTCGGTATAATATGCCAACTTGTGAACGAGTATTTAGTGTAGCACTGATTTGATTTAACGGCAAAGGTACAGAATTGCTAAAAATCCTAGATGAGAGCATTAATCTGTATGCATCAAACATATGTTGGATTGTTGTTGAAAAGTTGAATTTTCCTTCACAACATTCATTTGATTAGTATATTAAAGTTAGAAATGCTCGTCATCTATTGAAACAGAAACGCGTGGTTAACCTGCTTGTAAAATTTAAAACAGCACAATCAGCTTAAGTTGAATGTCTTTCATTAAACAGGTCAGTATTTCAAAAAATGAAAAAGAAGCAATTCAATTCTATACTTTTAATATTTTATAAAAACTCACTTGCTTTTGAAGCACATAGAATAGGTATATATAAACTTACATGTTCACGAATAAGTTACCAAGGAAAAGAACCAAGTCGTCCTATCACCCTACATCGTTAATGAGGACATCTCGTTCGAAAGAGGGAGCTGTCTCCTCCTCAAATAAATTTCTTATTTCGGTTTTTGTTTTTTACTTTTTTATATAAATATTACACACAACCATAAATATTATATTCATTTGCTATGTACGTATGCATGCATATACATATACACGATCATTTGAACTAAATAAAAAGAACTAAATTCAATTTTTTTCTTGATTATTTAAAATTATTTTTTGCGAAATATTAGATTTTAATTCGACAGTCCAAGGTATTCATCATTCAGGAGAGTAAACTCTATATACATATTTCATTCAGTCAATTTTACTCATATACAGTGATATCTGAATTAACTGGTGTCATTTGCGTTGTAAGGCTCAATACTTTCGATATTACTTAATACATAAATTGACATGATAACCCCTGAACATAGTTTACAAGTAACAATACGATTTTATGTCAATTTTCAAACATATTGCTTTTTAAATAAACAAGTATATAACACATTTGATCATTAATACACCTTAATTCACGTTTGTTTGAATGATTTTTGAGATTTCTTATGCAACTAAAAATAACACCATACTTCCTGTCTCTGTGCTTGATAGAGTAATCCTTAATAAGTTAGTAATATAACTTAATATAATAATAATAGTGATATCTCTGGCTATATATATCACATATTCTATCCAAGATTTTTTCATCCTGTATTTGTGCGGTAGATAAGGATCGCAGGAAAAAACCGCAAAAAAGTATTCAGAAACTTCGTAAACAGATATAACAAATAATTTATTAGAAAAACTTTATTTTTTGTTCGGCGGGAGTAACCGTATCAAAAAGTCTCTCTTGGAAAATATGTCAGAGCATTATGAAATAGCGAGAATATGCTTTTCAAACAAAACAATTAATTAAATTACACATGTAAACATTTAAAAAATATATATATTTAACTTTAAATATGGAAATCTTTTCAAAATCTTGTGATGAAGTGGATCCTAATCGTTTTCGTCACTTGAAGATATTACAGTTCATTTATTTTTTGTTTGTCGGCATGTAGACGCGGTGATAAACTTTTGCGACGATAGTCGTTTGATCAGCTACTTGTAAACGTCGTGGCAGCCAGATATACAAGTTCGAAGTTCTTTCTGGAATTTCGGACTTCTTTTAGAATTATTGTTTATTTTAAGAAACTGCTTTTCCGATATGCTGCAAAGATATATACTTGTATATATTTTATCCGCTGACCTAAAATCCGGTTCGTTTTGTCCGTCTTCATGATCTGTTAAGTTATTGATAATGGCGATATCATTTACGGTTTCGTTCTCAATTATTTTGATAAGATCATTTTCGCTGAAAGTGTCAAAATGCACTCCGCAAATGTACGTGCTAGCGCAATGATTTCTGATCAGAATATAGGTGATTTTTCTGTCACAACAATATTAGTGACACATTCCGACCGGATCGCTTTTCAGCACGAATTTATACGATACGGTTTATACAGTATAAATTCGAAAACCTTTTCCAAACTTCAGCCACGCTCATTCCATCGCGTTCTACATAATGTATTTGAATACAAGATTCATTTGAAAGTTAATTTCAAATAGGGTTTCGCAAAAGTTGCGATTATGCTCTGGTCTAGCGGTTGCATAAGGCCAATCGTATTCGATGGTAAAAAGACATTAGGATGCTTGATACAAGAATGGCCGGATGCATTGTCAACAATTAACAATACTTTAAAAAGAAGGTCCATCTCTCTAATATATTTTTCTACTTCTAACATTAACTTGACCTTGCGGCATTCCTTCCATTGTTGTCACCTGTTTCCTGTGAGTCGCTAGACATATTTGTGGCTGTTTTCATGTAAAACGAGCCCACTAGCGATCGGTTGGCATGAATCACTTTCAGACAAGACTTGAAATCGTGCTTGCTAAGGTGCAATCATCGTGATAATTTGTCTTACATGCGTGTAAAAATTGTTTTATATGGGACTTTTGAATGATCGCACTGGAATCAATTTTGCCAAATCAATTCTGTTTAGCACTGAATGTTTGATTAATGATTGATTACTTAATGCAATGGAATACCTTTTTCAATTGTAGAACGGGACTTGCCTATCTTTCATCTTCAAAATCCGCTGGGACATCCATTTGTTGTAAGATTTGACGATATGAAAACGATGACAGTAATTTCGTAACGAATCTGATGTTTACATTCATCCAAATATTTATAAGTAACATATATTCACTGATTTGGTCTCGAATCTCTCAATACTACCATCATTGATTGTTTTCAACGCAAATGGCCGTTTTTAGAATAGGAAGTACCAAATGAGAAAATGGTAATTGGGTTACCAACGATCACGCCATTAAAGTCTCGAAAGACAAGAATATAATCGTGAGAAATGCTGACATTGCATATTTAATTGTTACTGCGCACAGTGTGTATAGATTAGTTTGTAGGCCAAGTATTTTATGTAGAATCAAAATGAAGTGAACATCGAAACAGAACGCTAACATGTATAAATAAATACTATTTGGCGATCCTGCCAGGCGTCGAACCTAGAATCTTTTGATCTTGCTGAAATAGATATTGAATTTAACCGAGGTGAGCTTTGCATTGATGTACAAGTGTCTTAACATAAGCCAATCTTGGTTACTTTGATAGCCGGGAATGCAGTTGTATTTTCGAACAAAGTCCATTCCAATGATTTCATTACATGGGATTGAAAAGGTATCGCGAACAACATGAAAATGGAGATTGATGAGAGGATCTTCAATCTTCAAGTCTGCTTCCACCGTACCAAGAATGTTAGCTTGTCTGGATTAAGAGTTGCTTGGGTGGAGATATAGCCTTAGATATTTAAATTGATTTGAAAAACTACTATTTAAATATTCAGGATGGTCATCTCATTTGCCGAACTGTCGGTAACGTAACGGATGTTTCGGTTGTTCTGTAAGTTTAACTGGCCATCCCGATATCTACTCCGATTTTCTCCGATTACGAATGCTGTTGTCATTATTAAGGCTATAATTACTTCCGTTACGTTAGTCCGACCATTTCGTCTACTGTTGTAATGAAGGACTTCGTTGAACCATACACGTCAGTATATTTGCTAACAAATTTAAAAACCAACTTATCCATGTTGACCGGCTTGCATCATGTTGCAAACCCTGTCACTTTAGGCGTTCGCCGTTATTACCCTGAAAATTACGTGATACATTTTTCGGCATTATCTAAATGAAGTCCATCAAATATGTCGGCACCTTGCACACATCTTGTTATGTCTTTAATTTATCTCACATATGCATTGGCATTCCTTCCCTTCTGTCTTACGTTCATTAACTTTGTTGTTCGTACGTTGGTGTTCTCCCTCTTGACGCAATTCTTTAGTCGATTCATAATTTCTTGGACAGTTGTCTCGGTGTAAAGTAGGTTTCGGATCGTACCATTTAATTTTGCGCTAATTATCATATATAATTGCGGGCTTTTCATGTGAATTCTTTATTGTGTCTAACAGAACAATGACATCCAGGAAACTCTGTGGGTTCGCCGGTTTGCCGACAAAATTTGGCAAAATTCTGTGTTAAGAAATTTTATTTTTGTCTGTGCCATTGTCGATGTGTAGAAATCACTAAGTGATTTGTCCTGAGATAGTTTGTATTCTTCCTCCAGTAAGTCTGTATTAGTACCCACACTAATCAGAGCAGACACACAAAATCTCGAAGAGTTGAGTTGACGACGGAGTGCTATGATGATTCCATTTTTGGTGGTCATCCTGGAATTAGTCGCATGTTGAAAAAGGTAAGACGGCATTACACACGGCAACGCATAACAAGAGCCATTACAAAATAAATCCAATTATGTCCAAAATTTAAACCCAACAAATCAACTTTGAAGGTTAAAGAACCGATGTTACTCACGCTAACCCAAATTGGAACATTTCACGTGGTGTTAATAGGCACGGTAGAGTTCCTACCGAAATCATATAATGATAACGAATACGCCATCACCATAAAATCTGTGACTATACAAAACATTTAATTTCAATATCCCTAATCAATGAATTCGTCAGCTCAGTCGCGAAAGCGATTATTGAGAATTTTATATTAATTACGGACCTATGACTGATAAGAGAACAGAATATATGAATCAACTATTCAAAGAATTACGCAAATTTTTGAAAATTCAAAAAAATGAATTCAGCCGCATAGAGAAAATTATTTATTCGAATTTTAAATCTCAAACAAGGAAGACGATGATAAAGCTTTCTATTCCTAAAAGAAATTTCTTTTAAACTCTAAAACGTGGAACAAAACTCTTTGTGTAAACACTTGGGTATGTATATATACGTACATCTCCGGACTGCCGATACATACCGAATACGCGACAAGAACGCCACGAGGATCGCGAAGGAAAAAAACCACAGCCAGATAAGCGTATATAATTTCTTTATTTCACAGAAACAAGTGTACACGCTAACAGAGAACAAAAAAACCCATATAATTAATTTAAGTTAGAATTGACTTTTTTTACATGTTTGAACATCAAATGAATAATATATGTATATTTATATATTATTTAAAAGAATGATAATGTGAATGTGAAGTGGGGTGTTTTTGTGCTGGTTCCGGAAAGTGGTTCCTTAAGCGAGTGAAGTGAAAATAGTTTTTTTTTGTTATAAAAAAAAAAGAAATGCATGGTCTCGGTTTGAGATCTTACTCCGTGAGTCCCCTGCCGTGGCAAATGAGGAAACAAAAATCAATGCACTTTTGTCAGACTGTAATTCTATAAAGATGGAAGGGTGACGACCAAACCGAATGGTTTCAATTTGTCTCTTGTTGATTGCATGACGTCTAATTTTCAACTTTTTACACTGAATTGAACGGTCAAGGTGTCCACTTGTTTATAAGGATATAGCTAAGAATATCGTTTCTCTTTACCTTTGCAAATCAATCTTTGTGCGCATATAAATTTTGGATTTTTCTTTATTCTAAAGATGAAGTCTAAATCAAAGTTAAGTGAATCAGAACTTGATGGATCCGGAAACAGCCTTTGATGCTTGAAGCGCTTTCAAATCTCTATTTGATGTACGTGCGAAGGAACACTTTTTTAAAATTTGCATTGCATTTTTTCAAGTCAAGATGGCAGTGGGAATAACCTTTGTTTATCTGCGAAAATAAGGTACTATTTTCGTATTAATGATGAAACACTATTCTGCGGCAAAAAAGGGATTCGCTATAAAAAGTCGATACATCAACCCATAAAACCTCTAAAAGCAGTATTAGAGTAATTATTAAAGGTTAGGGACCCAGCAAGAAACTATTATATAAACTTAAAATTGTTATATAATCAATCTTCTACCTAAAAACATACTTTTAACTAAAATAAACCCAGTTAACCTTTCGTTATTATTAAATCATCAGAAACATGTAGATTTTTGTATGTCATAACCTCATCGCACATCCACTGAACTAATAGAGTAACAAACAGATAAGAGTGGCGAATGCCTTGTAATTATATGTATTGCCTATTTTAAAATATTTTTGCGTTTGATTTAAAATCTCAAATTATTCCCAATATATACATATGTTAGACCTTTGTACTCCTCATATTTTATTTTACTCACCACTAACTCCTTAACTAATTTAATTTAAGTGTTCGGAATATGACGCATTTTGCATTTGAAAGAAAAAACATTCGATAATTTTAAATGATTTTAAAAATTACGCCATGCAATATCGAATCGCAATGGGTTAATCCTCTTGAACGAAACGAAATCATGAATTTTTTGTTTTTCATTTTTGAAGGGTTTTGGAACATTTTCATCTTTATACAACAAAAAAATATGTTCGTATATGGTATGGGACATTTTCCTAAACGATTCAAACGAGTTGAAGTTGAAATAAAACTCCGATCTAACAGCAAATAAAGTGCAGGCTAGTAACGGCCTTGTCTGAATTACATTAGATTAACTCCGAATATCTTTCTCGGTGTATGTTTACCTCCACTAATTCATATAAAATATAAAATCAGGTAAAGTACAGTGTGTTTGGATATATGCTATTGACTTTCTACGAACAAACTACAGTACAAACAAGGAGAAAGAAATCTTTAACTGTGAAAAGCCTTTTATAATAAATACACCAACTTGCAAAGAACAACTCAAATAAAATGGGAATTAACGTATTACCATGACCTATTTATTGCAATAAACGAAAAAAAAACTCCAATTTAACACTAATTTTTACTAAATATAAAAGCTTTGAAATAATATTAAAAAATTCTTTAAAAATACTGGAAGGACAAATGTAGATGTAAAGACAAATGTTTATGCACGGTATATGATACCACATGCTTACATAAACACAGGCAATCTAAAGAGATCTTAAATATGAAAAGAACGTAACATTTTTTCGCTATAAAAAGAATGTATCTGAAAAAATAAAAATTTTAACTTAAATATGGAAGGTGTGCATAATTTTAGATTATATTATAAGTTTCTGTCGAACTGCTGCTAATTATTTGGGTTTGATATGTCGAAAAAGCTTGAAGTACGTGAACAAAATGCAAATACAAAGCAATACATTTTGCTAAACCTAAGAAATCATCGAATACAATATATATCCTAAATAATATAACATATAGGCTGAACATAACATATAAGAAACTTGCAACTTTATGAATTTCAAAAAGACGATAATGAAGAGACGCATATTCAAGACATTTAGAAACCAAGAAGAAAAGGTATTTGAGAAAGTAAAGAGGCTATACAAACCGAACAATTTTTACAATTACATATAATGTAACTCGAGGAAGGAAACAAATGTAAAATATTACATAAAGTATCCTGTTAGAACATGGAAAATTATGAGTATAGAAATAAGCAATAGCTTAAAATATGAAATCGTATTAATAAAAAAAAAAAGACTTTAAAACTTCCTTTTGTAATTCATATACCTTATGATTGCGATAATATAATTTTTGGAATCAAATAATGTTAACTGTCTTAAAAAAAATTCTCTCTGAAAAATCGCAATTAAAGTAACTTATTATTTTAAGTAGAAAATAGTCCTTTAAATTTAACCTTCAATAACTTTTCATGTGTTCGAGTTTTCTATTTTAAAAAAAATTTTTATTTTAGAAAATGAACTTGTTGGAATAAAAAAAACAGACAAAATCAAAGATTGTAAATTGTTCTTTACTTGTTTGTTTAAAATGTTTTGTACATATTCACTTTTATGATTTTAAAATAGGATATGTAAATTCATCTGATATAAACAATAAACTTTTATATCTTGATAAAATCCTATATTTTTTTGACGGTATCTACGTATGTTAGGGCCGAATATAAAAAGTGCTTGCATGTATTTTGGCCAACGAATTCTATTGATAAAAACGAAAAGTGTCGATGTACACAACGGTTAAATTCGATGATTTTGACTTTTTTCTACATAAAATAAAAGTTTTCTATTTAGTATTATTGAGTTATTCAATGTATACAGATGCTAATCATGAAATGCCCTCAACTGCATTTTCGACATTCATTACTTTTGTTGTTTGATTCGAAGAAATCTGCCGTCGAAGCCCATCAAATACTATTAAAGGCTTATGGTGATGCTGGTCCATCATATTCATATTGTCGTTTTTGGTTTCAACGGTTTAGAAGTGTTGATGTTGATGTGCATGACAAAGAACACATTCGAGGATCAAAAAAGCTCGAAAACAATTAATTGCAAGACTTGTTGGACGAAAATCCAGCTCAAGCTCTCAAAAAACTTTCGAATATCTTAGCAGTTGATGAATTAACTGTTTCTTACATGCGATGGGACAGATCCAATAGAGGAGAAATAGCCATCGCACGAATTGTTGAAAATGTCATTTCGAACCGTTTCAAGATAGCGGTTTCATTGGTTCAGGCCAAAAAAAATTTTTCGTGGCGTATTGCGACTCGCGATGAAAAGTAGACCTACTGCAATAATCCCAAACTCAAAAACTAATGGGTCAGTCGAAGAGAGCCATCCACATTGACACGGAAACGGAATATTCGTGGCTATAAACTTTTGCTTTGCATATGATGTAATCAGGAGGTGCAGTGTATTACGAACTGCTAAAACCGACTAAAACTGTTATTGCAGATGTCTATCGAAGTCAACTGAACAAATTGAACGATGTGTTGTTGCAATAAAGACCAGCAATAGCGGCTAACAGTCGCAAAGCGATTCGCTTGCATGAAAACGCTCGGCCATACATTGCGAAAGCTGTCAAGGATACACTGTTGTAACTCGAATGGGATATTCTGCCGCACCCTCACTCACTAGATATAACATCTTCTAATTACTACTTGCCCAGATCGATGCAACATAGTTTGGCCGGCACTCGGTTTCGGAATGCTGAAGAGGTGCGAAAATGGGTTATTGATTGAATATGCTGCATGTTGCTAATAATATAGGCAAGAGTTGTAGGAAATGATGGAAAATAATCAGAATAATATACATTGTACCAACTTTTCTCAATAAACGACTTTTTAAAGTGAAAAAACCTCCAGAATATATGCAAGCACCTAATATATTAAAATGATCAGATTTATTTACGATTTCTTAATTAAACAGATGGTTATACAAACAATCAAATAAGGTTAAATTGACTACGGGCCCGTTAAAAAAATTTTGGTTAGGATTGATTTTTTGGGTTAAGCTCTAAGTAATAAGGATAATGGACATATTTTTTGACAACTCCGGCCGCAACTGCTTATATTACTATTGAAACGAGAATTTGCGTACATCACATTCTTCCATGGTTAAAATTAAGAATTTTAACACTTATTAGCAAAATTGCACTAATTTGGAAATGAATTTTACGTATTTAAATGAAAAATGAAGAAAGCAAAGCGTAAATACAAAATGGAGCAAAAGTACTATGGACATATGTTTAAAAAATATTTATGAACTAAACAAAACAATTTTAATTTTTATTAAATACTAATCAGACTATTATTTGTATATATCTTTTTTATAATTATATAAATACATAAAATAGTTTATAAAGTTAACAGAGAATTGTAATATTGAAGGAATGAGCAGTATTCTGCTCAATGTTTATTTAGATATGGATCCATGATGATATAAAAGAAATCTATCTATAAAAGTTATTTTTTGGTCATATTCGAACTAAATAATTTACTACTGAGGAAAACTGAAAGTATAGGTCTCACAATTGTGTATTTATGGTCTGTTGCCAAAGGAAATCAAGTCCTGTTCTTGCGCGCTCAACCTTTCAACTCGTTATGGAGAGTGGGCTAAATACACGCAAATTTCTGATAAGAATACGTACGTATACATATGTGATATACGTGAAACTTAAATGTATATACTTTTATATATTTCAGTACAAATAAATAGGTAGCCTAAAAATGTAGAGCCTTATAATGGAGCCTTATTAAGTATATGCTTTTAAATTGAATGAATGAAAATGATGTACAAATTTGAGCTCTCGGAAGTTCAAGATTTTTTAAACTACCTATGAATATATATTTTCTATTTTGATATTCGCCAATTTTAAACTTTTTCTTACGTTTCATTTTTCATACACTTTTGGTATGGTTCATTATAATAAATGTTTTGATATTTTTTCTTTTTTGAAGATTATGAGCATCAAGTGTGTATTTATTTTATAAGGCATAATACCCAGTAACGATTAATTCAAGAAAGTAACAAGTGTCTAGTTATCAGTGAGATGGCTTTGAAAAATAATGATGAGTTTACAAGGCCTTATTTTAATTGGAATGTTTCTGGACATTATGTTCTAATTTTTTTAAATGAGTCATAGTTTATTTTTGTATAAATTGTTGTAGCTTTGAACAAGTTTTGTGATGAAACTACAGTTTTTCTCTTCTATTTCGTTACTTAAAAAGCATTGCACTTCTGTGCGTTCCGTGCCAGTAACTTTTACTGTGTGTGTATGTATATGCGTACATAAGCTACTCACTTGATAAAAGTTTGCACACCTTACTAGTTTAATTACTTTAGCTCTTTAATGAGTAAAATGTTGATTTCGTATTATTTCATTTTATTCAGCCGACATAATATTGTGCACTTGTTCTAATTTAAAGGCAAGACGTTGCTTTTGTGAAAATTCATCCTCTTCCAATGTCACTGTCAATTGCTCATTATATTTTACAGCATAAGTGTACAATTCATGGAGGGCACAATTTGTATTAAATTCTGTGGTATGAAGCTAAAAAATGTAAAGAAAAGAAAAATTAAATCAATTTACTAATATGTTAACTGGATGGAAAGGTTTCATTTGGGGTAAAGCCAACTGTATGAGATTATATTTAGCGAAATGTTTGTCCTCTTGTAAATTTCAATTCTACTACTTTGGGCCTATGCTTGTTCTTAATACGTTAATACGTTGATTTAATACGAAGAAAAAAATTTGTTTTTTTAAATAATTTTTAATGAAAATGATGTAAAGTGGAAAATCGAAGGCATAGGCAAGTAATTTGAATGTAGTTTTGTAAATTTCTAATGCGAAAATAAAACGCATAGGCCGACTAATTTGAATAAAATTTTGAATTATAAGTGTGAAGTATGGATGTTATCGATGGAGCAGAAATTTTGGCTGAAATCTTCACACCTCATTTTATTCCATATTGATTAAATTATTTTTAAGGTAGCCGGACATAAACCTTTTTATTTCACTTTTTAATAATGAGGATGGCGCTTTCTATGATACATGAATTGAGGTATTTGAAAAAGCGAAGAAAATACGCGTCAGGACCTTTCCGGTTGCTTAACATATTTTGTTCTTACTTACCCTCGACTCCTCGGCGAACATAGCGTTCATATCTTGGTCAGATATCGGCGGCATTTCCCGTATATCACGATAGTAACGGTCTACCCATTTTCGATACTCGGGAATATCTTTAGCGTACAGAAGTTTTGAACTTGGAGAATCTTTGCCTGAATAGAAAAAATATGTTTATGTTTGTCTTGATTTGCTTTGTGCACCATAATCAACACGTACCTAATCTATGGTCCGAAGTTGAACAAGAATCCATGAATGTTTGTGCTACCACTGATAGGCAAGAGTCAACTATATTTGACTTGTGTATATCGAACACAAAATTAGGATTTTTAATTAAATTAACCCAAAATCTATAATAAAAGCAAACAAAGATAATAGATAATAGAGATAATAAAGGTTTAAAAATTATATCTTATTAACAAAAAAATAATCATTCTTCCTTGAAGTGCTATAATTTAACAATTTTCTAGGAAAATCTCAAGTATTGGCATTGAAAATTTGGAATTTTTACTGTGATTCACCACAGTCTATGACTCTAATACCTACCTTAATGGTAGACTGTTACTTTTCCAAGTGTGGACAACTTCTGGATCAGTAATACCATGCAGCAGAGCTTGATCATCAAGAAAATCAAACATATATTTAATAGCTAAAGGCAGAGCCGACCCACGGTGTGCAGTACTAAATATGGTTTCAAACAAGTCGTCAACAAATTTCTGTAGCGTTCCTTTGGTTGCCAATAATCGCGTCAAGTAAATTTCTGATACTAATTTGTTAACACGTTCTCCTTCCTTCTGCAAATCGTTATCATGATGCTTAACCAAGTGCCAATATTTGATACCATTCTCATGCAGATCATTGTTCAAGGGGCTCCCAGCTCGACTGAAGGTCGGTGAAGACGATGTATACTTTGATAAGTTAAGAGTCTCGTATCTACCGAATTAAGTATACAAATAATATTTTAATGCTTTTGCAAATTAATGTTGCTCAACGTTACTTGTGAGATTTTTCGTTCTTGTCCGACAGTATGGAAAAGTTGTATATTGAACTTTGCTTAGGTACCAAACTTAAAGTAGCAACATCCGGTACGTTATAGTGTTGCAAAGTGTTAATTTTCTTCCACTCGTTTTCGGTTTTTGATGTCGTATCCTCATCATATAAAATAACACGACCTGAAGCACCGGTTCTCCATTCTAGATTTGTATAAAACAATTTAATTAGCAAATACTCAATGCCATTTTGCTTAAACCGAACATTTAGCATAAAGATCTGTTTCAAGGACAGATAACGGTTGTTCAACGTTCTATTAATTATTTTATGTACAATTATGTTTACTTAAAACTCCCGTCAGTTAAGTGGTACTAATCGCTAATTCTAGAGAAGAAGAGAAAATTGTAATTTGGAGATTATAGAATCCAAACTCAGATAGTCAAACGCACCCTTAAAATCGACAAGTATACCTAACGCATATTTATCAGGACAAGAGCTGACACATGATTGAACATGCATCCTGGCATCATAGGTAGAACGTCCCTCACGGAACCCGAACTGCCTGTCGGACAAACTAACACTGGAGAGCTCCATTATCCTTTCCAACACTTTTCAGGCACTGGAAGGATCACTCCTTATCTTATCAGGCAACTTTAAGATTGCCACCACTCTTGCCGCTTTCCAATGCGATGGGAAGTACGCATCAGTCAGACATCGACAATACGTCATACATAACGAGAAATAACCTTCCAGATGGCCTTTTCCACCTCTCCAGTTATTCCATCCATACCTCGAGACATTTTAGATCTAATTTTGAAGATCGCGTGACTAATCTCATGTTCCTGAACGAGTGCCGAAGAAGACATCGTTCTAATAAGACGAGCTTCCCCGTCACGCCCAAGAGAGAAGCCACTCATAAGGACCTGCAGACACTACCTCCATCTGGTAAGTACGAATTCCACTGACCTCTCGCAGTACGGTAAACTTGACTCCAAGGGTCATCAAGACTGCGAGAGAAAGGTCCTCCAGTCATCTTCTTTAGCTTCTATGCGTTTTTATTCACTTAGTCATTGCCTGTAGCCAATTCTGAGCTGGGAAATATCACCGCTATTGGACCGTCTCGCGCGTTAAAACTGACTTCCAAGGCTGCGGACGGCCCTTCGCTTCACAGACAGACCAGATGTCCACCACTTAACCTTCCTTCGAGAGACTTTACTGCATCTCTCCATACGGACTTAGTGATATCTTCTAGCTACTCATCTACAGTTTTGCTATTGAAAGTCTCAAGCAGGATACTTTCAACCGCTCCCCTAATATGGAACCCATAGGTATTCAAATTCACCCCAACAGAACGCCAAAGCTTGACATCCAACTGGACAGACGCGATGGGACTGCAGCGAATCCCCACTTTAATGACCTGCTGAACATAGTTCCGACGTTAAAACTTCCTTTGGAAGTTAAAAAAGTTGGCAAACATAGGTTCAAACAATGAAAAGTAGTGCATTTTAATACGTTTAAAAGGACTTTCGCCCTGTTGTTCGAAGTTGTATCACCAAGTCAAGTGTATCCCGGGTTGAAGCCTCCAGCAAGAACCACATTCTAAAGACCATGTAGGAAACCATAGTCATTGCATTTCATTTTTGAAATACTGAATCAAAATATTTGGTGCAAAGTAAACCGACGCTACTACGATGTTTGGCCTTAGGATAGTCTTACTTTCCTGACCAGTATGGTAACTTCACCGAAAACCATCGCAATGGCATTTTGAGATAGAGACATAATTTCAGATTCGGTGCACTTTCGCCAGATAAAAAGGTGTCACTAAGGACCTAATATTCTATCTGCAGAAAGGCTATCATTTTATGTTACTTGCTAGATTTAAGCTTGAAATGGACCCAGACTGACGCAGCTGATCATAGGCGGACTTCGAAACCGACATTTTAAAATTTTTCATAGTTGTTAATAGCGCAAAAGGTCTTAAAAGTTTCATCGAGTAATTTTTCAATTTCTGAGGAATTGTGCACGTTGTCAAAACTTTTCGGTTCATGGGGCTTCGGAAGTTGACATCTTTGTTTAGCAACTTGGACAAAATTTTTTTTGATGATAATTATATTTACATCCTCAGGCACATTCCTCGAATTTATTGTGGCAGAAGATTTTCCAACTGCTGGGAAATTCCCGCATGTTCCAAATTGTCTAAACATAGAAAAAAGTTTCCAGCGCATTTTTGTTTATACTTGCAGAACGAAGTATTTTCTATGGTTATTGTTTTGTGTATAACAAAATAATCGTTTCCTTTTCGGGCACTTCTTACTACGAATACTGTAACCAACTGATCCACAAGCCAGACACTCGATAAGTAAGCATCCATTTCATGGGCAGACTGCAGGTTTTCCACAGTTTATACATCTAGTTTCTTTACTTATACAGAATTCGACGACGTGGCCGAATCTATCACATTTGAAGCATTGGTTTAAGGATGGAATAAAATAGCATACTGGAAGGATACAGTAGTTGAATTTGATTGTTTTGTGGACTTTTCCTTCGAAGCCAATTTTGTGAATAAATTTGGTGCTGCCGGTGGGATAACAACGACATAACCTTGTCACAGACTAAATTTAGTATCAGACGGAGCATGAATTATGGATCCAATTTCCTTCATAGACGTTGGAATTTTTCGTACTATACCAAATTTCTTCGAGGAATATACGCCTTTAGGTTTTGTGATTTGTAAACATTAGATTTGAGAAAGTTATTTGCATTCTGGAGACTGTCGAATAGAAGTTTGTCCTTGCCATTGTTGATTGTTTTGAGATATTTAAGGCCATTTATATCGAGATTTTTGATATAATCAAAGAAGAAAAAAAAGCATCAATGGGGAAGACGAACTTTTTCTCTATGAGCGACTTTACATACTTCAAAACAACCGCGAAAACCACCACGAAACTTGGTTGTTTGGGATTGTACTGTCACTCCCTTTAATATTATTGATTGACATTAAAACTGAAGTTAGAGAGAGACCCTTTCTTTGTATTGGAAGCCACAGTTTTAGAGGAGTTGTTACCTATTACCACTTCTTAACTAGAGCACGTAATGAATTCATTTTCAGATCCTGTTACTTTTTCACGTAAGGTTTTTGCTCTGCTTTGGGAGCCGTGCACTTACTAGTCTGGTTTCTGACAAAACTGTCCAACTCTTTTTCATTTAACATCGATTTTATGTGTCTAAGCCCCATGCGGGGGATGGTTGCTTTTAGGCTTAGTGCTCGCTTAAAATTAAAAAACAAGGAAGCAAATTGAGAACATCTTCTGCTTTTCTCATAATCTGCCATGCATTTACAGTAAAAATTTTCAAGATAGTATATAAAAATGGAAAAAATCTTACATGCTCATTCAATATTATAGAGTAACCTTTTTTCTAAGACGAAGTTGGTGGGTACAAAACATTCGTTCAAAACCTAATAAAATTTTTAAATTTGTCAATTTTAACAATATACACAGGAACCGTATTTAATAGTAGTGAAGCTCGGCTTGATGGCAGTATTTTCTCTGTCAAGTATCCTCCCAAAGATGGTTTACGTTTTATTAGAAACATCATTTGGTAAGACTGGAAGGATATATATCGTGCTACTGCAAGATCGAATGAAGATCGCCTCTTTTACGAAATTCACCCTTTTCTGAACTTTGAACATCTGTCTGACACCATTTTCACCACATGGGAGATTAAGGTGCTCAGCAGACTCATGTTCAATCACTCTTTTGATAAGGTTTATCTTAAGATGATCAAAGTGGTCTCATCTGATACTTGTGAGGAATGCCATGTTTGTGAGTCAGCTGAGCACCTCATTTTCACATGTAAAAGATTCGATCACATCAGAAAATCTTTTAATTTTTTCAATACTTATAACAATCTATAGGATATCCTTCGTACTCGCAACAAAACTCATCTGATTCTCCTTTTAAATACAATATTCATCTAGTTATGCCTTTTTTATAATTTTTCCATCTAAACTATTTATTAATTTTTCTTTCTCTCTATTTATAAGTTTCTATCAGTCAAAGCTTGCTTTTCTTTCTTCTGGTTTATCGCCAGATTTGACAGAACTGAGCGGTCTACGAACATCTGTTGGCCTGTTATTCAAAAACGTCTAACTATCTGCAATTGGCAACTCTAATTGCTTGCATCAAAATTTTACTTGTTGTTCATGTGAAACTTTCATTTTTATTGAAATTGAGAAAAAGTGCCTTGGTAATTTTATGAAACAAAATTGAAGTTTTAACCAAAAAGTTTACTGGATATATAAGCCTTACTTCTCACAGGCTTCATCCATTTATATACTTTTCTATAAACCAAAAAAAAAAATAATAATAATAATAATTTACTTACATACCGCATATAATAAATATAAGAATTACATCAGCGTTTTTTAATTATCGCTATACTTACCCAAATCTAAATCATCTTTTCGTGGTCTTTGACTAGCGGGGGTATTTCGATATATGGTATCCAAACATTTCTCCTTAACCTGGCCAATTGTATCACAATCTAAAACTTTAACAGGAACATTTTCGGTATGTGAGGGCAACATGTCCATATTATTACAAAATATTTGTTGCTGTATGATACTAGCGCAGACCGTCATTGGTCTGAAGTCAATTAATTGTCGTATCAGTTTCTCCTCACTGAGAGAGTACCGAGCTTCGTGAGTGCATGCATCGACCGGTCCTTTGTCGACCTGTCCTTTTACAGCTCGAAACAACATGTAGAGTGGTTCACCAGCGCATTCTTTCAAAAACTTGTAGAGCAAAAAGGTAAACCACGCGCTAAGCATTTTCTCAGCCACACTCTCTGTGCGACGAAGCAGTAACTTCGGGTGCGATTTTCCTTCAATGCATTTTTCAATCAGGTCGCCTAAGAGTGTCTTAAGTATATCAGTGCAATACTCCAGTTTAGACTGTAACGTAACCATTATAAGCGAAGCAACATTAACTCGCTCGCGCATAGAAAAATAACGATTCGACTCTAACGTTCTTATAAAGAGTAATAGAAAAGTTTTATTCATAATAAGTTGGCCAAAGAGTCGTAAACCTTTCTCTTTACGTAATAACTCGGGCCGCTCCCATTGCAGAACAATATGATCTTCATGATTGGGAAATAAAATTTTCATGGCATAAGTACGGTAATCAAGAAATGGTATGCCACCAGAAGTGAGATCTCCTGTTAAGTCCGTCATTTCCGTTTGCAGTTCTGCAAACGCTTCTTTACATTCCGCCGCTACCCGCAACTCTAGTATATCCATTTGTTCTTGCATGTTACGTAGAACACGATTCGATTCTGAAGTTTTCTTTTTATATGCCACAAGTAGAGCTACAAATATCAAAACAATAAGAATGATACCAGCAATGACGACAAAGAAAGCATTTTTGCCCAAATCATGCATTAAGTTAGGAGAAGCGTAACTAAGAACGCCAATGCGATATTCCAAGGAACGGCCAATACGCACAATAACTTCTGGACCAGAATCATCACTGCTGCCATTGTCTTCATCATCTTCGTCAAACGGTTCAGCCGGCGGTCTGCAAGTTAACTGCTGGCGTGAGAGTGACGTAATATTACAGGTCCCCTTCTTGCCAATAAACACTAATACATCTGACTCTCGACAAGCACGATCTAAATTTCGACCATTAATCGTCAAATATTCACTCTTGTAATACTTCACTCGCTCTTCAAAGTTATGGTAGATCGGATTAGGATAAAGCTCGAAAAAGTTCTTGTGCTTCGATGAAAGATTCTGCACTTGTAGAACATTGTCCATAAAGAAACCATATTCAAGCATTTCCGGCTTCTCAGCATCCAGCAAATCATTATCTGCATCAATTACAGGTGAATCACACACCATTTCAGTTGCTGTCAACACTGAACATTGGCTTATAAAGGTTTTGTTTTTGAATATAACATACATGTTAGGATTTTGAATATAATTGAATTGAGTACCAATTACAGAAATTTGAATACCCCCGGCAGGTATGCCCTTTGGCACTTTCAGTTGGCCACTGGGACCCGAAGAAGTCTGCTCTACCGTAGGGTCTAATACATACTTGTAATTATATTCATTAAACTCACGAGGCCCATTGTCAAACATCATTTTTAAACGACCTTCTATTATACCAGGAGACGGAGAAGTGCGACAAGTAGCTTGATTAACGTCCACGCTCAAAATCTCGCAAGGTAGATGTTCGTTGATGAAAGCTTGAATACGGGAACCAGCATTTAGATATTTGCCGATAATACGTATCTGAGTACCTCCCGAAACTGGACCGTATTTCGGCGAAAAATTTGTTATTTTGGGATCTACAAACTCATAATCTTCTTTCGATTCACCCCGATAATCTCCAATTTGAACCACAATACGGCCACTACGGTACATCTGCACCCCAGGACTATCGACCGTACAGACAATTTGTTTAGTGTCGATATAATATTGTTGAAAAGGCATACAATTAATGCCAGCTATGCGTACGCCGGAATAAATATCTGTGAAGTTTTTGCCTAAATTAATACCGAGTATTGTTATGTTGGTTCCACCTTCCCACGGACCCGTTTTGGGCGAAAACGAATGTATTTGCGGATTTGGACAAGTTTCCATACGATTCAACCAATCCGTTTTACCTTCGTTATTCTTATTACACTGCTCTTCGACCTCGCAAGTATTTGTCGACGAACACCAACCGCAATTATACTTTTCAGGTAAAGCTAAACACATTCCGCAGCTATCGGCCATATCACGGCATCGATATATAACCACTGAAATTCAATCCAAAGATCAAAAAGGTTTTCTTACTTTAAAAATTCATTAAAAACTTATGTAATTCTACCTTTTATTTGTTTTTATGTACATTTATAAAAAAGACACACATAATAGTAAAAACCTTTCAAAGACATTTGAAAGCGATTAGTAGAATTTGACACATTACGCCGAAAATGCGAGCTATTTTGACTTAACAATTTGATATAATAAATTATAATACCATTGCAAAATTATTTATAATTTTTAAAGTTTCGACAAATATTTTTATACACATCGCAGCAGTTGTATTATTTATGCCCGCGAATTATTTATAACAAATAACTGTAGCATGATGGGAGGTTAAAATTCGAAAAGGACAAATATTGGATCATATAAGAATGTCCTGAAAAGTGGCATTGATATGAACATGAGTGAAATATTTGAAGAAATACGCTATGCGATGCATTTTTACTATAATAAGGATTAAAAACCTTGCAAAGAGGTGCCCAAACCTCTGAAGTGTACGGTAAGAATGCTGTGTGTAAACGAAGGACCCAGGGGTGATCTGCTCGATTCCGTTCAGGGAATTTTGGTGTCAGAAATGCACCTCGCTCTGATCGGCCAGTTACTAAAAAGTAGATAAAATTTGGCAACTCGTGGAGCAAGATCGGCACGCAAGCTGCTAGGAAATAGCGGAGGCACTAAACACCAACCATATGACAGTTTGGAATCATTTGAAAGGAGTAATTACAATAATTAATATATCCTATTAAATTATTTTTTATTATTTGTTAGATTCTCACTGGGTGGGAACAAATCAGATCTTTCAGTCTTAGGCAACGGTGAAAACGGAAAGATAAATAAAAAGCTTATCTTTTGTTTGTTTGTTTTGAGCACGTAATTTATATTTAACCTAGTCGGCACTTATTGGAACGAACATGAACTAAATCAATTCCATTATTCGTGCTTTTTAAGAATATGTATAATTTTTGATAAGACATAAGCACATTTTAACACAAATGCAAAAGGTCTTAGTGCATAAAAAAAGTTAATACCAATATATTTTTGTCGTCTCAAAAAGTTTTCCTTACAACTTATCTACTCACCATGTATATCATGTGGATTATCTAAAGGCTTCGAACCACCCCAAATCACTGCAAACGTTGCAGTCAAATTTGGCGAACGGGAAGTATACTGGAACTCCATGTTGTCACAATAAATTGTGTCACCCAAAAGTTGAGCATTTAAACTAGTAACACGACCTTCAATATTGAACTGACATACGAAACGTGTCTGCACAATGAATTGGCCTATGATATGAACTTTTACTTTTATTGATTTGCTAGTACCGGCGGCGACCAAAACTTCACTACCATCGCCTGTGGCATTGATAGTGGGACAAAAACCAGGTCCTGAACGATAACTGGGACCGATACGGCTTACGCCTGTCACTAAAATGTCATTACGACAATTTTCGGCAGTATCGTGCGTACAACGATGAGCTTCAACACACCAGTCGCAGGGAAATTCTGAGGACACGCATCGTGTGCACGAAGAATGTGTACTGCAGTCGAAGAAAGTAAAGTCGGTAGATACCAAATCCGGACCATTGCGTGTACGCACGGATAACTTCGCTGTAAAGTGGTGTTTGCCTTGTTCAATTTGCGGCAACATATCTGTGCGAGGTGTAGTACAATTAACGCCATTGCGTTTCTTTGTGGCATTAGTAAACAGCGCTTTTTCTTCTGTAGTGAAAGCGCAAACTAAATTCTCTTTCAGTTGCGGCAAGTGATCTATAGTCAACTCCAACGTGCGGGCTGTGGTGCGTTGCAGTTGGTGTGGCATAACACTCGTAATGGTAGTGCATTTACCCGTTTTATAACTAACCCAGTATAACGGATCATTAACTTCGTTCTGACAAGCTGATCGGGGACTGCATTTATTTTCTAAAGAACACCAGCCACAATAGGGATCCCGTGCTCCTAGGCATTCCCCACACGTCTTGTGATATAAGCAATCATATACCTTAACTTTGACGACTTGTGTACGTGACATGACGTAGATATGTAAATTTTGATTGTCAAAATGCATATCACGATTAATTGGAGAGGCGATATTTATAGGTATATTTGCATATTCATTGGCAATCGAACTTGATTCCACAACTACCTTTTTCAAGTAGCCATTTCCCGTTCCAACAAACACGACCGTATAACCACTTGTACTGGTAGCAGCTATTGATGTCAGATTATCTCTTAACACAGCTACAGGTACTGCTGCGATAGGTTGATCTCCACCCAAAGGAGAGTTGACGTCCAAACCACAAAAATCCTCGCCAATAGTTTGAAGTTTCTATAAAAATACCATATATGAAATTCTTCATTTGCTAATTTCTTATAATCCACTTACCGTCGTTACACAATCCATGTTTGGAGATATAAAATCTAAGCCGCGCGATCCTACGCCATTAAAACATGACTTAATATTCTGCATAAACTTACGTCGAATGGCCTTCAAAGAATAAATGCATAAGGCTGAATTGTCAGTAGATACATTCCCGCGGCCTTCAGAGAACACGCCGAATAACACATCATCTTGGGGGGTTATCGCAAGACTATTAGCCAGATCTGTGCTAGGCTTTCCTAGGTAGGCAGCTTGCACTAGATTGTATTTGGTACCACCGTGCTCCTTACTAATGCAGTCCACAGGTATCTCGGTATACGAGTAGTAATTAGAATCCTCTTGGCAAATACGCACCAACTTTGTAATATATTCCTTAGGAGTAGAGTGGTGATTGTGCTTCAGTTGTGTAGTAAGAAAATATGAAAAGCGCTCTGAACTAAAACCGTATATATAGGTGACCAGATATGATTCACGCGCGTATGAGTTGATAAATGTACGCGTCCCTGTTGTCACAGCGGAAGACGCTATTTGAAACATTTTAGATTTTTCTAATGAGCGCGACGCAACTGCTGGTATCTCACTGCGATAGGGAGAATTGTTCGTATAAGTCACACCTACGTACATGACGTTAGTGACTGGATGTTGTGGTGGTCCGGGTGCAATGAAAGCCACAGTTGATGAGTTGGCATCATTGGCCACCACAGCATCCGGCACCTCTTGTTCTACAATGCTGATGTTTTGTAAGTTTCTCACTGTACACGTTCCCTGAAACAACGAACCACATACTATAAGTCTAGATGTGGCTCGATCAATCAAAAGAACTTTATTATAGTTATCTGTAAGTCGACGCACTGCATGCAGTGGACAATCCAAAATAGTGCATTCAACAGAATCATTTTTTGGACCGGTCTTGACTGTCTCGTGAACCTCTAGGTCCGGAGAGAGCTGATACAGGCGATTGACCCCACCGACGTACACACGACCTGTTACTGAATCGACCACCAAATGGTTTAGCGATGCATCAAAATTAGCCACATGCGTAATAATATTGCTGTAGTTCTTATTGTTTCCGCTGTTGTTTGCTCTACCTTGAAATTGTACGAGAGATGAAGTAGCGTTTGGGCGTTCATCTCCAATATCGCCACTTCCCGCATTTTCCATTCTTAAGTCAGCTACCTCAAAATCACCAATTTTGAAAAGTAGCGAGTTTTCTATCGTAAGTGACGATTCAGTTACTAAAACTTGAAATGGCAACTTTGTTGGGGTTATGGCTCGTAACGAGTTGCTGTTATTGCCCATTGGAAAAGACTTAAAGATAGTAGTTGTACTGCTTTGGCTACTTTGTTGCGTATTAATGTTTCTTAATGAGGTGACCCACTGCATCATCGATGCCAACAAAATGCACATTACCAACTTCATTTTTCGCTACATAAATGCTTTAATTGATAAGCGCAAAAAGCATTAAAAGGGGAGAAAGAAAGAGCATTAAACATTGATAATATGCAAAACAATGAAATATGTTACATTGTGAACTTAATTTGTGTATACATTTATATACATACATTTATAGCCATGTACATACATGTACATGTCCATACATATATGACTTAACACTTCAAAATTTATTACTTAAAATCGAATAGAAAGGACTCACACAAAAGTAGTCAAGATTGTTTTACTACAACATAATTTACATATGGAAATGGAATGAAATTATTAAAAATCGTTTAAGGTTACTTCGGCTTCGCGTAACCCCTCAAATTTTAACGGCCAAATCGATCGAATCCGACAATATGAAATTGGTATCGAAATTGCAAATTCAAGCTAAATCTGTTTTTACAACAATCATTTACGACTTTTGCTTGAGTGTGAACACTTTATATTGCAAATGTTTATTTTGAAATCTTAGTAGGTGGTGTTTGAAATCTTAGTAGGTGGTGTAAGACAGTCATGCCATTAAACCTGACCGGTACGCTGTTAGACAATTAATATTGCTGATGTTTTCCATTTCATTTAAAGACCAAATAGTGAAAACCTTAGATTAATCTTAACCCTACTAAAACATCCAAAAATTATGGTACATTTCAGTACATCTACGACTTTATTTTTAGTTCATGTTTATTGTAAAAAGAAATATTCAAAAATCTTAAATTTTCCCGTGGACATGAAGAGGTTAATAGCATATTTAAGGTTTAGCAGTTGTGCTTGTTATTTAATGTACTTGGTCTTCCTTTACTTTGTGATCATAAATAAAACCGAAATCACGATGAATCTATTTGCTATCAACAGGCATTTTTACCGTAAACTGGACAAGTTTCACTCGGCTGCTACGTTTGCGAACTAAGACTATATAATATCAAAAAGTAAACAACGTGAGCGTTTACTTAACTCCTACAGCAGGCACAAAGAATATTGAAGAAGTCATTAATTTCGTGAAAGTATAAATAAAATTATTACATGCACTTTTTAAGGAATCTGTGATACATACTTCTGAAAAGTGATAAGGGGTAAAGGGTACTTCAAATATACAGATTGATGCAACAAATATTAAGTCATGTTAAACGATAATATAAATAAGAAACAATGTTTGCAATGCAAAGCTGCTTCTGCTTGTCTACACTTTAGATTTCTTCGAGAAAGTAAAATGAAGAAATAAAGGATCAGTACATAAAGCAATAATTAGAGTTGTTAATATCTCATAAAACATGTATTAAGTCGCATTCAAAACATAACTTTATGTAATGCAAATAAAATTTTCGTTTTCATTTGCCTTCGTTTTTGTACTTTCAAGTAAAGTATCCATATCAGAACTACCCTTTTTTGAGAGATAGATACAAAACACATAATTGACTCAGAGCGAATTTTTAATATCCACCCAAGCCCTTTAAAAGCACATTTGTTGCATGGGTTTAAGTTACACTAAACAATGAGATTCTAAATATCCATATTCTAGTTGTTTGACGCAAACATTTGGATGGATCTGTACAACATTTGTGTATGAACATTAATAGCATAAAACCCAGACGCAAAAGTTAGTCCTTTAATGGATGGCAAATTTTGCGCCACTTTACTGTGAAGATTCCTTTTAGTTCAAATTTTGTTTAAGTTACCTTTGTATGATGTGTTGTTTTAAGATGATATTGTAGGCAATTTTTTATATGCTCGGCAAAAAGGGGTGGAGAGTAGATGGCGTCGATCGAAGTGGATAACTAGCTACTGATAATATTAACACTGTGTTGATTCTAAACGATGTAGTTTACGAAACTGGCATGTTTGCAACTTTTTTCTTAAATTTATTAATTTATTTTTAATTCACTTTTGACTCCGTTTTAAATTTCAACTTTAATTTTTTTGCTACATATTCAAATTTATTGTTATATTAACCTAACGTATATATTTTCACTTGATATTTGTTGCATTTCTCGTGAGACAGTACATATTTTGTGGAAGGCAACAACTCTCTATAAACACGCATACGATAACCAAAACACACTTATTGAAATCATCTCACGTACATATAGTCACTCACATAATTAACTTATACGCACTCTACACACACCTAATTATTTGCGATTTCGTAATATACACATTGACAGCTTCGTAAACAAGACAGCTAATGCGAATTTAGTTATTTGAGTAGATATGAATGCAACTTCCTCAGAACTGTGTTTAATTAAATAGAAAAAAACTTTTTTGATTCTCCGCCCTTATTACAAGGGTATACATTTAATTAAAAAACACAAACTTTTGCTATGTTGACAGATAACATGGCGATCTTTTTTCATGGCAATACTGGTAAATGCAAAACTTGTTTCGCGTCTTTTTTTCCTCAGTACTTGAAACTTGACTATAACTTCTGAATTTTACACCCACAAGAATCTACAACGCTTCTATTTGAGTACTCATTCGTCATCTCTTTTCGCATTGAAAATTTGCTTACTACAGAGAAACACTCATTGCATCTCTTTTTCCCATAACTTCATAAATTCACCACACATCTATTTGAATGGTGTCATCCTATTGATAATATGCACAAACATCGTACATAAATATATTCTCATATTATTTCTATAAATGTATTTTTACATCCTGTGCATTTTTAAAAACATATTTAAGGTTATTAAATAGAAGACCACTACAAACATCTCAATTTAATCTGCCTAAACTAACAAATATGTATAAGCCTGCGATAAACAGTGTTGCAATGACGTTTTGTGCGATAAATTGGAGCTTCACTTGCCAAATTGCTTAACTCGATAAAATGAAAATTAAATAAATGGATTGCTTTCTAATGTTTTTTAAAATTATTTAAAATATAAATACAAATAAACGTTGTGTTACCTTAAACGTATCTTTTATCTGACGCCGTTTAAAATAAAAAGTATAATTAAACATATTTGATGTAATCGTTATTATTATACCTATTTTTTCGTGATTAAGACGTTTGATCAGTTTGGTAGTTAAAAAAGATATTATTTCAAATTCAACCTGTATGTTATTCTTATATTACAGGAACACATCATTATTTCAGTAAAGATTTTAGCAAAGTAGTTAATAGTTTTTGTGTTACTGTGACAAACATTAGGAGTATCACTACTTTGTGTACCTTGATTCATCAACAATATACTTAAAGTCTTCTTCGTTATCTGTATTTTAGCTCCCGCCGATTTTTACAACAACCATATGTAATAGGAAAATCTAAATTCAACAAGTCTAGCATGTCTTTTATTTTGTCACAGGTCTGTTAAATACAATGAAAACTGGTCAACATTTTCCAGACATAGTGGTCTCCCTGCAACATTTTTTGACTTGTTAACTCTATTCAATTATGAATCTTTCTTCAAGTCATACATGAGTTGTAATAGGTATGGTTTCGATTTTGTAATTTTATCCAGTGCATTTTGGGACAGTTTACTGTTATCGCTGTAACTGCTGCATTTCGGTTTTTGATAGAATTTTCTGGTAGTTTCTTGTGTGCATAGAGAAGCAATTTTGAAGCAATTTCAATAAGTTTAAATTGAAGTGGTATTTATATTCTAGTTGCTTTATTGAATTAAATTTTTATACGATTTGTATTAGACTATGGAGCTAACAGGATTGCCTGCTGAGATAAATCGTTTATTGTTCAATGGATAAAATTGTTTTACTATATAGTGGTGTTAATACTTATCATTAAATAAATTTATTTCGAACATATAAAGTTAGGAGTCAATCAAGCGCTTTGGAAATAACATCGAAAAAAATCAGAAAGTGGAGTTAACCGAAGTGGCAAATGAACCGTACAAATACATATATTCTTATCGTATGCGAAAGGGAAACAACACTAAGCTTCGATTTTCGATAAACGATGGCACAAACAAAGCACAAGCAAGTAACTACGGTTTTAAAATGTAAACAATCATTGTGTGAAATGAATTGTATAAAAAATAAATAAATAAATATTGAAAAAGTACAAAATAAATTATTTTTATTATTATTATCATCTTTATTATTATTACTACTATTCTCTTCATTATTATTATTGTTACTATTATTGTTATTATCACTATTATTATTCTTATTATTATTAATATTGTTATTATTATTATTATTAGAAATTGGTTTAGGTAGACAAAAAGCGTGAGAGAATATTATTAACTAACTAAGAGAAATTAGAATATTTTACCGGATCGAAACAAGAGGAAGAATAGTAAAGCGTTATTCAGTGTATATGAAGATATACGTGGATTATTGCATGCTCTACTGATATTCTACACTACTATTATTTAATATTAGAGTTGTGCTTTCTAATGCAACTGTCTCTCTCTTCACCTTACGATTATTCTTTTTAGAAAACTATTATATAACTATATTATGTATATAAATAATTCATCTTTAATATCGCTACAAAATTTATCATATCTTAACGATCAAAAGATGGACGCGCTTCGAAGGTCGGTAATTGACGAATGTTATTATATGAGTCAAGACGTATAATAAAATTAAAATGTTTATGTGATAAAAAATGGTTGATGCAATATTTACATACGCTAATAGAAAAAGAATCATGCATTGCCAACACCATTGACGTTGACTTAATATTGCGGTGTACCTACCGCATAAAAAGAAATAGCACAAAACAAAATGCACTATAAGTCGCACAAATAAAAAGCACATAAAATGTCGCACAAACACAGATTCAGTTGTATATATTGCAGGAAAATTTAATAAGATAGACAGCTAATTTTTATAGGAAGATCTGCATCTATACAAGAGAAACATAAACAAACCTAAATATATTGTTCGTTTGCCCTAGCTACGAAATAGAATTGATTTTTACTTTTTTATTAATTTTTACTTATTTATATACCTTTTTGGATAGTCATCAAATATTTTAATTGGAGCGCAAATATCATTAATATATATAAAAAGCTAAAATGTGAATATGTATAAATTATTATGTCATTATTTGGATAACTTTCTAAAGAATAAAAGCACGAGATATTAAAAAATGTAGTTTTTATATACTGGGTTTGTAGCTTAGTTTGTACAGTTATTTTTATTTGTTCATGTGTTTATTTGAATGGATTGAAAATATAATAATAATAAGAGGCTTAAACGTTATTTAAACTTCGTCTGATATATACAATATATTCACGCGGGATTTGTTGAATCGACAGATCGTTCTTTTTTTTGGGCACCTGTAATATCCTAGCGTGCAATGATTTCGCCTTATCCTTTGTTTCTCCCATCGTTTGCTATATATACTTCGTGTAGGCATTACATTACTTTCTGTCGTGTTTGCTTTCGATATGTTCGCATTTCTTCAGCCTCTTGCTGAAGAAACTTACTAATGTTATAAACAACCTTTTCGCATCTTTATTTTGGAACGAACACCTGTAAAAAATAGTTATTAGTACTAATAATAAAAAGTAGGAAGTAAGTTAATGTTATTACATGCATTCACTTCTATTTCTTATTTTCACTAACTGAGATATCGTCCGCGAATGTAAAATCTGTCACACTAGCGCTTCTGAACATGTACAGAATAATTACAAAAGAACTCAAAAGTCTTATTATTCAACGCAATGCTTTACTTGTAGATAGCAACGCTTCGCCATCGTTGGGGAACAAAATGAAGGAAATTTGAGCCATTACAGGATGGCCCTCGATGAAACGAAACATTTCATCCACTTAAAAGTTCCAGGCTAGAAAATTATTCACAGGGCCAAAAAGTCTAGTTGGAGGCAGTGCATTCCAATACCAGCGCGTCAATGAAAGACCACAGCAATAGGGTATGCACCCTCAAAAAGCAAACTTGAGCAAAGCAGGCAACCGATTTCCCTGGATTTCTGTGCAATGCAGGACAAAGGGGAATTCAAGAAAAATTCGCTTGGCGATCCACATGAACCGTAGTTTCGCAAACACAATCTTCACTGCAGAAAGAGCGCAATAGGCCATGACAACTTTCCGACCAAGTCACCGGGACCAGACGAGATAAAGCCATGTTTACAAGGCGCTGAAAATTTGGTTCCACAACTAACTAGGCTTTACAAAGCCACCCTCTTGACGGGGCCCACACCCCATAACTGGAACAAGACTAAGTCGATCTTCTTACCAAAAACAAGAAACAAAAATGAGCACCTGTCTAAATCATTCCGACTCATTAGTCCAAGTTCCTTCCTCTTTAAAACAATGGAGAAAATCGTAGACAACTGTTTAGGGGAGCGCGAACTAAATAAATCTACAACGACGGTAATTCATGAGCTAAACAGCATCATAGGAGGCACAATAGAGGCTTTTTTCGCCTTCGTTGACGTACAGGAAACTTCTGATAATACGTCATGCGGGGCTATTGAGAAAGAACTACAAAATATGATTATCTACTAGGTAATCAACACCTTGAACTCAAGACACATCACCGCTAAGGTAGCGAGAACGTCAATAACTATCAGGATGCCTAGATATTGTCCGCAAGAGGGGTACTCTCTCCTCTTATATAGATATTGGTCACTGACAAACTTCTGGCGCTACTCAACAATTTTGGAGTCAAAACTGTGGGCAATGTAGATAATCTGGCGATCGCAGTAGTGGGATGACATGAAGAAACTCCCACCGAGCAAATGCAAAAAGCCCTGCGCATAACCTACAATTGGACAAGGGATAGGACAAGGGATTAAACGTAAATCCCATAAAAAAAAGTTAGCTAATATGGCAAAAGATCTATGAAACGTTTATTGAACAACCAACGTTGGAAAAACTAATTTCTGCTATCGAGAGCTGAAGTACTTTAGTTTCTTGGTAGGAGAAGGTGCCTTAACAACTTATCCTGAGAAAGTAAACGCAGTGGTAAATTTTCCTGCTTATGCGTGTATAACTTAGGCATATATGGATATCTACGTATGTTGATTGTTAGATTCGACAAAATGTGTCAACTTATGGGTAGGATATTTTACTTCAGCGGTGCCCCAATTTACTACCATGATGGCTTCAAATAAACTGGAGCAAAGAATAATTGGAGTGGTAAAAAATATGCTAAACTAAATTAAGAAAACAAGCATTATAGTGAAAGATTCGTAAGATGTTCAATTAAAAGGTTAATGAAAGGAATGAAGTTGGGGTTCTTCGAAAGCTTTGCAAAATACTCGAGTTATTAAATTCGTTTGACTATACGAGCAAAAAATAAGCGTTTTTATTATAAATCTTTCCGATGAAATAATTTCTCTAGTTAACTGTAATTACAGGAAGCTTCGAAAGTGCAAATTAATGAAATAATACGATTTACTGAAGACCATCCTGAAATATTGGAAATATTGTAGTGGACGCTTATTGTGAAATAAAAAATGCAATTCGCGACTTACATACAATATTCCTCTTTTTGCATTTGTAGTGAAATAGCTTATTTCGCTTTTGGACATAAATAAAAATCATACAGAAATACCTTATTTCGCTTTTGGACATAAACAAACACATATTCTATTTTTTGATTTGTATGTAGGGCTTTTACAAATATATGATTTGAACATTCAAGGGAGTATGACGGACAAGTCCTCTCAAAATATTAATTTTGTCTTCTAATAGAATGTTTTGCAGGGGAACTATTAACATAAGGAGAAATTGAAATTATCTCTCCCTTTTTTTTGTTTACAAATTCTAACAAACTAATTTTCATATTAAAAAAAGTTGTCAATAGCAAACTTCTTCAAAAATTGGGTTTCCCGAGTCCGCACCAGGTTTTTTTTATTTACTAATACTTGCAGAACAAGAAAATGTAAATCCACGAGCTCTAAAAAAGCTGTTAGTTAATTTAATTATTTTCTTTTCATGCTCTGTAATATATATAAAATTATTGTGTTTCAGCGTCGTATTTTTCCGCAATGTTGGCACGAATGTTCATAAATTATCGATATTAAACTTTTGTGTATTATTATTTGCAGTTCAGATTGTCTTCTAACTATAATAATTTGATTGCAAAAATGTTGCGTTTAAATTTATTTTTCTAATACAATTTTTCCTTATATGATGTCATTTCAACTACAATTAGTGCATATAATATCTGTTTTATGTGTTGATTTAATTTTACTGTGCTGTTATTTTTACTAGTTTTATTGATGGTTGAACAAATGCTTGTTAATTGCACATCTCTGCGTGAGTATTTTTGAATTGCCTACCCTACCTACGATATGGTTACATTTTTACATAATTATAGGATTTTTTTTTATTTGACTAAAGATAAATTTGCGTTGCTGTTATTTATTACATTATCACTTTCTTATGCAAAAACGCTAAATTAAACCAATGAATTGTAGGGAAAACACTTGCAGGATTTAAGCAAAGAGCATTGTAAATATATGAAAAATAAAAAAACGAACTGTAAAAGTGTTATTTAAAATTGTATTAATCGTTGTTTTTAGAAGCAACTGTTTCTATTAAAAACATGAATTTATTATATTGAAGTCGAACTGTAATGCTAAAGTAAAATACAGGGAAATCAGCTTAAGTCGACACATGCGTAAATCTCATGCAATGTCTAAAAGCGATTACTAATAAAAAAAAGTGTTTGTGTGAGTGAAAACGATAAAGTGGAACAGAACGTAGTCAAGTAGTATGTTTTTCTGTTAGTGTAATGAAATTTTGATTTTTAGAAGCTTACGTTTGAAATCGTAAACAGACTATTCTTTTTAAAATGTTGTAACTAAAACAGATAACAATTTTTGCAACTTGACAAATAGCTGTAAAATTAGTACAAATGCGTAATAGGCAGCCCCAAAGTTAGTGAGTGAGACAATTAGTATAAACATCTGACGCATTTCCTAAAACTTTATTTTAATTGTATACTTTTTACGTAAGTTTTTCCTGATGCTTACCACCTTTGTGTGTTGCCAACCATATGTTTTCAAAAACTAAATGTTCATGAATTCTGAAAAAATGAAGATATGAAAGAGAGTTTGTTCGCGCTGATATGCCGATAAAAGTAAATAGAAAAATGTATTTACACACTTTAGATGCGAATTTTTGAAGTTCTTAAAAGATTTAATAAATGATTAACTTTATAATGCTTTAACACCGAAAGTAAACCTACTCCAAATATAACGTGTTATTACAGCAGTATAATAATAAAAAAATAAAATAGTTATATGATTAACCGAACACAGGCTGCATTGTCAGCCATACTAATTTTTAATAAGATCAATACATCTAAAAACTTAGATCAATACATCTTAAACTTTTACCACAATTGTTTCAATAAAAATATTAATCAATTTAATTAATTATGTCGTGTTTAAATAAAATGCAATATTTAGATAACGCTTGCGTATTTTATGCTAACATAATTTCTTCCTTAGAATGTATATATATTTAAAAATGCGACAAAAATCGTATCTGACAAAAGCTAACGTCGCAGCTGTTTATTTAATTTTTTTTTCTATTAATTACTTAACAGGTTATCGAATATTAGGTTTATTGTAAGGTAAAATCAGTACCACACGAGGCGATACGTTGTTAGCTAACTGACCTTTCAATTTAGAGTAGTAAATACGATTGTCAAACCGTGTTGTCTCTTTTGTTCATTACTTTTTCGTTTCGTTGTGTTTCATTTCAACTTCACCTAAAATTTCAGAACTTACAGAGCATGCCGTGCGTACATTTACTAATTTTTTCAACGTTCTCCTGTCAAACATAAAGAAGGTATTTTACTTTTGTTTTATGTTGTAAAAACAAGAAATAAATAAAATATAATTTTCAGTGCAATTTAATATATATTTTTCATTTTATATTGAACCAAAATAAAAAGTAATGTTAATATGGAATACAAAAATAAAAAGTTTAACATTGTGACTGACTGCTATTAAAAAGTGTGGAAAACGTAACATCTAAAAATTGTGCGAAATTGGGACCCAAATTAGAAAGTTTTGTACAAAGTTTATGGAAAAATAATGTCTTAGTATTTGCTACTACGTAAACATCCGTGTCAACAAAGATACTATTATAGAATCGGAGTTTCATAAATAGCCATTGTTGGTTAGCCGTGAATCATTTATAGTTTGGCTGCCATATGCTATTTAATAAAGCGTACAAAATTTTAGCAAAACAATTAAAGAGGAAAAAATAAAAATTTTCATAAAAGCAAGGCAAGATTTAAAAATTAAAAAATAGCATAAAACAGTTAGAGATGCAGCGAATTTCGTCCCGTTTTGACGGGTAACTAAATTTTTGAATCTTACGGGAATGTTGCAAGTATAAACATAGAAAAGAGCTTAAGCTTTTTCTCTCAAAAAATACATTATAAAAAGTGAGATATGTCCACAATCAGTAGATAAAATTGTGATGGAAGTAGTATTTTAAACATTTAAATAAATATATTTTGATAGTTTTCCTTTTCTATTTTTCTTCTATTTTTTGGTCTTTAACATAATTGAAGTCCTCGAAGGAATATGAAAAACACATTAGCTACACATGTATGACAGCAGTGATGTTCTGGCGGTGGTGTTCTTTATTTATCGGCTTATGTTGCCGTTTCCCAATAGATTACATAGAACAGATAGTCTTAATTGTTCCATTATGCCTAAATTGGAGAAATTGCTTCTATTGTAAAAGAAAGCTATTTGATCGTCACGAAATCGAGATAAGAGATATACTATCTGACAACAATTACATTATTAGTGTATATGTTGGATAATGTTAGACGAAAACTGTGAAGTTCAAATCTGTGTCGAAATTTCGCCTTCCAAAGCAAATATATAACTAATGCCTTCTACACAACAATACTCTATGAAATATATTTGCAAATTTCAATTCGACGAATTCGTCATTGTTTGTCTTGCCTTGCAAGAGAAAAATTTTAGAGATTTAGCCACATTGGTGTTACCCTTGATTAAATATCGATAAATACTTGTTACGCCCACGTCATGTAACCCCAAATAGAAAAACGCACATTTTGAAATGTTAATGTAAAATTAATTAGATCAGTGCAGCTATTTACGTATAATCGTGAATTATTAGGCAATTTACTGAAAACTTATTAATACAATATAATTGTGTTGTTAGTTCAGCTACTTTCTGCTTTCATGAATGCATCGGTAGGCTTTTTCTTGTTACCGATATTTTATCCGCCGCAATAAGTACATTACATGTGTGAACGCTTGGGAGTATGCGCATCGAAGGCTGCATTTATCCTAGCTACCGTCTATATTAAAAAAAGAATATATATATATGTATATATATATAATATTATAATGTGTGTGTGTGCATGTATACATTACCTGACACATAGATTTTTGATATGGGCGTGTCAGTGCACAGTAGCATCTGCACACCGTGTTTGAACATTATTTCCTCACTTCATATTTCTTATCTTATTCCGTTTTAGACCCTTTGCTTTCTATATCAACTGTGGTGTTAAAACATAAGATATTTTACTTGCATCATCAGTGCCTAAAACTACATTTGATTCTTTCCATTTCAAATAATTATTTTCCAAAGCTATCTCTGGGCTTATTTTAAACATCAACTTGAAATGGATTGACTTTTTACCAATATAGCAACGGAAACCTCGATAATTGCTTTGGTCTGGTCTTTTGATGTAGCAACGTTAAGAATTTTTTAGAGGAATAATTAAATTAAATCAAACAAAACTACCGCAAAAAAGTCGAAACAATTTATATTGTTTCTAAATGAACAATAGGCAGATTCTAGATCTAACCTTACGTTTATCGCAAGCATTAGATCAAAATTATGATGTAAGTTAAATTGGCAATACTCTTAAAACGTTTTCGCGTTCATTAACGATTATCTGTTCAAAGGTTGTTAACATGGACGCTGTTCTATCTGTTATCACGACGCTTGAAAGTACGACAGTTACAAAAGCACATTTGGAGACCACCCGATTAGCGAAGTACATTAACCAGTTGCGAAGGCGTACGAAGTGTGAACATTTGGCGCGTCGGGCCAAGTCGCTCCTGAAGAGGTGGCGTGAAATGGTTGGTATACAACAGGCACACCAAAATGAAGCAGCGTTAACTACAACGTTGCATGTAAACAATACTTCTCTCATATCGGGTCTCTCTATATCTAATTTGGGAACCGATTCACCTCAACTACCGCCGCACGCAACACAGATGCGTTTTCAATCTGATTCTATTAACTATACCCTGCAGTCCAATCAAACTCACGCACAACCCCAGCGACAATTGCAATTTCACCCCCAAACTGAACTGAATTTTCCGAATGATTTAAATTATTCTAGAAATACTGACACTAATAATGAATTTCTTCGTAATACTACGTCAAACTCTGCTCCAGTTTCATTGTTGACTAAAAGTGTCAATCCAACCAATGTAAAAAGATTGAACAGAAATGCACATGAACAGAAGCATCAACAGCAACAGCCCATAAGTTTTGCCAACCTACTATCGGGCTTAAATACCAGCAGTGATAGCATATGTGGTAATTCAAAAAGTTCTTCGATGAAAACGCATAAAAGAATTGCAGAACATGATTCGGTGCAAACAGTAGAGACTTTAATCATAGACCACTCTTCGAATTCAAATTCCGAGATCGTATTTATGCCCTCCAATTGTACAAGTTGTATCAAAACTGAAAATGTTCCTCCGATAATCATTGATCTACAGGACACAAATTCCGTGGAGACCAATGAACAGCATTTAGTTGTTCATCCAAAAGTTATTAGTATATCGTCTTCATCCAAATCTCGAAAATCCAGGATAAATAAAAAACGTCGAGATGCTACCAATTCCATTGAATTCGATGTTGCTTCGCTTGACAATGATTGTGTAGATAAGTCAGCCCTCAGTGGAGAGACAAAGTCTTGTTCAGTGTGTCCTATATCCAGCATTTCTGGTATATTTACCAATTTTTGGAAAAAAGAAAACAAATCAATTTTTCCTTATTTTTCAGAAATACTTTCACTATCAAATAGTTCCATGAGCTCGGTATTTCCCATGGAAAAGGTAATGGTTAATGCGAACTCTTCAGTGTCCACGACGAATAATCGATCACAAGTTGGCGACAAAGTGCCTAAGTCAGATTTGACATTTGCTGGCAAATTCAAACAGGCCTCAGCACAGTCTGCATGTGACCGTGTTTTAGAATATAAATGTAACCGTGATGTTATTATTGATGGCGTAGGCTCCAACGCTAGCAACAATAACCAAAGCTATTCCCCTAACATATTAGATACGAAGACATCACCGATAATTTCAAACAAATTTACACCCTTTAGCGGCGTGGGAATTAATTCAAATGACAGTACTTCGAACAGTCGCATTTCACAATTTGAAGCGGTTAAAGGTGAAAAATTTTCGCATGTCTTTTACAATAGTAGTCCAAAACACAACGAAGACACAAGCCCTCAGAAGCAACATTGTGCGTATAAACATGAGAGTTATAGCACATCGACATATTTAAAGGATTCAGTTGTGCCTATAAGTGAAACGAAACAAGCAGACCCAGGTATTTGTAACACTGGCGAAGTAAAAGTGCCAAAAAAACGCGGACGCAAAAAAGGTTCTAAGGGGGTTGATTCCGTCATCGCGAAAGAGGTCAGCTTATCATCCGAAATGTTAATATCATCGTTAGGAACTGGAGTTAAAAAGGTAAAAACAACAAAAGAGCTTTATGCCGAAATAAAGAGCCGTAAGCTAGTTGCTGGAGCAGCTGAGCCTGCGGAGCGAGTGGCTTCCCCTGCCACTAGCATAAACTCCCAACTACAGACGCAACAACAAGCATTTTCAGGTCCCGAATCGTCTTGTTCAGGTATGAAGCATACTTTTGACAGCAATCACAACAAGTAGTAGTATATTTTTTTTTATGAATAAATAAGAACCGTCACTACATTCACCGCGTACCTTAGATGCCTGCTCAACAAATGCTACCATGTCTACCGTCGCTACGCGATCTACACCCGATAAATCAGTCGCGGAAACTCACCCAGGTACTATATAATATTCATTTATTGATGTTTATTTATTATATTTTGTACTCTCTGCATAATATTGTAGATGATAGTTTTACGCTTACCGATGATAGCATACTGCCTTCAAAAATGGTAGCGGTAATTTCGCGCGAACATAATACGCAAGACACAAATAGTAATACTTGTTCTGACATAAAATCAGAGTCATTTGAAAATGCTCGTAACGTCCCTTTGACAACAGCAGCCTCAATTTCAGCAATAAGAGCTCAAATTTGTGAACTGGCTAAAAAATTCACCCCCGTTTCGTCACTTAAATTTACGGAAGACAACATACCATGCACTTGTACGGTCGTTGAGGTGACGCCAGAGAAGTTTAAAGGAATCGATAAAATTAATGAAGCTGACGAGGGTTTAATTGACGTTAATCAGACGAATTCCAACATAACCGTTGCTTTAGAACAACTTCATTCATCGACAGCAGCCACGGCTGACGAAATTTCAAAACCAAAAACTGTTGAACACGAAGTAACTGATATAACAATAAATTCGCAGGTATCAAGAAGCCCACTTTCATGCCTGACGTCAAAACAGAAACTTAAGAAATCAATATTCGATTTTGATTTTGACGACAACGAAGAAGACCCTCTGCATACAATAATCGCGGATTTGGCTGCTAACAAGAAAAATGAGACTGCTTACAGCGGAGACGAAGAGAGATCGAATGAAGCGAGCAAAATACGAAGTGTAGTTGAAAAAGAAATTGAGAAGGAAATGGTGATCAGTAGGTGTACTTCTCAAAAGCAGCAACAATATCAACACGATGCAACACCTGCTCTGGTTCCCGAGATGCCTATTTATCAAACGCAAGAGGACCCCAACTGTAGAGCAAAATATCGATTTGAAGTAGAAACGCAACAAATCACCAGATTTCATATTAAAGCATTACATAATTTATTCATAGAGAATGTTAATGGCAATTGGAATCATGCATGCGACGGGAAAAAGGTAATTGGGGAAATTGATTATTTGCATAAGATGAAAATAGAGGATGGCTATGATGTGGTCCCTCGATATGGTTCCCTTATAAAAGAACGCATTGCCAAAGATCTCACAACTGTACTTTTTACGAATAATTACCAACGGGAAAGAAATTCATTATTAATAATACAGAAATTGAAAAATCTGCCATTTCTTGGTGTGGCAAGAACAACTTTACTAGAAAAACTTACACAAGAAAATAAATCTGTAACGCGAAGTACCTTGGTGGTTAATGAAGAGAAGCAGCAATTAGAAAAACATAAAGAGTCAACTTTCACTAATTATTTAACAAATGCTGATCATGCAGCACAGCGCAACGTTAATCTATTTGTCAATGTGTCTGAGTCTATTACAAAAACCAGTCCAACACCTAGTAGTAATAATAATAATGTTAACGGTCAGGGGACCACTGCACCTGTATTATTTATAGCAGAGCGAAAGCAGATTGAAAACGAAGATAATAGTGTAAGTTGTTTAAGAAGACGACGACGAAGCAGGGACAACATTTTTAATAATGCTGAAACAAAATTAATTAATCAACCAGAATGCTACGACAAGGAAAATAGTCATTGTAAGGAGGATAAGGAAGATGTTTGGAAAAGAAAATATACGAAGCGTAAAATAAAAGAAAGAAGAATGCTAAGTAAGCATGGATGCCCTCATTCTATTAAGAGATTAAAAATTTCGGTTAATGGTGATATAGCTACGCACAAGCAAATAACGCTAAACAATAGCAACAACAATAGCACAGATGAAGAAGGAAACCAATCTGAGATCGACGAAATTGAAAATGAAGGAACAGCAATGGATGATAATCAATTTGTTAATGAAAATTCTGTTGCACCAGCAGGTAATGACGAGGAAGCGGGAGAAGATAAAATGGACAAAGACATTGCTGACAATCGTGATCTAGTAGAAAATGACGAGAGAGACAATGAATACTTTGGTGATTTTCATGAAGTAATACCTCGTTCATCTAGTTCCACCTCGATAGTTCTTACTATAAAGAAGACTCCTAGCAAAAGCAACTTCCATACAAAAATATGTGCAAATACATCGCAAAATATCATAAATGTTAAGAAAAATGCGTACACTCAAGACAAATATATAGCATTAAAAAGGAACAGCATATTAGAAACCAGCCCAGATGGGGCTGAAGAAGACCAGGTTAAGAAAGAGAAAAAAATTTGCAGGTTAACTTCAAATTTACAAGGAGTAAGCGATATTAAAATGCAAGAGAATCAAGTTTCAAAAAAAAAATTCTTACAAAAAATTAAGGATTTCTCTAAAGGGAACTTACATAATCAATTGTTTTTTTCCGAAGAACTTCACCCTTCAATTTCAGAAGATGTCTTCAATTTTAGCAGTGGAGAGGAAGCTTGTGCTATGGATTTAGAGAGTGAGGAAGGTGATTGCTATCACGAATTGACTGAAGCGCATCAAGGAGTAGGTCGTATTAAACCTTCTGATGAATTGAACACAACACAGTTCGAAACTTCCTCACCTTCGTCTGGATCAGAATATTTAAGTGGCAATTCAAATGCTTCGGTAAACGATAGTCAACACGATCATGGTGATAACGAAAATGATAGTCAACACATTGACGATGATGGTTTGCCATTGGAAAATAATAACCTCCTGTTGTCATTCAATAATATTTATTATTTTTCAAGTCAAGAAAAGCAGAAACATGAAAGCAGTCAAGAAATTCTTTCTCCGTCTATGCAACATCGTAATAAATTAATACTGGGACAGATCCCAAATGAAATTTGTGATGTCTACAGTGTATATACAACTAACAATCATAGTGGTAATATCTTTAATTTAAAGGAACTAGTTGATAGTAGCGCAGAAAGAAATTTCTTAGATTCTAATGATGACATTCATAATGACAGCGGCAATGGTGGTACTAATACTTGTGTTGAGGATGAGAACCAACTTCGTCAGCAGGCTAAACTAAAAATAAAAATGGATGACCACTCTAAATTTGCGGTCCCATATGAAGAATATCGCACTGGAGTACGGGCAATTGACGAGGATATACCTGAGCAAGGATATTGTAGCCGCTTACAACAGTTTAAAGAATGGCATGAAGTCTTACAATTGCGTTCTTATAACGATGAACTGTTAACGGTTTTACCTTACGTAGTGTTAGAATGAAAATTACCTGTTAAAAACAATTCTTGGAATTCGCCTTTATTGTAATTTCTGTCTGCTGTTTTGCTTAAATAATTTTAATATAAAAATTGCTTTCGAAGAGAACGACTTTGTGTTATTTGCATAAATCACTTATCGTTTTTGCTTGCTTTGCTATAACTTTTCGTAATTAGCTTTAATATTCGGATTTCAGCGGAAATATTGTAGAAATCATCCTTTAATTTATATATATTTTTTATGCTTCTATTTTTTATGTTTGTTTCTAGTTGGGTCAATCAAGTGAGGCAATTGTTTGGATGTTAATTTAATAACGTTACTATAACAACACTACAGTTGCTTTCGTTTGAGTTTGTGCTTATTAACATGCAAATGAATCCAGGTATATACGCATTTGTTCGTACGTTTATATATACAACCAATGTATACATTTACTTATTTCTGATGTGTCTTCATCAAAACTGAAATTTTTGCTTGTTAGCAATGAAAGTAAAAAATTTTGCTGAAATAGATGCCGAAAATCTGACACGCTGTTGTAACAAAGTTATAAAAATTTGTCGTATACAATGCACTACTCATTTAGTAGTTTTTTGTTAAAGTATTCTTCGTTCTACGTATTTTCATAAGCCCGTTGAAAACTGCGTATTTGTTAATTGTTGAGATGTATTAGATTTGCATTTCGTTTTTTAAGTAAATTTTTGTTTGTTGTTGTTATTTAGCATTTCCTTTTATTATTGAATTCGAGTTAGTCGATCAAAAATTGATAATATAAAATTTCTAATGAACGGAACGTTACATTAATTCGTATAATAAATAAGATATTTACATCTAACTGTACCGAATCTTTTGTACTACCCGTCGTCCTTATCTTAAAGGAAAAGTCGGAAAAACCACATCTCAATACTATGGAAATTTTATAACGCAGCTTGTGAGTAGTGGTCAAAAGAGCAAGAAAGCAGAAGTGTTTTCAGCTTATGTTGTAGGCGTGTCTTATGACCGACTCCCTCTTTTTAGTACCAACGTAGGTGCAAGAATTTTCAATGTTTTTGCCAAATTTGACCTTAATATTTGCGACCGTGAAAACTGTCGTCGCAGATATTACACAGATAACCAAACAGACGGGTAGAGCAAAATTGCTAGGCAGATTCCAAATTTGCTGATCATGAATATAGATAGATTATAGGGTCCGTATCTTGTTTATTGATGTTACAAACGTTTTCAAAAAAATATTAAATTCCTGTACTTTACTATATCGGGTGGATGTGATCGATATTTCCTATTTTTGTGCAGGTCCTACAGGATAGCTATGTGTGGAAATTTTTGTACGTCTACGTGGTTTACGGGTAATGAGCAAAGCCCCACGTTTTTATTTCTCTTAGAAACGAAGATAAACGCAATTTCCGTTGTACTGTGGTCTTGCCCTTTGATCGATTTGGCCGGTTCTCAATAGCAATCTGTGTGCAAGAACTTACAGTTTCTGTCAAATTTGAAGCCGATATCTTCATTTTTACCGCCACGAGAATGTTCACCGTAGACATTACACGGACGGACAGACGGACATGCTTAAATCGATGTTAGATTTGATGCTGATCGATAATGTATGTATTTTATGGGGTCTCTGAAGTTTCTTTCTGGGCATTACAAACAAAATGATAAAATGAATATAACTCACACCTTCGGTGGTGGGTATAAAAATTAAACATTCAAATTATAACGAGTTGTGTTAGTAATAGTATTGAAATAAATTACATAAAAAAATTTTTTTAAAATATACTTTTAGGTGAATTAAAAAGTGGAAAATAAATTTTGTTCCGATTACTTTTTATTTTATTTATTTTCCAATTTTTAGTTCACTTAGATAAAACTATATTTTAAACAAGTTTTTTTTAGATATAATAATTTGTTTTTTACTTTTTAGTTTATTACGTGTACAACCTCCATTTTGCAACAGTCTCATTCTGTTAATTTCTGTGGGTGCTTCATTACTAAAAGGTCTCTTCGCAGTTAGTTTTCTGTAGACTATTTCTTCTATTTGTAAATCTTCTAACGATTTTAACCTGAACGTGCCGTACGCTTGAAGAGCTATATGCGGCTTACGTTCGAAGTACACTACAGCATGTTCCCTTAGTGCCATGCATGTTGTGTGTTCCTAGTAGTCTGCATTTAAGAGTGTCTTAAGAATTTTTTTTTCACTTTTGCGTAAATTCTCATCTAATTGTTAAAGTCTTGTTGCTCCATTAAATTTAAAATTGCCATAAGTCAGTTGTTAATAAGGTGATATAAATTATTCTTTACAAGTACAAAGTTTGAAATACTGTCATCTAAGCCATTCTTGTTTTGTTTTTGAGAACAGAGTTTATTTCTGAAATGTTTATGTATCATCGTATAAAAGGACGGAATTTGTCTTCCATGAATTAGTTTTCTTAAATAAAAGTTTATTTTAAAAGAAAATTTTGTATATAATTTACTTAATATGGTTTTTGTTTTCCTTTTTACCTTACCTACCTACCCTAGCTGTCCTACCACGTTTTAATAAACTGCTACTTATGGTATGGGGTATATTAATTTTGTGTGGATGTATTTAAGTCCCAGAAGAACTTTTGTCGAATCCGGTTGTATCGACTCATTTTCTGAATCGATTTAAATTTGTCCGGCTGTCTATCTGACTAATCTCTGTTTTTGTATGATTTTGGTCAATCTACAGGGACCAATTTTTAAGATGTTTTGACGAAATTTTTTGCACTAAGTTGTTTTGGCCAAAGGACGAAAAAGGTTCGGATGGATTGCGACCACTTCTCATATATCGCCTTAAGTTAAAAAAGTTGTTATATGAAAAATATTCCTTGTAGTGACCGTCATCTTAAATTTTTTTCAAAATCTTGTTTTCGCAAATTGTGTCGCCGCTAAAGGTGTGCTCAAAATTACAGCGAGGCTAAACACTCGGGAGTTCCCGCAATTTCGATTTAAAAAAGAGCGCTAGTGTGCAAGTTAAATAAAAGCTTATAAAAAGTGTTTCTCTATATCAGGCGTATGCAAGTATTACGTATTATTACCATTATGAACACAAATTTTGCATTTATTTAATCGTTTACATTTATACAAATCTTTACAATATAAAATAAACATTTACAGCATTTTTCTTCCTTTTTAAATTTCTTTAGCTGATATCTTTAATATTTGCAAACGTAGTTGCTTTAATTATCACTCAATTAATGGATCAACCAAAAAGTTCGCAGATTTTTTTCTGCAAAATTCCAATGCATTTCTCTTATGTTTTAAATAAATTTTATTAATCCAAGTATGTCATCTTCATCCAGTAACGTGTTGCCATTTTTCTGGTAAAACCATTGAGTCATTAAGTCATTACCGATTTCTGTGATTTATAGATCGAAGATTTAATTAAATGATTTGAATGGACTTCTTTTGAAGTCAGCTTTACACCATTAGAAAGCTTTAGAAAGAGCGAAACAAGCGACAGCAGAACGAGAGAGGTGGGTGCAAAGAAACTTATCAGCAAACTTCTCAATTTTTGCCATGTTTTTGCAAACTTTTTTTTTGCTTAGAATGTTGCGAGTGGCATGTGATTGTTTATTGTTCCTTAATGCTATTAGATCTAAAGCCAAGATTTCACTACGCCAATTACCTAGTGTACCAACTTCAGGTGACCCAGGCATTGCGGTAGTATTCAATGAGAACCTTATAACAGAATTGGCGAAAGTAATCAAGTATTGCAGTAGAGCCATTTTTTCAGCTGTTCTTATTCAGAACATGGGCACTCTCGTTTTGTTACCCTTTGATCAAGTATTTGTGAAAATGAGGATTCGCGAGTGTCGAATGACAATGTTAGTATTACTACGATAGATAGAGAATAATGGGAATAGCATCAAAGTAGGAATTTCGTCAGTTCGAGAATTTGCAAAGAATGCTTTATAAATTAGGCAGCACTGCTTCAAAAGATTTCTTGATACAGGCCGACTTTGAGTGAACTTATGGTTAGCAAAAAAATGAATCACCCTTACGCTTTACACGTTTATGAGCGCATGATCATTTGCTAATCTATCGAAATAGTTGATATAATTCACTCATCATCGAAAAACGGCAAGCTGTATGAAATCCGAAATCCTAGAGCCAAAAATGAAACGCCTAAAAACATAGAATGTCTAACTACATAAAAAGTGAGAGTAAAGTTGAAATTATTACGAAATTATGATAAAAGCAGCCGTTATGTATTCCCCATTACTCTTTCATTTTTACCTCTAGAAGCTGCTCACCAAAACACAAGCACCTAATGATAAGCGCATGAAATAAGTTCTTCATACTGTAATTAACCAGGTCGCGCGCGTGTTCTGCTAACTTTATGTTAACACTACAAATTTAATGTCAAAAACAAAAAAAATACAAAATGAAGCAAATTGAAGTTAAATTATTAATATAGAATTTGACATAAATTAATATGTTATCCGTGTACAGATCGTTAAAAAAATATACCAAAAGAGCACCCCAGAGCGATTAACAAAAATACAAATTTGTCGGCGCGAGCAACAAAAGCTTATAATAGGAATAAAATAAAATTAAGAGACAAAGCTGCAGATACAGTGATTCTTTTGCTTGTTGAGGAACAAAACAGGCATTTTCAACTTGATTAAGAAAATTATAAATCTGTCGGCAAGTTGAACGAAAATATAATATAGGAATAACATAAAATTGAGAGAAAAAGTTGCAAATTCAGAGATGCATTTATTTGTTGAGAACCAAAATCTAGATAGCCAGCCAGACTAAGAAAAATTCAGATGTGTTTGCATATGAAAAAAAAACGTAAAACATGAATAAAATAAGATTTAGAGGCAAAGTTGCAAATTCGTTGATCCTTGTGCTTGTTGAGGACTAAAACCAAGATTGTCGGCTTTACTGAAAAAAATACAAATCTGTCAGCACATGAAACAAAAACATAAATTAGGAATAAAGTAAAAGTGAGAGATAAAGTTGCAAATTCAGAGATGATTTTGTTTGTTGAGGTCCAAAACCGAGATTGTCGGCTTGACTAAGAAAAATTTAAATGTGTTGGCATGTGAAATAAAAATGTAAAATAGGAATAAAATAAAATTGAAAGACAAAGTTGCAAATTCGAAGTTGTTTTGTCTGTTGAGGCACCTAGAACAAAAACATAAGAAAAGAATAAAATAAAATTGTGAGACAAAGTTGTAATTTCAGAGATGCTTGTTGAGGAACTAAATAAACATTGTCGGCACGATTAACAAAAATACAGATCTGCTTACACGACAGTCAATCTTCGAAAAAAGCCAAAAAAAATTACTAAACGGTAACAAAGAGCTCACTAAAGTCGTAACCGATAAAGTTAAGTTTTTAAGTTTCAAAAAATTGACCATTTTTAAATTTTAAAGACAAAATGCTTGAATTATCTTTAAGTTTTGTAAATTAAGTTATTGTTTTTATTTTTTATAGTTAAATACATATTTTTTTTTTTTTACATAAATTATTTACATAATTTGTTCTTTGTTTTCCTTTCTCATCAGTTTCTTCGGAAACTATTTCAGCATCGATACTTTTTTTTATAAGAATATTGATAAGATGCGATACCTATAAATTAGATACGCTATATTGTCGGGCTTACAATGCAATATTCCGCCTTTCATTTCATAAGGTTCCAAATATATCACAACATCTAAAAAATTACTTGAAAAGCGTATCTTCAAGTTGAAACGGGTCGTTCTTATCTCTCAAATGTTTCAGCAATTTTTTATGGTGCGTATGTAATGAAATTACTTAATAAACAAACAAATAAAAAAAGATAAACTTTTTATATATGCTTACCTTTGCTTATGTTCCATAAAATCACATAAATACATTGCAATTATTTTTTGTTTCTCGTCTAAGTGAGAGGTCTCTTTGAACTCTCTGCAGCAATTATTTGGAATGAAGGAAAAACTCACAATGCGAGCTTAACCTTCGCACTACAGAAACATATGATTAATGATGTGTACCTCAGAATAAGAGTATAAGTGTACACATTGCTACTAGAGCTCACATCACTGATCATATTGAAAAGACTTGAGGGGTGCACATCATTCGCGAACTAGATGTCATGTACTGACCTATGTCAAAGCTTTCAGCTCGATTAAAACCTCAGTCGTTTTACTTTGACTTATTAATCTGGCCCCCAAATCATCTCGAGCTGGATTTAGCAGAAAAGATGCTTCCGTTAAAGATGGAACGTACGGCGGACAGAATTTATCACGGGTTCACGTATGTCTATATATCCATGTATATAACTCATGTACACATATCGCTCGGCCGATTGTCTACCGTTTGACCTGTAATTGATCTAATGATACTCAACAACAATTCCCTTACGCCAGAATGCCTTGAAAGAAATACTGTGCTTTAAAAAGTTTCTTCAAGTTGTGCTTCCTCGTTCTTTTTATGTAGTCCTGTGACTATACAAATTTCGAACAGCAAATATATTTTTTAAAAGTGTTCATAAAAAATACGACATTTTTTAATATTTTTGTTTATTTTATAGATTTATCCCTTTTACTTCTATTTTACTAGAACACGTTTTCGGGTCATACTCTTTTTGCCTAACTTTTAACATTTATTTAAATGACAAGAAACTAGTATTTCATATTAACACAGTTAGAGCTATATAAATCTTTGATCTGTTGACAAACGAGTATGAAATTGAATTCGCTTTCAACTGGGTGCCAATTAATTTTGGATAACAAATGAGTCTTGAACAAATTTTCAGCTTCTCCAGCGTATCCTGGCGCTGTAGTGCTGCAACTAAGATTGTTTTTTCTTTCGAGTTAATAGTTCGAAAGATTCAATTTAATGATACTTTGCTACAATTTCTTTGGTTTTTATTATCATAATTAAAATTTTTTTCCTCTGTTTTCATAATCTTTAGTTTAACATCAATAATATGTGTATCAATTATAGTAATGGTATTTTAATAATTATTCTAAATTAAGTTGTAAAATTGAATTTACAATTAATAATATATGTAAATTATATTTATATATGAAATTCTAAAACAAACATACAGTTTTTAATTTTTCTATTGCTATTCTAAAAAACTGGAAATTACAAAAATAGTAATTATTTATATAATCATAATTTATGCTTTAACATTTATAAGTTAATTGCGTTACAATGGTCGCAGATCAATGAAATTTAAAATTGTTAAAATTTGTAAGAAGAAAGTAATGAATAATTTATTGTATACTAAATATCACTACAATACATTTAAACGTTCTAGTTTTTGTTTCGTTTTACTTTAATTTTTTGCATTTTTATTATAATATATATCTTTATTGTTTACACCGCTTATCAACTAAAACTCTTATATACATATACATTTATATATGTATATAAAATTTTTAAGTTAAATTTGCTAAATTCAGAAAAAATACGCATTGCATTATAGACCATCATTTAATATGTACAACATCACGCATATATGCGTGCATAAATAAAAATGACTAAGGTCAGCATTAAGATTAAAACAGAAGTAAATCAAGCAAGTACAAAAGTTATATTCGCCTTAGAGCGAACTTTGGATACCCATCACCTTTAACAGCCTTTTATTAATAATAACTCATAACCATTAGCCTATCGATAAAATATTTTTAACTTTTATACGTCTCTTACAGATATTTGATATGAAGTTCGCACGAATATCTTCTTGCAGCTTATCAATGAAATATTAGGTGACCGAAAAATATTAAATGTAATAATTGAAGTATCTCTTTTTTATCGCAAATACTACTGTATGTTAGTTGAAATAGAGTAGACCTGAACGAAAAATGTGTATCAATTTTTTGCTCTTCAACATTTACGTTTTAAACTAGTTAATATATTGAAATTTTCTTTCCTTTTTCGTACGGCTTTCTTAGTTTCTGAATTATGATCAGCATATTTGCGAAAGGATCACGCCTATTTTTAGAACTTCATGTTCGATAGCATTGCTCAAATATTAGACGTTCATGTCAATTGTCGCGGATTTTCGAATTTCAAAAGCACATCGACTAATAGATGGACGTGGCAACAGTATTTTATCATTGAGAATGTATAAACTTTATGAGAGCCCTAAATCTCATTTCTTACTGTTAGAAACGGAATGTCAAGATTGGATGATGAGTATGAAAAAGGTCAACTATTAATGTCTAATAAGCATGATCTTTGTTAAAATTCAAACTAATGGAAGAATAAAACTTTTTAGACAATGAAATAAAATTTAATGTTATTCGATTTTGGTCTGTAGTCTAACAATAAAAATCAAATCAATACGAAAACTACATATGCCTCAAAACCTTATCGCATTTTAAATACAAACATCGTCGTTTTTGTTAATTGTGGCTCGCTAACGCGGATCGAACAGAATTATTTCCAAGTTTTTCATATTTCACATTTTACGCATTGTGATCTTAAATTTTCATTTTTTAAATGTTCATTTAAATTTTTTAGGAAAATGAGACTATCATTATTATCACGTTTAGTCTATTTCCAAACTTGCAATAAGACGAGATCTTTTTTCAAAATCTATCGCATAGGTCATTTTCATAAATTGAACTTACTTAGGAAGCCTCTGAAAATGAGTTGTAAAAGGTTACTCATTTTATGTCTTGAAATAATTATTCAAGAGCTAACAAAAATCTTGCTGAAAATAGCGTATAAGACTTACATCGTGGGTTTAAGGATCATCAAAGTATAAAGTGGGCTATTCCCTTATACCATAGCGGTGATTATTGTAAATTGAATTTCCGATTGTCTTCCCAACCAGTTAAGTTTTATAGTCATTGTACGGAAGTATGATTTTAGAAGCCCTTCTTCGGTCTCTTTTTTGCATCAAACGGGTTATATTTCATATAATTTAATTGTGTATTACTTTATATAGCAATTGATCAAATAATATATTATATATAATTTCTGAAAGATATGCAATTTGCCTGAATGATGAAGGAAAATACTTTTTATAACAATATGTTCGTAAATCCCTCCCATGAGAATTTTATATATTCACAAATAACAGTAAGAACCAGGCAAATAATTATAGACACGGCAAGTGTTGCGCCGCTTTTAAATTGATAGTGTTTAGCTAGTAAAATACTTCCACACCTATGTGTGTGTGTGTGTATCGTCAACACCTCCTTTCTGTTAGTGCATATCACCATTGACTCACTGAAGCATAGTCCTGTTTGTTCATTTTCCTATAAAAATCAGGACTAAATAAACGCAGACTCAAATTTCTCAATTAATTAATTATTTTTTTCGTTTTGATACGGACGAGCAAACAAACACAACTATATTCTAATAAATAACGTATAACTTATTACATCAATAAAATAGATCTGTTCATATATATGAAAACTTATGAACTTAAGCAAAAATAAAGCATAAACTGTAATAATTCGTCCAATCTTAAAAGATATATATTAGAAGTTTGTTGTGATTATTGTTCTTCAAACAGCGCAATGTAAAGATTGCCATCAATCCTTTTCTCAAATTAAATTACACTTGAAAAATCATCAGAAGCACTTTCATTTCTTTTTTTTTTATATTCATTGCAGAAGCTAAATTAGATCTATCAAATGTTCGTAACACTTAAAAGCCGCAGACATTAATTATATATATGTTGATCCTCATGTGTATGTTAATCGTATTATCCATTTTTGGTGGAAGTTTGTTGAAATCATCGTTACCAACCAACACAAAACTCTTTCTGGAAGATAAACTTTCTTATCTTATCGTCTATTTTCCTTCATCATTGATTTCTTAATTTTTCTTTTATTCCTCTAATTTTAGGATTCAAATTTTCACTATTAAAGATACTCTTCCAATTTTGAAAATCAAATAAATCGGCCCAACTGCTGCCTACAATTAACAAAAAGTACGATTAAGACAAGTAAGTGTACATTTGCCTAAGTTGCAATACATATGAAGTGCTGCCAATTATCTAAAAAAAAATGTGATTTCAAATATCTTAGGTTCGGCTTTTGTGTATTAATTGATTTTAGCTTTATCGAACATATTTGATAAAATATATATACATATATCCTCTATATACATAAGCACACACATATTATGTATATTACATGCACTATATATATGTATATATATATATATATATATATATATATATATATATATATTTGTATAGTCATATATATAATTACATACATACATATATTTACCATAATTTATTGCAGACTCGTTTCAAGAAAAGTTGTGGTGGGTATTAAAAATTCGGTCTAAGCCGAGTATAAATTATTTTCTTCTTTTTTTACTTTAAGAAATTAGATTACTTATTTCGCTGTCCGTGAGCTGCTTTGCGATCCGGACGTTTCTCTTTAACATTACCGGCACTTGGCTATTTCCTGAAGTACGTAATTTAACAAAATGAAAATTGATAAGTAATAATAATAACATCTTGTGTACAAGGGTGAAAACATCAATTAAATACAATGTTTTAGAAAACATAGATTGTACGTTTAATAAAGATTGTTTTTTTATGCTACTTCGAAATCCTTGAATTACATATTTTTCTTGTCTTCTTCTTGTCAGCCAAATTGCTTAAGGATTTTCTTTTAATCACACCGATGAAATATTCTAACCTACATGTCTTCAACGTTTATTTAATTTCAAAAAATAATGTGTTGTTAAAGCTGTACATATTATTGACATTGATCATTTGTTGTCAAATTTTTAAAATCTTAACAGCACTGCCTACTTGTTTGTCGATTCATTGATTTCTAGGTGTACGTAATCATTATGTATTATTATTTCTATTTTTATTATTAGTAATAGTATAATTTTTTATGTGCTGGTGATGTTTTATTTTAATACATTGTTACTTGTTGGTACTTGATTATTTTCGGCAGTGATTGATGACGGTGAATCGGACGTTTTTTTCATTTTCTCACAGTAATCATTAAAAATGTCACGAAAACGGGCCCAACACTTCTCAGGGACTGTAATAGAGTTGCGAAAATTACTTTTTACCTTAAAAGAATAAAAAAAAAATATTACCAAGAATTAAAAATTTAATTTAGGCCAGATATTGACATTCTGCAAATAATTCATAACTCCCTCGCATATGACTGTAAAACAGTCTGATGTTTGTCATGCATATTTTATTCCATGAAAATGCTTGCTAGATTAATAAGTTAGAAAAACAATGTCAAGCAAAGAAAGGGTCACAACATGAACTTTTCTACTTTTTACGCGGCTTTACGTTCCAAGTGGGCGTTTTCTCCATATATGAAAGCCACGTAAAAAAGTGTCGGGAAATATATTGAAAATAAAAGCTGGGCAATATATTAGGAAAATATATGCACATACATAAGAAAATCGTTATATTCAGCTTGGACCGAATCTTTTATACCCACCATTAGCTTTTATTGAAACGAGAAATATTTAAATAAATTTATTAAATAATATCATGCACTTTATTGTCTTCAGATATATAATAGATATATATATGTATGCTATTTGATAGGAAGACCGAAATCTCTTGATATGCGATACGAATATACGATATTTGAAATATTTTTATGCGATTTGACAGCGTCTCTGTAACTGTATAAATTAAAAATCAAATTATTTTAATTATTAGATAATATTAGACCAATTCAGCGCATTTGTGAATTTGACTTATTGACTCAACCGATTGAATGAAATTTCCAGGTTGTTTCTATTGATTTTTTGCTTATCTGGAGCGTTTCTACGCACTAATATTTGAATTTAAGCTAGCGACTGTGAAGAGGAAAAATTTGATAACAAATTTTTACTTCTAGGCGATGCTTTTAAGTAGCTGTAGCCAATCGTGTAGGTCGGTAAATTGCAATTTACAAGCAATAAAAATGTTTCAAAATCTTACTATATATAATCCTAATATAAAATTAGAAGACCTCCATCTATCGTTCTAGTCGCAGTCAACAAAAACCGGTCCTTTTATTAGTGTTCAATTTTCAAAAGTTTTTTTGCGTTAAAATATATTCTCAAAATCAGATAGAGCGATCTTAAAAACCGTTCTATCGTTTCTAATTTCCATATAATATAAAGAATAAATTCAAATATTGTACATTTATACAAAATTTTTCCGTTTTATCCTACAATCAAATATCGTACATGCATTCATATATATAGATATACGTTAAATGGAAAAAGTTCGTGGCGTTTTCCCCAATTGTCGACCTCAGATTTGCGTAATTAAAAGAAATTTTTAACATTTGTTAGTTCAATCGAAAGTAGTTTCGCTTTGAAAATTTACCAAAATTCTGAAAATTCGTTTATCATACAATATCAGTTCATCCAAGGCTATAGTGTTTTGCAGGCTTGTGAAAAAAATCGTTTATAGTAAGCATGCTTTATCAAACTCAGCGGCACGCAAATCGTTCGCTAGTTCGCATTCTGGAAATTTCAATGTAAGAGTTGTGACATGCTTTGGCAACTAATCGTTGGTAGAGACGACGAAGTTCTTCGGAAAATTGAGGAAGACCGGCACGTTTCATCTTCTGACATCGCTGCGGAACATTGATAAAAAAAAAACAGTTTTCAATTATTTGCATAAGGTTGGGGCAAAGACAAGCGCAATATTTGGATACCACATGAATTAACAGTGGAAACTGTAATAGGGCCAATTTCTAACGAGCGATATAAAGAGGGTCACATACGACCATTATGTGCAAAGAAGATCCTAGCCCAACATAATGAAGCTGCATAACCGGTAATAAACTTCGAATCAACTTCACGTAAAATTTTTGTGTTTGGTACGATTGAAACGGAATCGCTCATCATCAATTAGCTTTGACGTGGTCGGACGATTGATTCTACTCGCTACTGTCCATAACGTGCGATTAGAGTTCTCGATTGTGTTAAAGTGTGCAAGATTAATCAATAAGAAAGGCGTTGTCTTCTATCATAACAGTGCCAGATCGTATCTTGGCTAGAAAGTTTTGAAGCATGCATTGCCCCTACTACCGTTTGTTTCGTTTTCTGCGAAATTCTTTTAAGGATGTGAAACGCCACAAATTTTACAGCGATGACATAATGGTGTTACCAGAAAAATGGTAATAATTCATCGATCAACAAGGCGCATACTTTATTTAATAAACTAAAATATGAGAAAAATAGGTTTTCGGTGAAAATACACCATGAACTTTTTTCATGATTTATTACAAATACTTTACTGAAAAATTTTCTCAACACAAGCACTATTGGCTATAAAAAAAAATACTGTCCAAGCCGAACACAATTTTTCTCTTCGCTTTTTATGCTCTGCATCTATTTGAAATACATACACCTGCTGCTTTAAGCTAATCTAACCGTTAGTGTTTGTGGTCTATCCATCTATTTCCGTTTTCAACTTTTAAGCCGTAATTTGCGAGATATTTTAAAATGAAAGTATACTCACGCGATGTGAAATATTTGGAAAAAATTGTTATATGAAAAACATTTCTTCTTAACCTCCTCCCATATAACGTATTATTATACATAAAATTAGCGTTCATACCAGAACAGCGAGCACTTTTTAATAGTTTACAAAAAAGTTTGCCAAGAATAGTGGTTTGACGTATTAATTTGCCGTATTAAATTATTTCCCGTATCTCTCTCCATATGACGTTTTAATTTGGTTTAAAATATTTTTATACATATAATATATTATTATCATGCGCATTTCAAAAATTAATAGTCTTGCGTTTACAGTACTTCAAGCCCAATAAAAAAACTTGTTTGATTTGTTTCTAACAAATACAGTCTACTGTCGTTTATCCAAAGCATCGCTTTCTTTTATTTTAGAGAGCTCTCCAACGCGTCGCTAATAGTACATTGTAGATTCCATTGGATGCAATATTCAATATGAATAATTTCATCATAAATATGTAAGGCTATTAATAAGATTGCAATTGCTTTATAAGGTTTATGATATATATTTCAGGATACGATAGTAGCTGAGGTAAAAGTTTGTACGTCATTTTAATTCGGTAGCCCATCTGCTAGGTTTCTAATATAGTTTATCGTGTTATTCTCCTGACATGTGGAATAAATATTAAAATTTTTGAAGTACACTTCATAAAAGTTGTTATAGATATTGCATCAAATTGTAATATATATGTTTGTTAGCCGGTAGAATGCTTGTAATAAACCAAACAAGAATATGATAAAATTTATTATGATTTATTTGCATTGACGAGGTGAGATTCAGAAAGGAGGAATGTACATATTTTGTTTGAGTAGATGAAATCTTGACTTGTAATATGTCCCGTTACCATCCGTTTGCCTTCCGAAAACCAATTTAGAAACCAGATTACGCCCACTATGTGTTTAGCGTTATTAATCCGGGTCACTTATGTATTGAATAAGAATTTAAAATATTTCTTTTATTTAAACTAAATAATTTGGGTCGCCTACCTTGCTTAATTTAAGCAAAGAATGCTATTCCATGTTTCCATTTATGCACTTTCTATGTCTTAGAGATTGATCTGTGGTGTTTGACTACCCCAAAAAAGTTATCTGTTTGTGTGCTAACTACTTGTTGGTTAGTTTTATATTTGCTTGCTTTTCTATGTTTGGCCTGATATAAAAATTTGGATTAGCCTAGGCTGAATTTTTGTCCACTTTTACTTTTTCTAAAAATGATGTTTATGACTGAATTCCGACCAACATTACAAAGACTTCACAAGCCAAAACTTATTGTCTTAATCTTTTCTTGTAATAAAATTGAAGTTAGAGACTTTTATGGAAACCATTGCATTGCATTGCATATTTGAGCCAAAGTTACAAAAACTATAATAAGAAAACGAATTACTTTTGCTTATGACTAATGACACAAGCATACAGTTGTAAGACTTTTCATATCAAAATTTGACGTTGATCAATAATATGTATAGTTTATGGCGTCTCTAAGCTTTCTTTCTGGGTATTGTAAACATTTCTGTCAAATGAATACATCACTACAACTGGCTTTTTGCTGGTAACTCATAAGCTGCAGTAGATACAACTATCGAAACTTCCATATGCATTGTATAGACGTTTCCTTAGTACCTACAAAAAATGGAAAAATCCACCACGCCCACCCGGTTTTGCACAGTGTCAAAATTTCATTTTTTTAAATCAAAATGTTTGTAATACATAGAATGAAGCTTCAGAAACCTCACAATATACATATATAGATCATGATCAGTATCAAATTCGCGATCTGTCTAGGCATGTCCGTCTATCCGCCTGCTTATGTGTGTAATATCTGTGGTAAATGTTTTCGGGTTCTTAATTTCACGAAAACATTTAAAGATCTTACACTTAGTTTGGTACTGAAAATGGTGCAGTTCAGCCAAAAGACACCCTTACAGTACAACATAGATTACACCTCTACTTTATAGAGTTTTTGCTCACCACTCATAAAGTGAAACAAAATATATAATAAAGATTTCTACGTGTATTCTATGAAAATGGAAAAAATCGGTAACACCTACTCAACACTGTAGAATGTGGTGGGTGTAAAAGGTTCGGTCAGGAACGAATATAATTTTCTTACTTTTTCGTCTTTACGCTCCTCCACAGAGGATGAAGATGCAATATTTTGTTATTTCGTTCACAACATTGAAGAAATTGTGTTAGACTCCACAAAGCGTAATAATTGTTGATCAATGGGAGATTCTAGATCACTTTAGACGTGTCAGAATCATCTGAAAATTTGAAATAGGCAACTCATATATTTTTCAGCTAACTTCAACTATTAAATTTAAAAACAGATGCAATCCGGCCTGTCTTTGTGAATATGTATGGTAAACATTGTCGAAAACATTAAGATATAGACTTCAAATATGGCAAAAACATTGGTATTTGTTGCAGAAAGGCTGATACTGGCTGGTAGACTGGAAACACCTATTTACAAAAGCAAAAAAATGTGCTTTGTATCTGTAAAACGACCGCACTAAATCTGAAGTCAGATATTGAATTTGTATTTTAAAGATAACAGTTTCGCTCCTAGTCGAATATAATTTTCTTATATATTAAAGCATAATCTTCTGCTATTTTAATACATTTTTATTTTAAATTGATTTTAACATGACTTCTCAAGTTGCATTTTCAAATTCATAGTACTTTCGTTTTGTCAAACGCATTGTAAGAATTTCCAAGGAGTAAATATCTAAAGTATCGCCAAATATTATAATGTATGTATGAGAATGGAAGGAAGAAATTCCAGATGGAAAAAAGTACTAAGTACTAATATCAATCGCACATTTTGCAGTTTATCCAATCTTTCGCCTCCTTTCTGTTAACTTTGTGATTTCCGATTCACAGGTTTTATGATGCCTATCCGTAAATAACTATCACCAGCGTTAGTGAAGAGTTCACCATCAGCTGTGATAGATGAATTACCTTGAATGAACTAAAATTAAAAATTAAAACATGCCGAATTGCGCACTTTTCGTTAAACTAGCCGCGATACAGTGAAGTTAAGAAACTTGCATGGGAAATACACACGGCTTTCATTTTCGACAAAAATGCATTTAGATAAATAGATGAAATATGTAAGGTTTATGCGGTCTTCAATATGTTTTTAGATATAAAATTTTAAGTATAAAATTCATGTGCTCTGTTGCAGAGCGTAAAAATTATAACAAAATAGTTGGGATGTAGTAAAGAATTTGTAAAATAATGATACAAAGTTCCCAGAAAAGTTAGTTATAAACTAACTCATATTGTAATATATTTTATGAAACGAGACTCACTTCACTTATGCGCATATACACTCCACGATTGTTTTGTCCGATGTCAAAATAAAAATTTTTGTTATCAACTTTCATATGACGCTCTTCGGGCAAATCTCCTTTATATCTGAAAAGAATAAGTAAAAGCATTCGAAAAGCGTGCTTCAAGCGGTAAAAATATTTAAATACTTACCCCCCATCACTAGTGCCAAACTCTTCCAAGAGATCAGTAAGTGCATCACGGAACTCGATCATACCTTGGGCTGGTATGGCTATTTGAGAACGAGGTCCACCTCTTGTAATAGTTTGCGAAACCTTTTTGAAGTACTGTCAGTTTGTTTGAAAATTGTAGAAAAATCTCGTTACTTACTCTTAAAAAGCGGCCGCGTGCGTTCTCTTTCAGATCCAAATAGTAACGCCGATTATCTTTAGTCATCATCTCCGATTTAAGCTTTCCGTCCTCTGGTAAATTCTCAGGATTAGGAGGTCCTAAAGCGAGCGCTCAATATTATTAAGGAAATTTGAGTTTCAAATATAATTCTTCAACACACCTAACGAAGCATAGTAGTCACTAAATGTAGATAGATGATCGCGAAACTCTGCAGCAGTTGATAAAGCCAAATACACTTGACTTCTCCTACCATCCGCACCAATCTGTAATAATTATTCATAATTTTTTTCCATATTTTTTCGTCACTGATTTTTTCTCTCCCTAACATCATGTATGTATTTGGTGGACGAAATAAATACTTAAAATTGAATATTATGTTTCCATTATATATTTGATATTTTTTAAATAAATTCCTTTCCCGATTTACGTGTTAACCATAACATGCGTTAAATTGGAGAGGTCATTTTATAAGCAGTCTATGCGACAGGCAGTTGCTTTTTTTATAGATAGCTAACAGTCTGTCAAAATCTAACACTATCTCTAACTTTTCAATAGTCGCCGGGAAAGTTTGCAACATAATGGATTAATAATTGAGAGAGAGGTAAAAAATGAGAGATAAATGTTTGTTTTCTATAAACAAAACAAAGATGAATGTTTTGGAGAAAATCCAAACAATTATTCTAATCGAGTCGCAAGAGATTTATATTTAATTAATGTAGATTACTGACAGACGAATAAAAATTGAATTTCTTCGTATGAAATAAATGGCAATTAAAATCTCCAGTAATTACAATATTGAGGTACACAGCCTGCAGATAACTACACCCTCTTTCAAAGGCGGGCAAACAAACAACATTTGTCAGCAGTTTACTATCATTGAGACTCAGTTCAACAAAATGAGATTTGCAGATTCCCTCCTCCATGACTAGAAAGACTACCCTAAAGTGCAGTTTGGAGGAGATGTATAGGTCAACTGTCTCACTTCTAGACACCATTTCTTGCTATATTATAACCTGATAAACCTACCGCGGCGTCGGAAACGTGGTCTTTTAGCTAGGTTTCATTTACAGCAAAAATGTCAAATATGTTATCCTCAAGAAGGTTAGTAAGCTCATCCAGTTTTGTAGACCTGTTGGCGGACTTATACTCTGGCAGTTCAGATAGGCGACATTCAAATTAAGACCATCATAGTTGGGACGGTTCTCAAAGAGTTCGTCACTGGCCATTCGCCCAAGATTCAAGCCAAGCGTCATTGAAATATGAGTTACAACAGAGCAAGATGATTATTATAAAAATTCAGTATAACAAATTGCTTTACTTCAACTTGTAAATCCGTATGTTTTCCAAAATTCAATTAAGTATTATTCTATACTACAAACCAGCACGCAAGAAAGCCAACTACAATTAACAAAAAAGCTTGAGATGTAGTAAGCCTGATATGATAATGTCAATACAGCTATATAATATCGAAAAATCATCACTGCATTATTTCAAATAATTTGATTATATTCTCTACCTCTCCTTCCATTATTTTGATGGCTACTTATAAGTCGTTAATGCGTTTAATTCCTATATCTACAATATTTTCGTTAATGCTATCACAGTACTCTTAAAACCTCGATTGTGGTTCCGTTCATTTTCGTCAACCGCCGGTTGAAGAGCCGAAGTAGCGCTTCTCGCGAAACGTTTAAACAAGAGATCATCGAATTCCAAATTACCATCGCGTACTCCTCTTGGCAAATTTTTGATAACGTCTGCCATATTAGGCATAGAACAGAATTAATTATGACTTTTTGCACAGGCAGTAGAACATGCTTTAATATACCCAACCAGGGCTACGCCGATCGCTACAACACAAGCACGCATGATAAGAAAAAGAAGCCGGTCTCATGAGATACGGCTCATGTCCTATAAGCTGTGAATATTTGGTTTCGACGTCGTGGGAGTATGGCTGAGAAGTTCGCATGATTTTCTGTGTTTGAGGTTATGGTCGCAATGCGATGTGGAAATCCCTTTCATCTTTTCCTTTCGAGTAGCTGTTTACAAAGAAACAAACGCCGTTCAATACTTCTTGACTTCAAGCATTTTCCTTTATTTCAGGATCATTCTCATGGCTTTCAGTTATGTTGAAACGACTGGATCAGTCACTGCCAATTATTCTGCTGGTGCTTGTTGCCTTTGACACGAATCTTCAAAATGTCAAAATTTCACTTCCTGGAGCTTTAAAACCGCTCACGGTAGCGCTCTTGTCATAAATATTTGAGAGCAATGGCTGAGCCCACAAATTTCTTCATATTGAACCACACATGTTGGTTACGCGAAATGCAAAAAGTCTGTGAAGTTCATTTATTATTCATGACAAACTCTATTTTATTTTTCTCTCCGGACTAATTTCATTCCATTTTCAAAAGTTACCCTATTTTAAAAAACGTGAACCGACGGACCCATCAGTCTATATACTGTGGTAATAATCGCTGCCGTTGCAAGTTTATTGAATTACAGCTGTTATATCAAAAAATTCAATAAAAAGGAATGTTAAAAACAAAAAAAATTTCAAACAGCGACAATCGAAAAACCGTAGTTCCAAAATGCAAAAAAAATAATACATTGCTTTTCTGATTTTTTTCTCTGTTCGTGATTTTCGTGTTGCGCATTGGTAGGCACAAAAATGAATAGTACTTCTCACCGAACAGTTAAATTAAACGAACCACTTTTTGATATAAACCCGCAGAAATGACTACAAAATATTTTGTGATAAAATCTGTTCACTCTGATGAAAATATCTGCTAATTAAGGAAGTGCAAAAAATCAAAAAATTGCACCATACTTACAAATACCAAAAAAATTTAATTAATTTAATTTAGTCCTCTAAATTAATATGTTTAACAAGTTTTCCGACTAGCATAAAAATAGAAATTATTGAACATCTATTTAAAATATGAAAACGCCTGATTTACTGTAATGATTTGAAACTGAGAACGTCTGTTCTTTTTTCAAATATAAGAAAAAGTATATGATATTCTCCGGGAAGGATTTTGGGCAGTTAATTTGCTACAAATAGTGAAAGCCGGGCATGAAAAAATAAAAATCCTACCTTACATCCCTCTACTTCTAAGATGTAAAATTTTCCGTTTTGGACAAAAAAAATTTGCAAGAATACCAACATCGAAAATGATTTTTGCCAAAATATCAAATTATGCGTGAACTGCTTTGGATGAAAACATCACATTATAAACTACAGTTGTCTATCGAAAATATGCCTTATCTTCTTAAAAGGAAAAGAAATCCATACAATTATTGCGTCAGAAAAACAGAGAGAAATAACGACTTACACTAACATCTGCTAAAAAGAAAAATTGGGATCTCTAACGAATTAATTAAAAGAATAAAAGAAGATAACAAGAGGCGCAATCTCTCTCTCACTACGATACTTTGAAGAAATGAACATTTGACATCTGACTAAACACGATATGATAAGAGATATCAACCCTAGTTTTACATCTCTTCAGGAACTTATTGCAAAGTTTCTTTTAATCCAATTCCACCTAGTTCTTACACCGAATACTTGATAAATTAAAACTTTATCTCAAAACAAAGAGTCTACATATTTATTAAATCCAACGTCCTTTGTAGACGCGTCAATTTAAGTATAAACAGAAACAGAAAACACACGCACAAGCATACATGTTGTTGTTGAGAAAACTATATAGCTATGAAATAATCAGCATGAAAACTATCAGAAAGGAAATTCCCGTTCTCTATTTTACCCGTTGTTGTGATAAAATAAAGATAGCTGGTGATGAACCCAAAAGATTGACAAAAATCCTAAAAGGGTTAACAAACTACAACGAGAAATGCAGCAATGCAGAATTAGGAAGCGTAGCAGAATGAGACGTTTTCGTAACGTTTATAAGCAGAAGATTTAGTCGAACGAAGTCAGTTGAATATTGATATTTGAAGCGAACGAACATTAAAGAAGTAAGTTCCTTTATCTATTAAATAAAATTAAATAAATATTACTGATAAAAATTATAATATAAATAAAATCTACGCTATTCACAATTTACTCATACTAACGAACTTTACATCAAAATATTTCACATTATCAACACGTTTGCCTACGCGAAGCAAAGCTTTCTTTCTGGAAAACATATATACACACTAAAATTCAGTATAACCAAAACTAAATTTTTGCCGTATACTACACCTAAAACTCGCTCTTTAATATATGAACAGCTCACTTAATTCCCCACACAAAAACGCAGAAAGTGTGACAGAAAAAGTTAATCTCAAGATTATTAACAATGTTAATTGGACAAGTAACTTATAATAGAATGATTTCACATCATTCACACATTTTTATGAGGAACTTTCAGCTCAAGCTCTGTAGCATGCAGCATGACTACTAGAAAACTTCATTTAAAGGGAAAAAAATTTTGTATTTAATCCACATTGTAAAATCTAGAAAATAACATAGGATTACTTAGTAATATTGATTTCTGTGTAATACGCAAATGTTTGAATAAAAAAGGTCAATTTTCAACCATAAAAAGGGCGCTTTTTTATATGTGTTATAGACATGTTTTTTTGTTTCAATAAATTTTTTATTATTTTTTCTATTAGTCTGCAAATCCAAGACCATAAAAAAGCCCTCCATCTCATTCTCTTTCCTCGAAGATTTTATGCTCGAAAATGTCTCTTTTTCCGCGTCTACTAAAAACGGAATCGCACGTTTTACACTTAGTGTGAACCGAAATAGCAATGAAGAGACCAAGAAAATGTGTAACTGTTTAGACGAATTCATAATCAGCTCCAAAAACTTTTCTTTCAAATTATTTTAAGCCTTATATTTACTTAACGGCCATGTCGATGGAGCTACACTAGCACATTTTTTTTTAGAATTTGGAATGATCATGAACGGTCTTTAAATGCATCTGTAAGTGCATTAGAGAAGTTAGATATCAATAAGCAAGAAATTAGGCTATAACTTTCCAGCAGTTATTCTGGTATCCTAATATTTTAAAATTTTCTGTACCACTAAAATTAGGAAACAAACAATCAAGATCAAAGGAAAACATGAAAGACAATTGATAAAATAATCTTTAGAAATGTTCAGTCTAACATAATTAAAATAATCATTAATGCGCTTACTACATTTACATTTTTAATATTACTAATAGCCTTTATGAATGATACGAATCTAACACAATATTACTTACTTGATCGAAACCTCGGATTAAAGAAAGAGGAGTTACGACAACGAACTTATCTTACACCCTCTAATTTCTCTGCCCATTTCTATCTTGCAATTCCTTATCGCAAACCCTGAATTCATTTTCAGTGTCTGATTTATTTCCATTTCTACACATCCCAACATATCGCAAAGCGATATTTCATTTTGGAGTTTTTTCGAACATATTTCAGCACTAAGGTTCCCTTTAAGGCCAATGCGTTCTCAAGTAAATTTTGTCAAAACAATCGCAAAAGGATATTTCCACCAAAGGCCAAGGATTCTAGATGAAACTTTTACCGTTAACTGTCAATGCGATATTAGTATTCAAGGTTAATAACCTTTTATGAAATTCTAGTATACCGAATACAATATATATATACATAATATAATACAATAATACCGTAACAGAAAACTAGGTACGACGGACAATTATATATTTTTCAATTTTTCTTTTGTTTCACTTTTTTTTATAAATTTTTGCAATACCAACAGAACTAAGTCGGCAAAACTCTAAAACTAACTGAAATCCATATACTTTAAAAGGTCGAGCAATCAAGGAGAATTAAATTAAATAAAATGAATTGTTTAACTCATCGCTCTAGAGTTCTTATTACTAAACTTGAAGTCATCAAATTATGTATATATCTACTCTTTAGAATACCAAGTAAAACGCCAACAGAGTGGGCTTAAAAACGAAAACTTTTGCCGTTTCTCAACGCTGAACCGCAAGCTACTGCTTTTACGGATCGCGTTCAGCCGAAACAAAAGCTTAGTTTATCTCAAAAGTCAAAAACGTCTTACTTAATTAAAATGGTAAAGCCAATACAGTTTTCACCTAACATGGCTCAAGTATTACGCAAAGCTTACAAGGGTTCACCCCCAGATTGTAAAGTAGACAACAATTTCTTAATATGAAAAGTGCTTTTATCAACCGTAATGATACGCATGAACGTGTAGAACGTGACACACTTAACTTAATCTCCGAAGTATTACAAAGCACAAACTACTAAAAGAGAGCGTAGAATGACATAATTGCATGATCATTGCATAAGAATTGCCTTTTTTTAAATACGTATATTTTTTAGTTTTACAGGAAAGTTATGATTTTGCAAGGGGATTCCACACATTATTGAAATCCGAGTAATAGAATAATAAGAGTAATAAAGAGAAGAATTTTTGCTCGGACAAGCTCTATTACTATTTACTTTTAAGATATCTGATCCATAACCCGTTGTATGTAACTTACCTCAGCTACTTTAATAAAACGTCCTCGACGATTTTGTTTCACATCTAAGTAGAACCGCTTCGATTGAATTTGTAACATTTTTGTGGCCAATTCTTGTTCTGTTTGACCTTGTTGAGCTATAGATATGAAATTAAAATACATTGTAGATCACAGTTTTTAACATTAATAAAGACACACCTTTGCTAGACCCGTCAAATTCACCGCGTCCTGCGCCTTCCATGTTACTTGGAGCATTATATTCTAAAAACATATTATTTATATTGGCATTTATAGTAAATTTTTGGAAATAGACATTAATATACTTGAGCCTGAAATGACTCCTTCGTCAGCACTGCCAATGTCAGACATTTTCCTTTTATGCAGCTATTGATTTCCCACAGTTTACGTAAGCCCGATTTATCTTCTTTTTGATATAAGTGGTTTCGCAACAGAAGTATCCAACGTTCTGCTAGCGCTAATACCACTTGTAAAACGTGAGCACTCTTCCGTTCATTCAGAAGAAACTGTAATTGTATTTCACACTTTCTGGGGACACTTTTGAACGTTGCTCACGCGCTTGGCTTGCCACCTAAATAATTAACGATAAAAAAATAATATTATAAAAGAAAAACGTTACTGATACAGAAACATAATTGTCATATAGAAAAATAAAGTGTAAGATTGTTGTTAATAGAACAAAACCACAAGTTGGTAATGATAAAATACTTAGATATATTCAATATGTCCAAAGTTACCTAAGAGCCTTAACTATCATAGAAATACGTCTACAATGAGTAAATAGTGAAAATCTTCAGAGTTGAAAAAGACTTTGGGAAGAGAATACGTGGGCGAAAAGCTAACACCTTTTGTTCAAGAACAAACATTAAATTGCAAATCTCTTTGCAAACATTTGTTGTCGTCTAATACATATATATAGACTTCACAAGGAATTTGTTATGAAGAAAGGCAGGCATACACTGCGTCCATTTCGAACAACCTTTCAAAAAAAAGGAAAATTTTATTAATATCGACCTGATTGCATATCAATAAGTACGAATGTCTTACGCCAAACATCCATCTCATCAACCAAATATATAAAAGACGGAAATTTTTGTTACATCTGGCAAATTTACAGTTTCGAGCTACGATAATAACTATAAGACTGTTGGGGCATATATTTACGAAAATTTCAAATAGTTGCTCTATATGGATCTTGCAATATGCTCATAGTATGACGTGTGATGAATCCAAATGATTTTCAGAAAGTACCAATCTTCAAACAAAATGAGTCGAAATTTTATAACGCTCCAACCATTAGCTTATAAAGTACAGTCGCTTTGTTGAAAACAATTTGTCTATGGTTTGCTGATCTTAAACTAGATTCTAAGGACACGAATGATACTGACCGTTGTGGTTTCCTGAATTCGGTAGTTGTTCTAGAAAACGTAAAAAAAGGCTCAATCATTTTCGGAAGACAAAAGAGCCAAGTAGCGTGAGATAGCTAACGCCTTAACGATATCAAAAAAAGCGGTGTATTTACGATTTTGCATGAATATTTGTACATAAGAAAGAAAAAAAAATGGATACAGTGCTTGGTCAATTTAGACCGTAAACAATATGTCGTTGATTCAGACCGTTGTTTGAAAACATCGATTTATCACTACATTTAAAGAGTTAATCGACAGTCAGTCAAGTAGGCAACTACTAGCGAAAGTCGGCCAAAGTGACCAAAAACGCAAATGTTGGTTGGGAAGATTATGACATGTACTTTGGGATGCGAATATAAAATTCATCAAGTCCCTCAAAAAGTGACAAAGGGTCAATAGTGAATATTACACAGCACTACTAGTGCGTTTAAACAACGGCCCAAAACGAAGAAACAAGTGCATCTTTAACATCGAAACCACGACAATGAAAACTATTTTAGAGCTGCTGACTATGATAAAGCTTCTTTACTATACACAACACAGCATTCTTCAAAAGCCTCCGGAGCTTTATAGTATCGGCGAAAGTGTAAACTGTTGTAATATAAGCGAATTTTCTCAAAATGTTGACTTTTAAAACGCTTTCTTTTCAACCGCTTTACTTTCAACCGAAATAGCAAATGTCACAGTTTTTTGTATAATATTATTAATAGTTGTATGGACCGTTAACTTCCATACACGCTATAGTATGGCTTGATGGGACTAATATTTCTATTGTGCAAAGAGATATGAAGCTTTCATTTTATGTAACATATGAAATGATACCAGACCTGGTGTGACAAAAAATTTTTAAACGCCAATACAACATGTATCCGAGAAAACAGTAGTGTCCGTAAGATAAGTATTAGGAGCCTACTGAGAACCATAAAAAAGAATTTGTCTAAATACACTTTTTTAGAATGAGCGCCTTAAGTGCTTTTCTATAAAGTAAAGGACAAATTTCTTATTCTCCTCAAGGCAATTGAAGATAAAAGCAATGAAATTTAATTTTAACCACGTATTATTAACAGGGTGAACCAGAAGCAAAATTCATCTATTTTCAAAAGAAATTTGCTTGCAAAAAGAATTTAATTATCTGCATCAACTTTTCCTCTTCACATTTAAGATTATAAGGATTACATCACTTACTCTAACGATTAAAGGAAAGAGCAAACAAACGAATTGAAGAAATTGATACATCTACAAACTCTGATTACATCTGCAACGAGTATAAACTTGGAACGAGTTTGGAGCTATGCTGATCTTATTAGTTATTAAAGCCTATTTTAAAGGAAATCATTTTCCTGCATTAATATAATTTGCCAAAAGACATGAAGGAACATGAGAAGAAGTTTTACTCGACTTAAGACGACATTTTCATATTCATTGCTAAGTACATTTGTGAATATACTTTTTTGTTAGCAAAGAAACCTAATCTATATAAATTGCAATTCAGTAATTGTTATAATTTCTATACTACGAGGAAAACAGACTTTAATTCAAAATTTTCCACTATTGCAGGAACCCAATAATTTCAACTTCTCTTCGCAACATCTTCTGAATTAATTATCGAATATGCATAGAACTGCGGACATAAATTCGACTATGTATTGTATACAAATATTTTTTATATATTTCTTATGTATTATATTTGTTCTTAAGTAGTAATCTTTTTTGTGTTTTATGCCTACTATTTCATTAAATTATCAAGTAATAAATAATGGAAGTTACTTTTTTACTTGTCATTGCACGTCTTTACAAAATCTTACCTTCAAATAAAAATAAAACCCTATAAAATATTTTGTTCGATTTTATATTAAAATTATAACCTGTTGGATGCAGTTTTTAATTAGACCGTATTATTAATTTGATTCAATTGATTAAACTGCCTCCTTTCCTATACTTGCTTACGTTACTCTTTGGTAAAGTTTAGAATAGTTTTCATCCCTTTCGGTTTTTTACCCATTTTACAGATTAGCTAGCATATCAGTAAAAGACGTTAAGGAATTTCCTCAAAAAAGTAGCTTAGCAATATGTGCGTATCTGCGGCCATTATTCTACCGGAAGTCCGAAACCTCCGATAAATCCTCCTCTGGCAGGGTCATCACAACATACGTCAATATAGTCATTTCAGCCATGCTAAAACTTTCTTCTTACATTTAAGTCGTGGGCTTGCAATGCATGCATACATATACATAAGTACGTACGTACATATGTTCGTACGTATATATATATATATATATATATATATATATATATATTCATGTGTGTGTGTGTGTGTATGTATAATATATACATATATATGCCTGCACGCGTGCATGTGTGGTGTGTGCAAAACACTGCAGACATATGCTAACGTACGGTTATTTCATACACAGTGAATGAAACTTCGTTTTATTAATTTTTTAGTATTCAAGGTTGTCAAGATTGATTTATTTGCTTAATAAAAGCAAACTTTTCTGTATAATATATATCATTAAAATTATTATTCATAGATGTTGGGATATTTTCCAGTTCTTTTAAAACGTCAATCTTATAACTATTTTTGTATTGCTTTTTCCATTGTTTACATTATACGAATTGTGAAGCAATTTATACGCACACAAATGCTTCTACTTCTTCTTTTTGCAAATTATGCTTTTTAAATGTAACAAGCTCGCACGTCATATTTTTATGGTGAATAAAAATTTTAAGGAACTACGAGCATTTCGTGGAAACCTTGAACATGAGCGAACTCTCAATTGATTTTATGTTTTCTACAACTGAACAAAAAACAATATATTTCCAGATATTCCGTATACACATTTATTTGTATATATATTACCGAATATTTCGCAAAAAACCTCCAGTTTAAAAATGAATAAGAATTGTAAATATTATACAAATTACTAACCGTGCGAAAAACAATACGGATACACTCCAACGAATTTTCACACTAGATTTCTATGTTCACAATTAAATTATTTGTCCTTCTTCTAAGTGTTCTCATAGTGCAAATTTTTTCCTTTGTAAGATCTGTGATTACCACACATGAGGATACTTGAATTAAAGTGGGGATTCGAAAAATACATAACAAATAAATTGACATGAGGGGTGAACCTTTAATGTCAACGCTATGAAAACAACATTCTAATCCACACAAATCACCTCTTTTCTTCATGTGCACAGAACTGCTATTTAATTCTTGATATTTTATGAAGACACGAAGCGAAGCTTTACATTTAAGCGCTCTTTTTCCAGACCAGTTTTAAAATTTCTGGCGTTCTTAGAACAAAGATTCAAATGTTGCAATAATATTCATGAATTATTAAAAGCTACGGTATATGTTTTCAATCGTTTACTCAGATAAGCGAAACGATATGAAATATTTTGAGTGAAAATAACAAACCCTGGAGGATTATCATGTAATTTGTGTCGTTTTAAAAATTGAAGCTATCCATTTTGAAATGTGGTTAGCATCATGTAACAGTATCACTAATATTCCAATAGAGTACGGGAAATTTTCTAATATAATGAGAGAGTCCCAAAAAAGGAGAAATAAATTGACATCCATGTGCTTTGTATAAACAAAACACATATGATAAGAAACATTAAGCATGCAAAACGAAATGAGAATAGCGTTGTACAAAATTTTAATTTGGAAATTTCTACTTTCTTAAATAAGTTTCTTATCTTTTGTACATAAATATATTTTATTTCTTATATATAAACATATTATGCATAACAAAATGCACAAATTTTAATTGCAAAGGTTCAACAATATATTTAGGTTTGTGTGTGTTTCCCTTTCACAGTTTTTTTTTTCTACAAACTCGGCTTAATTTTCGAAACCTGTGATTTTTTTAATTGTCAAAACAACATAATTAACATTAGTAGAGAAAAATTGCGATTTAGTTAAAAACAGGAAATTAAATTCACTGAGTAGATTGCTAACATACATATTTGTTGGTTTTTCTTCATCCGATAGCATCTAATTATGTAAGCAAATTTGATTCTGACAGTCTCCACATACGCTCTCTCATTTGCATCAACTCCGTAGACACCAAAATTAGTGTCTCCTGAAGCAAATTTGCATTACGATTGGTATAAAAACCTGTTTCAGAGTTGCATTTTTAAGAAAGCGACTGTGGAAAGAAATATTATACATAATCCTAATATACTATCGTGCATTAGTACTGAGCATAAAAATCTCTCTCAGAGTTGTGGTTTTAGGAAAAACAACTGTGAGAGAAAAATGCAAATAAACCTAATATACTGTCATGCATTACTATTGAGTACAAAAACCTCACTCAGAGTTGTGTTTTTAGGAATACAACTAAATAAACCTAAATTATTGTTGATTAGCGGATGCAAAGCTGAATTATTTTTAATATTGTATGTTAAATTTTTTTGAAATTAAGTTGTACTAAACCAATACTTAAGGGGGTCATAGACACAGTAAGACAAACATTTCCCTCCATCCGCTTGTAATATACAGAAGAAAAAAGTTGCATTTGTTGACAACAATTTTTGGCTGCTCGGTAAAAATAATTAAAGATAAAGAACAAAATTGATTTCTAATTTGTTTTTAGGCGATAGTGGATACCACCTGGAGGCTTGAATATAATATCTTTTGGAAATCCGGTGGATCCTCTAAAAACGAAATTCAACGACATTCATAGCAAAGCAACGAACATCGTGTAAAGGTTGATTGGTGTTTATAAAGGTTAGTATTACACTTACGTTTCAAACATTTGTATGGATCGCTGGCGCATCCTGCTAGAAGATCGGGGAGCGATGGGGCCCGAATATAGCGGCAGTTGGGAGAGGAAGTTAGAGGACGACTGGCACAAAATTTTCAAATCTAACGCGTCAAAAAAAAAATTGCTACAAGCAAACCTGAGCTTATTGGTCAATAATTCATCATTAATTACGTTTTAATATTAAAAATTGTATTATATAGGAAATAGAATATGTGTCTGTATATATCATTATATCACATATTACTATGGATATATTATCATACTATTGTTTGGATAACAAACAATAAATGCTTCAACTATTGAAAAAAGCAAGCTTTCATATTAATCAACCTCGGTTTATATGGTGCATTTTATTTATTCGTATATGCTTTTGTGCGAAAGGTATCATATATCAACGACGAGGATATTGAAATTTTCTTAATCTTCATATGAAACATTAACATCATATTCGTTAGGAATGTTCTCAAAAAGAATATCGTTGTGTTCCGTATTTTTCATAAACGTTACATTTTGCCGTCGTTTTTTAAACTCCTCATACAGGGAAATTCAATATTTATTAACTTTTCGCGTATTTCCAGCCACTCATACATTCGTTTTATTTTACAGCGCCAGCTAGTAAAAAATGTAACAAGAGTATAATCCTTTACTACTTAAATAAAATTTTTGTTAGTCCACTGCAATTGTTCATTTTCTCTTGTAAATCTCAAACAAATTTTGCATATGTTTGTTTTTTATTTCATCCAATTGTATTTTCGAAACTAACTTGAAACCAACTGTTGATTTCTTAAATGATTTTGTACAAATAAAAAAATACTCGCTTTATATTGTGAAACAGCGCGAGGAATTATAAAATAAAAATATCACTTTTTGTTACTGGGCAATGATATGGTATATATTTGGGCCAAGAGTGTAAATAAGGATTTAAAAGAAAACAGGAGAAGGTCCGAGCGGAGAGGCGTCACTGATGGTATGATGGCAGCGCAAAAGCAAATTTGTTCATGAGAATAGCAATTTTTCTATTACTTGATTTGGCGTAAGTGAAAAATCATACTGCACAGTTAAAGTAACACACATAAAAAAAATGAAAAAAATTATCAGGGGAATGTGAATGCTAAAGCATATTTTTGGCAACAGCTTATGAAACAATGAAAGTCATTCTTTGCTTTTATTAATAGGTATAGAAAATCGCATTACTTACTTTCATTACTTTTACGATAATTTCTTATTTTGCTTTATTCGTTCAAAAACAGGCGTGTAAAGTTTAAAGTTAATTTTAATAACTAAAGTTTAATTAATTTCATTAACTTAACACGTAACGCAGAAAAAAACGAATATCAAACCTACTTTGCCGATGAAACAGAAAGTTATTTAAATATTCTTCTGTGTTATCATTTTAGATGCGAGCTAGAATTGGATGATTACCATAAGTTTAAAATTTTATTTATCCAATTTTATTCGTTCGAAAATGCATCACGGCCATAAATTGATCTAGTGTAATCTTAATGTAGAAATTTTTGAGATATTTTGGTGAAATATGGTACAGTAATGTTGGCTTAAGGATAAGTTCTGTTGAAAATATTTGGACATGCCCACTTTTAGAAGCATTTTTTCTTTAGAAAAGCTCGTTGTACATGAATAAAATGTGAAGTTTTTGATATATTTTCCTAAAAATCTGTTCAAAATAGTTTTTTTAGATATTAAATGAATGCGGAAAATTGTAACAGTATGAGGTCACCTTTAGTTACAAAAAAAGCCTTCACGTGGCAATTAGAACTAATTCTTAGCATCTTGCAGTGAAACTAATATTGGATTATTTCCCACATAAGACAATTTCCAAAAATCATTTTGAAATAATTGAAATCTGCGCTTTTTAATTTTAACTTTGGATTGCAGTGGGTGATGTAATGTAAGGTATGTAAGTAAAGTAATTCCGACAATACTGTTTGTTTATGTCCTCATCGTTGAGCAGCGAGCTATTGCAATACATCAAGCGTTCTTTCTCACACTTTCATTTTTGTAAACAAAGAGATTTATATGTGAAATAAAAAGCAATGAAAAAGCATTGAATGTGTGCAGCTAACATGACAAAAGGCTTGCATCCGAGAACTTTAAATATAATATACACAATTGTAAAATACGTATAACGCCTGTGGATCATATCCTAAACAACCACATGCATGACCATCTGCAAATTTGCTCAACTTTTAAAAAAAAATTGTTCTTTGTATGTTACTCTTTTTTCAGAGAGTCCTGGTTGAGTTATTTTAACTACTGTTCTAAAAGAAAGAAGAAAATTCTTAATTTGAAAAATAAATGGAAACCAATTTGAAATTAAGTAAGCACCCGCTTTAGATGATATTTTGACTAATGAGTTGTTCGAAAGTAATTTCATTTTTTTTAACAGAGAAACTAATTGTGTCTTTTCACGACCAACTTCATGCTTAGGGCGAATTGTCATTATATATTTTGGTCGTTGATGTAGTAAGGCTTGTTTGTGAAGTTTGTTTGATTTTGCGCAATAATTCTTGCGGGTCAAAATGATAGTCATATATCCACATTTATGTCAAAATACAACTTTGTAAAAGTGTAATTTTCCTTTCTTAACGCTCAGTGCTAATGCAAATAGAATAGTGAGACCAAAATTGACATGAAAATCGGTGTCACTTTGCAATTTGCATTAGCAGTGAGTATAAAAAAAGAGAAAATACAATCCCAATATTTTACAAAGTTGTATTTTAGCGTAGAAAGTTCACATCGAACACATACAAACTTGCAAGCAGAATTTTTGACACATTTTACATTTTTACTACCGAAACGGTAGAAATATTATTGAAGCAAAGAAAATAAATTATTGGAGGTATATGGGGAATGTATATTGACAGAACCTTAATGTCAAAATTGCAATATTTCGTTCCAGCAATTTTGATGTAAAAACGCACCACGGTCTGGGACGTTCCGGAGCTGATGATGATGAAATAAAATGAATTAATTGACGCAAACCTTCGAATAAAAACCCGTGAAACTTCTGAGAGAATGAAGTTAACGAATTGGACCGTTCATTATCACAAGAAGCTTTCAAATAATCAAAATAAAAATAAATTACTCAGAAAGTAGACACTCCAAAAATACTAGTCTGTACACTTTTCGTAAAATTTTCTAATCAGAAATAATGAATAAATTTCTCATCCAATAAAACATAAACACATGTAAGCATAAACTAAAGTATTCATAATTTGACTACAGCTTTGAAAGCACTTTCAAATGGATACACTGGTTAATTTTTATAGATATCGATTAGCTCGACTTTAAAATCGTTTGGAAATATGTCGCACTGCTCAAAAAGAGCGGATCAAAATGTATGAGTGAATTATAGCGTAACAAAACGTTTATGCTTTGCCCATTACACTAATACGTCGCTCTAAAAAGTTGGGTTCAAGTAGTCTCATGAGAACCGCTGGCTAGTTTGCTAACATAAAAGACTATAAAAATTCAGTTCATTCATAGCTTTACCACGCTATAATAACAAAAATAAAAAAAAAGCAAGAAAGGTAACTGTATTCACAGTTACAATCAAATCTTTCATACAATCTTTTTCTAAAAGAAAAAATGATATTTCAATAATATATGATATTAGGTGGCCGTGACGAATTTTTTCAATTTTTACGGGTGCTGTAGGATCACCCATAAAATGGACGTGAAAATATTTGTTGTAACAACGAAGTCAGAGGTGTTCTCAGTTTACATTATGCTGTAGACGTGTTTTTTTCGATACCAACCCACGTGCAAGAACTCCTATTTTCGCCAAATTTTAAACCGATATGTTCATTTTTATGATCATGAGATTGTTTGCCACAAAGAATTTACAGACGGACCGATGGACGTACTTACTTCAATTCATTGATAATTGATACCGAGCCAAAAGTTTATATTTTATAGGTTCTTTGAAGCCTTCTTTTGCTTGTTGCCAATGTTTGAATATACCCCCATCCTTGGGTGTTGGTTATAAAAATGGAAAAAAAGAAAAACTGTAATATAATATCAAATATATTTTCTCCGAAAATCGATCAAAATAATAGCTGAGCGTACATTTGCTCTCTCGAATTCTTTTCTCTTGCTTTGCTTTTAAATAAAAAATTGAACGACTGAGAATCGCTTTTTTTCCTTTTTTTTTCAAAGAATGTTATCCTAACGTGTAATGTATTTTGCATATTTTCCATCTTTTTGGAAGCACACTTAAGTCTAAAAAGCATTTTTTACATGTTTTCCGTTATTATTCTCCCTCGTTTTGTTGTAAATTTTGTTTTCGTTTTTATATAAGATTTGTTTTGTTTATTAAATTTGTTATTATTATTATTTATATATATATATATATATATATATATATTATTATATATATATATTATTATCATAGTGTGTTTTTATTTTTCGTGACTATCAAATATTTGTAACACTTTTTTGTTTTTTATTGTTTTATTTACTTCTAATTTTTTTTTTACATAAATGTACTTACTATTTCGATTAAAATTTGCTAAATGTTTTTAATAATTCGTCAATTTCAAAATTTAACATAGATCGAAACTAATTTTTAGTTATTATATATTCTGATAAACTATTCTTTTTTTTTGCATATTTTTATGTGTCATTCAATCTTCACTGCGGTTATGTATAAGTACGTATGTAGTCTTACTTTATCTTTTATACATTAAAGCTGCTAATAAGCCAGTTAAGCCCATCATGGCAGACTGAATTTATATTGCAATTGTTTCAAATTGTAGGGCTAATTATTAGGCGTGTTTGCTCATTATTACTATATTTCCTTTTGTCACTATGTACGACATGCGGCACGACATCCGATTACTTCTTTTTACTTAGTAATAGCATTTTTGTAAAATAATAAATTTATAAAATGGAGCATTTTGAATTGGAAAAATTTTCCAATTGTTTAGTTTGGAAATATATTGATGTGTAGATTAATCAATAATTGACTTATTTATATCAAGAGTGATGTATATATGTTCTTATAGGAATTCACAAGTTTTCATCTCAGCTGGAATAAATTGCCGCAGCCCGCATCTTGTTAATTTATGATCTAATTTTTTTTATTATATTATAAAAAATTAATTTTTCTGTAAATGTATGTTTATCAACAATCGAATTTATACAGAAGATGTTTGGCTACATTTATTTTACACAAAGGCGTAATTTTATATTTTTACTTTGCGCAAGACAGAGCATTTTGATTGCAACAAGATGTTCCAGCCGAATATTAGATCGAGAACTTTTTTTACGAACGAGGTGAAATTATATATTACATTGTCATTGATATATATGGTAATTATTTATCGAACAAATTTGTAAAATGTTTGCGAACTTATCTTCATTATTGTTGCAGTCAAAATGCTCCTTGTTGTAAATTTATATTTTTACTATAAGTAATCAGTTTTTTCCTGCCGGAAGAAACGAACATCAATTGCAAACAGTGAAATATCGGACAAAAAACGGGCACTCGAAATAAAAGACCACGTGACAATAAAGCATGGAAAAAGAGAAGCTACTTGCTCTTCCTCGCAGAAATTGATCTCAAGAGAACGAAGTGCGAATGTTCATACGTACCCCTTTTGTGCTAAAACTTCTGAGCGCCTTCTTGTAATTAATACCTGTACCTCCGTGCTGGTTGTGTCTTTATTTTATCAAAACTTTTTATATATATATTTTTTATTTTCTTGGCACTAAATTGTTTTCAACCAAATAATGAAGAATGTTCCCATTATAACATTAAACGTGAAACATTTTTTACTAGAGTTGGGTCGCTCGTACTGCTTATTTGATTTTAGTGTTTCTTTTAAGTCTTCTGCAAAACGTGTTAATTTTCATCGTTCTCGCACTTACTAATTTTGTTGTTGCGGTTTTGAGACACTTGATGTGTTAGAACTGATAGCTGTGATGTGCTGACGGTTGCCTGAGAGAAAATTGAAGGTCCGTGCGTCGCTACGTAAACGTAAAGCTTGTTCAAGACGATGTTCCTGCGCGCGTATGGTTTCACTGATGTCACTGGCGGGTGCAATCGACTCCATTTTCGGTGCTTGTTGGGTGGGATCGCGATTCAAAACGTTGTCATTACCACAACCCGAAGCAGCACTTATGCTGCTATTTGTTACGTTACGCGGATTGGTTTCTAACTTGCCACTCATGTCATCGTCATTGTTGTTGTTATTAGATAATTGATCTAAGCTAGTGCTACAATTGTTACTGTTATTGATGGGACCACTATTTTGATTGTTGCTACTTGAAGCGGCAACACCAGCTGCTAAACGAAAGGCAACCTCAGTATGAGAACGTAATATTGCTTCAGCTTGTTGTTGCATATGCATAGCAGTCTGCGGTGAGTGCTGAGCCGGTGGTTGGGTTGTGTGGGTGGTTTCGAGCTGGCTCTGGTGCTGAAGATGATGGTTTTGCGTATTTAATGTTTGATGCGTAAAGTGATGATGTGACTGGTGTGTGTTTGTGGTACTAAGAGAGGCGGGTAGAGGGGTCTGAAGAGTAGATGAGCCAAAATTTGATCTACTGTGAGTTTGTTTATGCTGATCATTATTTTCTTGTTGTCGTTGTTGGTGCTGATGATTGGTGTTTCGAATCTCAGCAGAACTTTCTAACATGGAATTACGCATCATACTACCTACTGGTGCATTGTCTGATACTAAGTTATGTAAAGGTGAAGTTCGACGTTCTGAAAGTATTTGCTCGCTCGCTTGTTGATTCTGTTGTTGCTGTTGTTGAAGGCTTTGCTGTGGTTGTTGTTGTTGCTGTTGGTTTCTGCTACCGTGGTTCACTAACATATTATTGTTGCTGATATTTGTTGCTCCAGAGCTGGCGGCGTTGTTGTTAGCATGGTTAATTCGCATAGCAGCTGCCAGATTCACAACGGCTGCTTGAACTGCAACATTTCCATTAACGTGTGCCACGACGTTCGATCCAGCCGTTTCAACTGAAAAGTTTTGTGGCGAAGAGGATACTCTAGGCACGCCACTTGTGCTGGTGCTAGCCGCAACAGCGGCAGCAGCGGCTGATGCTGCCGCCATTAGACTCATACGATTGGCTACATCGTGCAGTTCTCCTTCAATACTTACGCCAACGTTGTTGTAGGAATGATTATTTAGATTATGCTGATGGTGATGGGGAAGAGAGCTGTGATGGGAATGATGTTGAGCAGGGGCATGACTGTTAGAACTGCTGCTGGTGCGTAATATGTCACTTAGTTTGTTACTTAGATTTAAATTGGTACTGCTCGCATTACAATTTTCATTATTATTATTATTATTATTATTATTATTATTGATATTGTTGTGATTATGATTATTATTATTCATGCTGTTGTCGTTATTATTGTTGGTTAATAAGTTAATTCCGCTACATTGATCGGAAGTTGTAGACGATGATGGCCTTCCATTGGAAGAACATTCTGAATGGGCAGACGGAGAGGGACACAGAGAGTTTGACATATCACCACCACCATCATCACCACCGTTGACCCCGGTATGACTACCAATTTCTCCACTTAATAAAGGCATGAATCCGCCGCTTCCTCCTGCCCCTGCTCCCGCTGAAGCTGCCAAGGTGACTGCCAATAATGAGCCACGTTCACGTCGTTCAGCTGCTGCGCGAGACAGTACATATTGGGCGGCAAACTGATGTTTAGGATCCATTCGCATATGTTCCATATGTGTAAGCAGACCTTTGAAAAATTGAAAAAAGAACAAGGAAAGTATAAAAGTGCCGTAAATTTCTTTCCAGAGAAATTTCTTTGAACTGGAATCATAAATTTAACTTTTTTTCGGACTCACCATTTTCGTGTGTAAAAACGGCTTGGCAAACAGAACATGGCCACATTCGCAAACTATTTGTTAGTTGACTCGTTTCTGCATGACAAGCCAAGTGCTTACGCAAAGATCCTTCATTAACGTAATGCTTGCCGCATACCGGGCAGGGGTTATTAGCGGTGCGTCGCTTCGCTGAATAAGGATCGCTGCAGACGGAAGGTGTACCCGAAGACTGTAGGCAAGCACTGTTGTCAGCTACTGCACTACCAGCGCACGTGCCCATATTTACACTGTTGCTCACACAAGTGGCAACTCCACTTGCTATGTTATCAATAAAGGAGTCTACGGTTTGAAAAAATAAAATAGTAGTATAAAACAAGTGTTGAGTTTTGTAAAAAAAAAACTCAGAAGACTGCTTGAATAATTCTTTCAGTTGACACGAATAACGGATTGGAGTCAAACAGTTTCACTAATTCATGTTTCATGGGATAATAAAGGAAGTGTGCAAAGAACAGATGTAAGGCCAGCTTTTTGTTTATCGATTTATGGTAAAGAATAAACTTACTGTTTGTATTTTGGTTAGGTTTTTCCTTGTGTACATGCTTCATGTGCTCCATTAAAGCGTCAGTTCCTAAAAAAAGTTTGTGACAGATGGGACATGAGGTTGCATTAGGTCCACCAATCAATGCCGCATGCTGCTGCAAGACACCAAGATGCAGCTGTAGCTCCTGTTTTTCATTATTTTAATTTATTGTTATTTAACATTTTTGTTTTTGGGGAGGGTTGAGGTTTAATTTTTTCAATTTGGTTTTTATAATTTTATTAATGTTTTTGAACCGCACCGGTAGCAAGAATGAGGAACAAAGCAAAGAAAGATTTGGATTTAAAAAAAATTTGTTAGAATGAAACAAAAAAACATAATAGAATTGGAAAATCAAGCCTTATTAAATAAAGAAAAGGGAATTATGATGGTTCCAACATGCTTTTCGAAACTCTTTAAAATTATAATGCTTAAGTAGCGAATACTGACCTTGGATGTATGAGTCCTGAGGCTGGATTCAGTGGCAAAACCTTTGCCACAAATATTGCAATGAAACGGACGGTTTTTCGCTCTCTCCACTTGAGCGTCATGATTCCTTAAGTGCTGCTGCAAATTCGACAATTGTATGAAGGCTCTGCCACAGTCGGGCAAATGGCATTTGTATGGTCGTTCGCCTATAATAATAAAAATGCATGAGAATATATGGATTGTAAAGCCGTAGCGATCATTGGTTTTACATTACGCTAACAGTCGATTTCGAAAATATTTTGTTTGAGATAAAGTGATGTGTGTGGCTTACTATTAAGAAATAGTACGGCACAAGTAATTTCATTTGTTTCCTCGCTTTATAATGGAAATACCAAATACTATTGCGGAGAGGGATTTCGTAAGTTGCTTAAACTATAGTTGAATACATAAAGCTAAAAGACGAAAAATTTGGTTTGACAACATGTAAGTGGAAAACATTTTTTGAGAAAACAAAATGTATCATATAGTGATATATACATACGTGTTAATTGATAAGAAGCAATTTAAAATACAAAATACATATGTATCTATACGATTTCACTTAATTTTCAAAAAATATTTTGGACCTCAACTTTGCTATTAACATCCTCCTCTTTTTGTATAAATTTATTTATTACGTTTTGCGTTTTATTTATGTGTTTGTTCTGACAGGCAAGTTAAAAATGCAGATGCGTGAGCAAAGAAGCATGTCTTATGCAATTTACGAAGTCATCGATCCCTATTAGGTGTTTGTAAATTTGTAGTTTATGAAAGTTGTTATAGGGTGACCTAATGAGTGATAAAGATCGGGTAAGAGCAGTGAAACGCACTTAGCAAATCCTTAGTAAAAAAATGGATGATATTGAATTAAGCTCTTGAAATTAAAAACAAAAATTCAAGAAAGAATATATATTTTAAGTCGGTGGCAACTTGCCAATCGATTAATTGACTGCCTATTATGTGTGTAGTAAGCTATATTCGACAATGTGCGTTGGGGTTGATATTTGTTTACTAATTTATTGAAGAAGATTTTGCTTTAACAACAGTTTACTAACTGACAATAACAAGTCTTTTCAAATTTAAGAAGTAGGACAGGCCTTCTATGATCGATTTATTTCTATAAATTTATTAACAGTTTCGTCAAAACATTAGGAAATATTATTAAAATACTATAATATAATATACATTATATAATATATATTATATAATATATTAATAAAATATTAGTGCAAGAAGAATAGGAATATGTAAATACAAATTCGTAACATTGCTTTAATAGCAGGGAAAGTGCTCAAGTACTTCCAATTACGTTACTACGACGATTCACACTTTAGAGTACGCCTAGATCTTTGGTTATCATCTAGTCAAATCGAAGATAGTCTAGGAACAATCTAAAAACAGAGTTATATTTTTCTGTCTCTTGCTTCATAAATAGTTTTGTGCTTCGACAATTGTCAGTAGTTCGTTTATTTAGATCACAAAGAGTAAGAGCAAGGACTAGATTAGTACAAGCTTTTCCGTATAATTTAGTTCCATAATTTCTTGCTCGTTCTAATCGAGATGTTTCCCGTGTGTTTTAAAATCACACCATTCATATCCAATAAACGGTTTCGTTATAGAAACCAGTGCAGAACTACAAGGCAATGTAAAGAAGAGGTTATCCATTTCATGGTCCGGATTTAGCAACCTTATTTTAGTAACATATATAAAAAACTATCATCTAGGTTATCATGTGCGTAGTGCGAAGATTGCCATTTTGCAATATTGATTGTCTAACAACCGGCGAATGTCTTCAAATAGTCAAAGCTTACTACAAAAATGCTGATTCTGTAGTACGTTTCATGCATTACGAGCAGATTATGCGAAGAAAGTTAGTTAGTGGGAAAGTTAGAAAAAATATTAACGTCGAACACAGTTTCCTTTTTAAATTTACTTGCATATTTAAGATAGATTGCTCGACAAATTAAAGGCCTAGTTATTTGCATTGAGTTACACTAAGTTTTATTATTAGTCCGCAGCGGACTACCCTTATCAAAATGGAGAACTTATGTTCGTATCACTTCAACGCTTCGTCGTCAACAATTCTCAACGATGGAGCTCATTTTTGAACGTTAATAATAAAAATATACAAATTTGTTTAACCTACCAACTTGAAGCCTGATTTTAAATGTTATTATGCCTACAAAGCTTAAATGCCTGGTGCGTATTTTAAGCAAATGAAATGATTTGGCCGTAATACATCCATTATTGCGATTGCACCATGCAGGAGATTTTTGAAATAAATCGGAAGAAATATATATTTGTAAATTTATATAAATTTAATACAAAGGACGTTCTACGAAAAGCATTATTAATGTAAAACTTCTGGTTAAAATTTTTCAAGCCTCACGCGGGGTTTGTTCTTGCAGTGATGTACAATTTAATTTAGTAGGCCAAAAAAGTTAAAGCTTGAGGTAGTTATACGTTCAGAAAGATTATAAAGGTGAAAAAAATATCACAGTGTTCAATGAATGCATCTTAATTAGCCAAAAGTAGCATTAGATGATATTGCACTTTGATACCTGATAATTGTGTATTTGATTGTACCCGAACACACTAGCCTCGTTTTATATTTATTTAATTATTTAATACCAAAGAATTTAACTACAAGAAAGATACACCTGAATTAAACAATTAGAAATTCCTAAATCATTAAATAATTATTAAAGGTTTATTATTTTTTCAATAAATATGATAAAATATAAAAAATACAGTGTATATAAATAAACAAAGAGAGAGAGAAACGAAAATGAAAGCATTTATCCGTTTAACACAACAGAGATATGAGCGTACCATAACGCGCAAAAATCTTGCAGCCGATCACAATAACAATATTAAGTTGATTAAAGAGTCATATGATGCATTAGTTGATATGACAAACTCGGCTACTAAGGAAAATAGATTTAACTTATTGAGACGCACTCACGATACTCAGGTATACTTGAAATTGACCGAGTTCAATTTAATGTATGCATTATTATATAGAACTTATGAAAAAAAAGTTCTTTGAAGTAAATTAGAAATAGAACAAGTAAACATACTATAGTCGGCCAAGGCTGGTAATTAAATACCCCACAACCTACTCTCCATTGTTTCCATATGCTTTTCGCGGTAGCTCTTACATATTGCTATTATAAAGTATTGTACTGAAATAGAGACAAACAATGGAATTACGGAGTCCAAATTTGATGCAGTTAATTTCTACGTCAAATTACTGTTATGTACCAAATTTCACCACGAGATATTAAATTGGATATTTTCGTCATCTAAAAGTTTACTTTTCATGAGAACACTTTTCTGCGATGGGATCTAAAAAAAGACATATGTGGTCCAGATCTGATACATTTAACTTTTACATTAAATTTCTATGAGGAAAGGCTTACTTTTCGTAAGAACGGTTATATGATAGGAGGCTCAATAAATGAGGTGCCATCTGATCCAAATTCTTAACATTTACCTTATATACCAAAATGTTAGTTTTTAAAGATTTTTGTCGAAAAATATTACAAATTTAAAGTTTTTTCATATAAATACACTTTTAAAACGGAGCATGGTCTTAAAACTGGTCCGATGAAATGGTAAATCAATAAAATCATTTGTGAACTCTACTAAGACGGAAATCAATATTGCAAATAGTTCTATATTTCTCAAGCCAACGTAAAGTTATAATTTGTTTACATATGGTGAATGTGAAACGAGCTGGTCCCAAAGAAGTTTTCTTAACGCGAAAAGCAAGAATTGTTCCAGAACAGATTCGGTTGATTCAAGGCATATTGGTCGGTACGGGCCGAATTCTGTTGATCAACAATCAAAGCTGAGTGTGGCTTTAGCTTCATTTGTGAAGAGTTTAATATGTAAATTGGCGCTAAGCTCATTATCAAACAAATCACGAAAATGAATAAATATTGTTCCGAATACATTAATCAATGAAATACTCAGTAATGAATGACTTTTGTTTTGAATACCAAGAATTCAGAAACGATCTATTTTGGAATGATGACGAATGAAAAGTAGCCTTAGGCTAGGTTTCAGTAAATGAATTTTCAGTACAAACAAGATTTAAGAGCAAATTTTAGAATTTATGCCTTTGATATTTTGATGGTTAATTGTAACTGGGCTTAAAGAAAGACTAAGTTTTTTGAACTCCTGTTAACAGACAGATTTCATGATGAAAAAATTATTCCTCGGGATAAATTTTTTCCCTAAAAACTCCCTGGCTGCAGGCAATCTCAACGTTTTCTACTGAAACGTGAACTATAAAAGACAATGGAGGGACGAGATTCACTGTGCACTTGGCAGACGTTTACATTGACATTTACATTGTCGTCTGAAATTTAGCAGACTTATTAAGTTCATTTGTCATGCCATCATTTATATATTATAGAAATAGTCTGCTAGTTTTCCTTATTATCATTTCAGTTGCTTTTTTTTATTATCACATTCATTTGAGAGATGTTTGGCTCAAGCTGCTCGGCGGCAAGCAGTATAACTAGTTTGAATTTGAATGTAAAAGATGTATATAAGGAATGTGAAAAGAATTCCTTTAACCTACTTTCCTATATCTAGTGCATATCGTCGCCTTTTATTGATTTATTGAATATTGTATGACTAGCGAGTATTTGAATGAAAACGTTGAATTTTCGTTCAAAAAAAAGCACTCGTTTATTAATAAAAATATTTAGTGAAAAAATTTGGCGAAACAATTTTGCGTGCTTCTCTAGAAAATATTGGTTTACAGATATTGCATGAGAAACGAATGAAAAAGTGAAAATTGTAGAAGATATTCTGTGTGCCGTTTTTAAAAATCGTGTTTCGAAAGAAAAGTTTTTCTGTGACTTTTTTTTCATTATTTTTCTCTATTTGTCTGCAACACCAGGACACTAAAAATGTGTTTACACTTTCAAATAATCTGTCTTATTTTCTTTCTTCGAAGATTATACACTCGAAAGCGTCTCTTTTGCTAAATCTGTCGAAAACAATATCGAAACTTTTACTCTTAATGCATGCGACATGACAGCAAAGCTCACAAGGAAATACGAAATTCTACAGTTGAATTCATAATCAACTTCAAAACTTCATCATTCTTGACAGAATCATTGAAAGCTTTCAAGTAGCTCTTGGCCTTATAACGTCTCAACGATCGTCTCAATGAAGCTACACCAGCACATTTTCTTCTAAAGTTATTTTTTAGCCTATTCGACAAGTTAATAATCAACACTTAAGACAATGAGTTTATCTTCCCAGTAGAAGTTCATTTGCTGTAACACTTTCGGAGCGTTTGAGGAAAAGTCTACACTTAAAGGAAAAATTTTTTGCAACAATAAACTTTTTAAATTTTTTTTTTCTTAGAAGGTTCAAAACTCTCTATTAAGCCAAAAAAAATTGTTTTTTTTGGAAAAATTTGCAGTAGTGTTACCCCTAAATGGCTTTTGGTGAAATTTTTTTCAGTTGTTTAGTTAAGCATTATTATTGTATCCGTAGAAAATTTTTAACATTTTGCGTTTACTTTTTACAAATGGAGAAGGAAGCTTCAGTGACCCCGTAAAGTGCATATATTCCTGATCAGCATTAACATTTAGAATCGATTTAAGTATATTCGTGTGTGCATCTATCCTTGTGTCCGTCTGCGTAATGTCTGTGCTAAAAATAATCCTTGCGGAAAATATTAAGACATTGGCTTCAAATTTACCGAAAACTTTGGAAATCCCTACACGCAGTTTAGTACTGAAAATGGGTTAGTTTAGTCAAAGGGTACGTCTACAGTACAAGACAAACAACACCCCTGTTTTCTGGATTTTTTGTTCGTTGTTCACAAATTGCAAGAAATTTTTTACGTGTACACTATAAACAGGGGAAAATTCAGCCATACCCGCCGAATGTTGTGGGGCACCGAAATTTAATTTCTTTTTGTTTTTTCAAGAGCAATGTGGTGAATATGGAAGATTCACTTACAGTTGAACATAACTGTTTTACTTATTTAAGCTGAATTAATTTTACCTGTAAATTGTTCGTCACATCAAATTTAGAAAGATTTAAAAAGAAACGTCTCGAAATCGGATATAACAACTGACAAATAAGAACAAGAACGACTTCTAAAAGGTAAGAGAAAACATCAAATTTACACTAGTTGTTTACCGTCCTTATATAAAGTCAGCAAGAAAGCAAGAGTTTCCAACTATTTCCTGGATATAGTTTTATGTTGCATATTGCATTAATAATTTGGAGTCTAAGTGAAAAACTCGTTGACCTAATTCGATGTAGACAAAACAAATGAACAAAGGATATTTTTGATTTAAAAGATGGTGATTGATGAAAATTATTTCCCACGGAACAAAATTTTCATGTTTAATTATTTTTCCGCCATTGCGAACAGATGGGATGCCAAATAAGAATATTTTATGACAAATATTATTTTGAATTGACTTCAAAATTTTATTTTCCTGCATCCCATTGTTTTCTACATTTAAAAGTCAAAAAGGGATTCTCCCACTACACAGGAAGAAAACCAGTTGGTGTTCTTTTAATGATTGTGAGCGTTCTTGGACTTTATTTACATGCTTCAATTTTGAGGCTTATGTATCCAATAATTGTTTTGCACTGACGGTAACTGCTCGAATTTACGGAAATGAGACGATGGATTTAGTGTTTTGAATGAATGGTTTTGTAGAAAAAATTTTGAAAAAATAATCTACATTCTAAATGAAAGCTTACTTTTTGTGTATTTGGTTGCTTTTGGTTGGCCTACAAATTTGTTAACAAATTTGCAACAAGTACCAATATATGTAATATCTGATTAAATTTCGGAAGTCAAGTTTGGAACTAAATGTAAGCCACTTACAAAAAGTTCACCGAAAAAAAAAGAAAAGAACTCTCTAAAACAATAAAAGCATAATTATATCATGATTTCACTTTATGCATCCTTACTTCATCTCTTTAGGTTTAAGGTGCCGGATTGTGAATTCAAATGGCGGGCTTACATTTGAAATATAAGACGCTATTTATTGCTTGGAACAATTTATAGAAAATACAGTTTCTTATAGGTGTGAAACCTTCCTATAACTATATTTTACTTAATTCACAATAGAATTTTATTATTACATATAAGTCTCCCGGTTGGATTGATTTGATAAAGTTTCTTGACCGGTTAAGTCTTTCGGTACAATATTAAAAAGAAAATGTAGGTTTGAAGAATATTTTAAAATTTTTGTATACATGTGCACTTATGATGTATTACTGTCCTATTTAGAAGCGTGGCTGTTATCATCGTTCTTTTTTGTATTTATATTAATAATTGCATATCTATTGGATCTCGAATATGTATATCAATATATTGTTGTACAATTTTCCATGCGTGTACGAACTGATTTACAACTAAATTTGTATTTGTTTTGTATACGATAGAAAACCTTACACCTCGGCTGTTGCCTTCACATTGGTTTTTGTTATATTTGAATTGTTTGCAATTGCCTCGATTAATTGTTTTTTTTCTTTACCAATATCTGTTACAACTAGATATAGAGTTACTTGATTTTGTCAATCCGTTTGTTCTTTCTTTATATAAACGTATAAAGTTCAAATGTTTTCTTGTAATTCTCCAGCAATCGCGCGAAAACACATATTTTGAAACATATAGTAGGAAATTATATGCAGTGTAGTCAGCTGGAATTCACAATTTGACTTAAAGCAAAAATGGATTCATAATTCGATTTGATTTGATTATATTTGATTTATTTGTTGTATATTCATTACCAATTTTGAAAGTGAATTTAACTCACATATTTTGATGGAAATACAACAACTAAAGCAGACACACTCATTCTCGCTCTTATAATGAATTAAATTTAATGCGTATTAGCGTTCTTGGAAATTTCCGACTCGGTGGTTATGCAAGCACTAAAAAAAATAGGATCGGAGAAAAATTTCAAGTCCAAAAGTACTTAACTAATTGCAATCAGAATAATCTCTAAATATCTTTAAAGCCAGAACTAAAACATGGAGTTGTTAGTGTTCTACAAATTATTATAGCAGATTCGCTTTTATCTGAATTTATCTCATTTTATCTCTCCTCTTTAAATTTATATCTACTTCCTTTATCGTGTTCATTTTTTTTGTATTTATTTAACTCAACTCAATTTACAATTGATGTGCACAAACTGCTGTTAAGTGGCTGCAGAAAAAAAATTGCCGGAAACCAAAGGCATTGAAATTATAAACTTGGTCATGTTAAATGGTTTTGCTTAGCGAGAAATAGCAATAAACAATCCAATTTATTCAGTGTTAAGAAGGGGCTACGTAACATGGCGCTAATTTTCAGACATTTAACCCACGTGGTCAAAAAAAGAATTTTTTTTTCGTTCACTAGACGGTGTCTAAAAAACCAAGTAAAAAATGAAAGACAAGCAAAATAAACGCTCTAGTTAAATACAGTTATTAAGCAAACTCGTATTTGGAAAAAGTGTGTAAGAACAGAGTGCATAATATCATAGCTTATAATGACTTTTGGTTGAAAAAATTAAACGGGTGGACCACAACGACAAAAAAAGGTAAAGAAAAAACAATATATAAGGCTTACAACGAATTTCAGGTACCTAGTATTTAACATATTTTTAGTAAACGATTGATGAAGCATAAGTGCTTCAAAAGTACAGCATCTGAATTGAATGCAAATATTGTGGCAGTGCAAATTAATGTTTGTTCAGGCTTTTTGCAAATATTTAAATACCTTTTGACTCACAAGCCACTTCTTTCTTCACGATTTCATTTTTGCAGAATAAAGAGTTTTCAAAAAGGGAAGAAAAAATGAAATGTACTTTTGTACCTTTTTCTGCATCCAAATTAACGCAGATTCAAAGATTAGTTTATGTTTTTATAAGATAAAGAGTTTATGAACTATTAATTATCAATTTTTTGTTTTTAAGGTATATCTATTTTTCGTTTATTGTGTTTTACGTATAAAATTATAAAAGTCTCTCGGTTTTGGATACCCGCATGAATAGATCTTTCGTGCGAAAGGTGCAAAGATATCACAAGAAACTTAGCACACTTCCGTCGCCTAAAACTAATTGAACGTAAATAAAGAAATATAATGTGGGTCATAACATATTGCTTGTTGTAACTGATTTGTTGAATCAAGTGGGTTAAGTTTTGATATTATTTCTTCCAATTTTTTAACAAATTAGTTGCAACATTTTTATGAATAGTCCCATTGTTGAATAGTTAGTAGTTAAGTAACGATTAATTATTCGGATTTGTTGAGTATTTGTAACATTGTCGTGTGAAAACAGTAATAAACAACTATTCCATTCATACTGACCGGACATGTAAAATATGTTATGTACGTTATGTTTCCTCTAAATTGCTTTTTCGCAACGGCTTACAAGGGCTAAACTTATTTCCAAGACCATAAAACAATTCAGTTCAGTTCAGCTTAAAAAGAATAAGTCACTAATGAAAAAAGGTACATGAAGAGAGTCTTTAGGCGTTCAATTGATTAAGGTATTCTTTTGAATTGTGCGGCCATAAAAGTATCTATTTGAAAAACTAAATCGCTATAAAAATACAAGAGGTTCGTGTTAAAGTTCATTGCTTTTTTTTGTCATAATTGCGGGCTACGTTCATTTTAATATTGATCTCTGCCATTTATAACGTGTTTAAAGACACAAGGAAAAATACATACGCGAAGGCAATGCCATCACATCGAAATATCTAGATTTCTTACATATTTCAGTTATTGTTAAGAAGTAAATGTCGTCAAGTCTGCGGTTTCTATCTCATAAAATATCTTCTAATAGCCAACTCTGAATGTTCCAAGAATTTTTTTATATTTCACATTTTAATGAAGTTTATATAAAATAAACTTTTTCATATCATATGTATGCCAATTTTATGGAAAATCTTTTGCTATTTACTGGTAAAAACACTGTCATTATCGAACTCTTGGGATTTTTGCATGAAAAATTTAACCAAGTGATTTTGATATAATTTTTTGAAGCTAGTTTTAAAGTGAAACAAATGGTGGTTGAACAGTGCATGCATCAAAACTTTTTAACCAACTTGCTCCAATTTTAAGACCACTGAAGTTGTGTTTGATGACGGAAGACGACGACTTTCCGGTTGAGCAATTTTTGGCGATGTAACTCATTTGCTTTGATCGCGTTAGCAGTAGAGAGTACGAATGAATGGTTTCCTTACCAAACCGACTAAACAATGGGTATATCCTTTTCCGTCAATCTGGGCTTCGCCATTGTCCGTGTAGTTTCACCGGTCTTAGACAATGGTGTTTTCTGTACATTATTGTCGTATGTTACTCACTTGTTATCTCTGCAAAACTGCCACCAGACGGAAATTATTTACATTGACTTTTTAATATTTAATTCGTATGGTATTCTAACAACGAAACTCTTTTTGCATCCAGTTATTTGTAAATGGTCCACGTTCGGTCAAGGTTTAGTTCCACAGTTTTATCGACGTTATCCATGATTAGTCCACCAGCATTCGGCGCGTATTTAATATAGAAGTTCGCAGAAGGGAAACAAGAACATCATGTGCATGCTGTTGATTTTTACAAAGCATCTTTACCAGAAATACCTTGAATTTTTTCCCAAACTTACGGGTCGTGCTTTTCTAAAATAGAATGCATTTTTTAAGTTTTTTGGCTGGTTTTCAAAAGGGCAAGTATCGTAATTTTCTTATTAATTATTACCTTCCACAAGCGCTTCAGAATGGGCTAAGCTTAACAAACGAATGCAATTGTAATCCAATTTTAACAATAAAGGGCAGACGGACAGAGGAACTTAAATATAATTACGGGGGGAAACTATTTATGTTTCATAACGTCTATGATGCTTACAGGCATTAAGAGCAACAATATTGGCACATATATTCAATAGATACATACATCCTCCCTTTGTTGGATGGAGGGATAAAAATTTAGCGGCGAACTTGACTTACGACACCGACGAAATGACGCGGGGGCTTATTGATCAAATTTTCAATAGATGTGATTAATAAAATAGACAAAATATTTTTTATTTGGGATATAAACTTTTTATGTCACTTAGCATTTCATATCAGAATAAGTGAGCTGATAAACAATTTACCAATGAAAGACTTCATAGATTAGAAATCAACAAATAGTAGCCAGATAGAAAAAATTTTGCATCCATGTAGGTTAAGAATTTTCTATTGAGGTAATGAACATTAAAATAAGAGATAATATATTTAACAGGCAATTTTTACGGGATTGACATTCAAAACTCCATGGAATCACGCATCGTATTGAGGATAGTGCGATTTACTTTTTTCTGTGATCAATTAATCAAAAAACTTTCAAAAGTTTTCGGGAGCTATTGCAATTAATAAGCTTAACAATTTGTTTTTGATGAAGGCTGTAATTTGCTGTGTAATATTCTCTATATTAAAGTGCTAAATTTTGGGCACCAGGGGTAAATAAAATTTCATGATTCAGCCTAAAATCTATAACTAAATTTCTTTGTTTAACAACGCTTGCACATACGTTTCTTAAATGTATAAAATGTATCTTTCATCGCTTATACCAGGCCTGAATATGTTTTTATATGGTTTTAAAATACGTCATGTTTTCGTTTTATTGCTTTACGAAAAAAAAAAAAAAAAAATCACACAATCACATCTGTAATTTAGGATAAACTTGAAAAACTACTTTCTTATTTCAATGTAATTTTAGACGTTATAGTAGCAACAGTATCCGCGGATACAGAAGGGTAAAAATTTGATAACAGTGTTACCTTTATAAAGTCGTAAACACATAAAACTTTTTAGTTGTTTTTTTAAATTCTTGAATTTTTTTTTCAATTTTTTTATTGTTTGAAATATGTTACCCAGTTGTAAGGAAAACATTCGATTTTTTCAAGATCACTGTCTCCTTTTTAAATAGGATTAATTGTAATATTTTTTTAGGCTAATTTTTTTGGGCGTTTTCATTCAGGTGTGAACATAATTTCCATTTAAGTTCGACGTTTTCTGTTCAGCTATTTATTTGGGTATGAGTTAATCTGAACGAAACTAATGATGCTCAACTTACATTTTTAGTCATTTTTGTTTTATATTCAGCTGGTAATCTTTCAATCAAGTTTTACGTATCACTACCATATTACAAAGTTGAAATATCATTTGGGATGCGTACGTAATGCAATTCGTCCTTCATACCAAATAAAAGCTTTTCGTGTTATGTAAAAAAAAAAAAAATTGAAAACAAATTAAGAAGCTAAGATTTAATGCAAAAAGATAAATATTGAAAATTAGTATGATGTTGTCCCATATTTAATCATTACATATAACACCTATTTTGATGTTCGTGACTGAAGTGTAATGGCGGTCACATGGTTATGTTAAATAAATCGGTCAACAAAATAGAAAATTTGTAATGTAGTTTTCTATTTGGGTCTAAGATCGTGTATATTTATGCTATGCCAAATTACTAACTGAAGAATAGTTTAAACAAAGAAAGAAAAAAAAGGTTAGGAAAAGTACAACAAGAGTGGAAAGTAAAATATTTATTCATGCCTTAAAAGAGTTGTTGAATACGGAACATTTAAAATATATTACATATATAAAATTCATTGTTGTTTGTTTGTTATATACGCACAAGTAACACGATTTGCACAATCTGTAGATAATTTAAATAGCTTTGATATATATTTATACTAAATTTCAAATCGATATCTTAGTCGCATACTAGCACGTCTGTAGAAGTAGTTCATGCAGGTCTGTAGAATTACAAAAAACCAAACAACAATTTTCATCATAAATTTAATAGCATTGAAAATTCAGCCACCGCAACCGATATTTCGTCTCGGACAAAAAAGAATCCATATTATAGTTAGAAATAGAAAATGTTTGAAGGACGCCTGTCGACTATTTTTTATGGGCTACCGTGGTTTTACTGGCGCTAACCTTGTCATTTTGATACAGTACCGTTAAAACACACTGTGCAAACTCATTATAACTCAAAAAAGTTTTTTTTCATGCGATAAGGAAACATATGAATTTACCACCACACTCCCGAATCGCATCGAAAGTCTATTAAACGAAAAGAACCAAGTGAAAGCCAAACGGTCAGCTAACGAAACTAGAGCCTTCGTGTTGTGGAAACGGAAGAATGGCGAATAGTGAATATTACGTGGCTCCCGAAAAGCGGTGAAGATTACTACATTAATTAATTAAATTACAGTCAAATGCACCGTGTTACTAGACAATTTCAATTATAAAATTTCATGGTATAAAGTTCTAATTGCTATATCTCACTCTCTTTCTTCTGCATATGCAACTATGTCATTGCGGAAGCTAAGACGTATTTTTGAACTCTTGACAAATCGGCCTCGAAATATTAAAGAAGCGTTGATTAATGATGAGGATTAATTGACCGATAATATCGAATGTGGCCAAATCTTTGCTTAGCCCTGGAACTTATCAACCGATGTATTATGTACTTAGAGTAAATTATGCAAAAGTCGAAAGATTCTCTACGTTAAGAATAACATCCGGTTAGCAAACAATAGTGTACGCAATTCATTGTCTATTCATGTTAAAAGACACATTGGAAATATGCAAATCTGTTCAAATAAAAGCACTAATAGGCCTATAAACTAAATAAAATTCTATAGTATCCACTAAACAAAAAAATAAATTGGCACCCGTGATTTGAAGAAATTGAAAAAAAGTCTTTAATTCGATAACACAAAATATAAAAAAATTATATCTTTTAGAACAACAGTTCTATATATCAAGCAAATAGCTTTAAGGTTAGTATTCTTTTAACCTCCTTTCTAAGTTCAAACTTGAAATTTTCAATAAAGTCTTAAAACAAATGCTCTAGTTCTATTAGTATCGAGCAAAACAACCATAAAGCGGAGGTGTTTACAGTTTATATTATACTGTAGGCGAGAAATGGTTGTTGCAGACATTGAACAAACGGACAAACGTACTTCCTTGAATCAATTCTAAACTTGATGCTGATCATTTGCTTTATGGTGTCACTGAAGTCAACTTTGCGTGGTGTGTATGAAAAAAACACGATGACAAAGACATATCGAGACACTTAGAAAAAACTCATGTCCGTCTGTCTTGGGATCTGTATATTGTAAACATTCTTCCGGTTGCAAAAAATCGTCTTCAAATTTGACAACAATATTGGAAGCTCTTGCGCACAGGTAAGCATTGAGAAAATGAGGCAAATGACTAAAGAGGAAGCATAGCAACGCTTCTGTTTTCAAAATCAAGCTAAAACAAATACAGCGGTAGAAGTTCCCGTATTCTATTGGCGACTGTACAATATTGGCACAAAAATAGAAAAAAAACGGCCACTTCCATCAAAAATTATGTAGCATAGAAATTTATCCTTTTTTTAAAATGGAGGTGGTAGGTACAATGTGAGTTTTTTGAAATTCACCCAACGATGATTGCTGAGGTTTCCATCTTCAGACGTAAATATAAGTGTGAGTCGATTTTTTCATTACGATTGCTTTTGTATTTAGTGGATATTACTTCTCATCCAAAGAATTTGCACAAATCAGTTGTTTGGAGCTGGTCCAATAATTAATAAAATCTATCATGGACTACATCAATTACCGCCAATAGATTTGTGTAGATGTGCAATGAACGGCATTTGAGAAGAAATTTATTCTAAAGCAATGAGTTAAAATAAACTCCTATGCTTTCTTTTGTTATCCATTTTATGTGAAAAAACGTGGACATTGTTTAGTTTATTAAGTTAGATGATCGTTCAAGTGTTAGTTTTCAACTTGCGAGGCACATTGCTACTGGTAGGGAAGGACATAAAAGGTTTTACGCAACTCAGACGCATTTTAGTTCAAATCTGTATAGAGTTCGTCATACAAATATAGGATCTAAATAGATTTCGGTTAATCTGGATAATTATTCGGATGCAGTTTTATTTTTGTAATACGAAATAATAGCACAACTGTCACAAAGAATGACTTTTAGTGTCATTTTTCGAAAAAAATTTACATATCTCTGTCAAATAAAAGAAAAACTTTAGAAGAAAGAAAATAAACAATTAAATTTATTGGAGTAAGTTCTTTAAAATAAAAACAAAGGAAATATATGTATATATATATACAGGAAATATATATATATTCCGAAAACTATATATATATATATTCATATATATATATATATATATATATATATATTCCGAAAACTATATGCGTCTCGCAGCCAAGCTAGTAGCATTACGTCCAGAAAATATACTTTCCTCTGAAGAAAATGAAATTTCTTGTTAGAATTTGTTATTTTTATAGGCTGAACTATCTGGTGCCAATATTTTCGAGGCCGAAACCGTTGTGCTGTATGATATATAATGTGTCGTTTAATAAATCACGGGAAAACGGTAAGAAAAACAGCCATTTTTTTAAAAAATCAATTTTTTCAACAACGTAATCTTCTTAAAGACTTATACAACCAACTTCTCTAACATCTCTAAGCTGCTCTAACAATTTCATATCTTTTTCATAGCACGATTTGTCAAGGTCCTAAAAATACGTTTCGGTGATCACGATGATATTAACATTTGATCCATGTTTTCTTCTCGGCATTCCAACGATATTTGCGAACAGAAGGTGGATGCTGGAATACATATGGAGAATGCAGTGAATGAGGCAGTAACTCGAACTTTATTTCAAGTCATTGACTTGTGACCCGGCGCTTTTGTTCCACTGTGAGTGCTGCTTCTTTATTTTCAACTCTCATTATTGTGCAATTTTTTTAAATGAGACGCAAAAAAGTATTCCCCTCGAAAATTTTTGTACAAAGTATTACGGATTTAAGCTTGATGAAGCAGATAAAATTAATGGAAGTTTTCTGTTACAATTTCTTCTATAGTGTCTTTTGAGTTGTGTTCCTTTACTGGTAAAAGTTAGTTCGGAGTTAATCTATATTTTGCTAATACTCTATAATAAGAATGTCATTTTTAATTATTCTTATAATCTACTCAAATATGATATGTTAAGCTCAATTTTTGACATGTTAATACTCTCAGGCTAATTAGGCCTTAGGAGCCTATTATTATAGTATATATATGCATCATCTGAATCTTTCAGAGTACAAATACCACAAGTTTCATTTTCTGAGAATAGGTTGTAAAAGTAAGATTTCGAATTCTGTTATTAATAATAATAATAAATGCAACTATTTCTAATCCGCAGTATTTTGTATTCTATCACACTTCGAGTAGTGGTATTTTTAAGTGATTAAAAGAAATGATTTAAAAAATTGTAGTGTGCACGTTGTTACATTTTATTTATTTTTGTGCTATTTATGTCATTCCACGACTTAGAAACGTGGAAGTCCAATGACCGATATAGCAAATACGCAAACAGTGGTCGTTTCATTTGCTTCATATAGCGGTTACCCACTAAACCACCATAATTTGGATTCTTTTGCTTATGTCTACAAACAGAAGCAAAGGAATGCAGTGAAAAACCGATCACAGGAGATCGGCAATTTTAATTAATTTTTTAAGTCTATCTAAGTTTAGTCTAGTCCTTGGAGAAAAATTAATATTTGGCTTGTCGCTGTTAAAGATCGTTTATTGTGCTGTTACTGTTACTTTTATATATTTTGTTCACTAGATTACTAAGAGAAAAAGGAAAGAAAAGGTGAGAATTTAACGAAATAAAAATAATAGACAAATCGGATTGAGAAGCTGGTTTATAATATGTACATTATTGTATTGTCAGTTTTAATAATTCATTTTTGAGTTAACAGAAGAATGTAGTGAAACTGAGATGAGCATGAAATTTAATCTTGGTTGTATCCGATCAAAGCATAACTACCCGTAAATGTGTCTATGTGACCGCTCCAGTTTCCCAGTACCTCAAAAAGAGGAAATGAACATGCCCATGATGAGTTGAGGAATAGAATAGTATGGCTAAGTAATTATAGTTCAATATGTTAATGTATGTAATTGAATGTTTTTTTTATATTTAAAAAAAAAAATTATTTTGAAACATTTTTTATAAAATAATTATTCTATATGTTAGGTTATAATGTTAGGTTATAATGTAATGGTTTTGCTAAGGTAGAGAAAGATGAAGCAGATACACCAGGGAAGGAAAGAAAATAGATCAAAAGGACGAAAATACATATGTATTGCTCGACAGACAACAAACAGACGAACAACTGACATACAACATATAGACCTTATGCTACTTATGCTATTTTCATGAAATAACACTAAAAGAACATCTCCAATTTAATTCTTAATTTATAACGGTTGTACATCAAATTTCATACTTATATTTTTGTCAATGTTGTTTTGTTTTAATCTGTTTCTATGGACTTTGCATCGTAGTGTCACAACACTGAATGCTTTTACGTTTTCGTGGCAGTAAATTCTGAAGTTCTTCTGCATGATTGTGCTTTCTCACTAGCCAACTGTGACTATATTCAATTCATTCAATTCCAATGGCATTTTTACTAAGATTTGCAACTACAGACTTTTTCTTAATCAAAACGATTCGAAAAAATTATTATCAGGCATTTAGCGGGCACTAATTTGAAATAAATGATTACCCGTACGATTTCGTGAGTGTAAGTTGCAACTAAATTTTTATAATTCATCCACTATGTTTTCATAACTTTTGAACAAGGTAAAAATATCGAGGTTTGCTAATTTGCGAAACGCTAATTTCGAATTTTTCGATTAGATAAACTTATGAAATGTTTTTATTAGTTTAACAACCGTCCTTTTTAAAGTTTATCGTTCTAATACTGTAAAATCTGAAAAATCAATCTTCGTCTTTTTTTGTTATGCATGAATTATTTTCTCATTTTCTTATATAATTCAACCAACATATGCATGCAGATGATATCATTCTTATTCTCATTATTAGAGCCTCTGATCGTCTGTGGTTAAATGCAAAGTTAGTTATATGTATCTTCACACAAAAATTCGAAACAATGATATTCAGTAGAGTTTTTATTATTTACAGAGGTTTCTCTCTGCATATCATTGATGATCAGATATTCGAATCCATATCGCTTTTTGCGATTATTGGTTCCAAAATATACTTGTTCAACAGCACTCAATGTCCCGGATATAGCTCTGTTGTTTCCTCCTCCAGCTAAGTTTGGTATATGCATAAAATCGAGTTCTTATAGTTTGTACTACTTTACGATGCCTGAGGAGGGTATTGGATAGAGCACTCTATTCTATGATCCATAAATAATTTATCGTCGCCCGAAGTGTACTTCCTAACTGTTGCGAAGTTGCAGAAGATTTATTCAAAATTAATATATATGTATATGAAGTAGATTTACTAAATGCGTTTAACTCATAACTTGCGCATAATAATTTCACATTTGAGCAATCATTTCAAAATATAAAGGAGACATATTTTATAAAGCATGAGACTGCGTATGTACGCGCAAAAACTGAAGAAGTTTAATTAATTTTAAGTGGACACATTACTGCCGAGTAGAAGCAGTAAGAAGCAATTTAAATATATTGTTTGTGAATTGAAAGCGGACACGGAACACTAAATGAAAGCAAAGAATATATATATTTATGTCAACCTTCTGGAAGAGTTATCTTATAACCTATGACTTTCAGAAAGTACCAGGACAGTATATGGAAGGAAATATTACTAAATAAGAAGATTCATGAATAAGAGCAAAAACATAATAGCAATTAATGAAACTTCGAACAATATATTATAGAGAACCTAGCTATAAGGTAAGCTCACAACAAAATAAAATTATAGAGACGATTTAATACTTTCGAGCATACTACTGAAAAAGTTTTCTCTCTAAAATTACAATTCAGTTAAGAAGTCCACAATACCAGAAACGACTTATTTTACATTGAGCTGCTTAAGTACCAGGCACAATCGTAGTGAGAAGAATGGAAAAACTTCGAAGTTATCGACAAGAATTAAACGGAGTTAAAAGTTGCAATTCTAAAGCGAAAATTTTACTAATGAGTGCAATACACTTTCAAAGCTACGTTAAAGATATTTTTTTGAACTGTATATAATTATTAAAAGCGGTAGCATTTCTGTAGTTGTCAGTCGGCATTTTACTTTACAATATTCTGTGATATAAAAAATAATAATAAAACGGCCAAGTTTTTTTAACTGCTTTTGTTTAACACTAGAACTACCGAGTACGCCACCTTGACTCATTTAAACAATCGGGCTTCAGAAAAAGTTCAAGAAGAATGCAAAGTTTCAGAAATTTTTCATAATTTATATTTACATGGAAAAACCTTTAAAGATCTTTATTTTATATTTTTTTCAACTGCTCTGGTTTATGAGATACCGGCAACATATATGCCAACGTTAGCCAATAGAAAATGTTTTTAACTCACATCTTTGTGGAATTGTTAGAGTCGAAAAAATTAAGATCGGTGTTGAAAAATGGAACGCACTTTTCGGTTATGAGCAGGATTAAAAAAATGAGTGTGATGTGTCTATACGCGCGCACGTCCACTATAGACAGGTACTGAAGCAACCTTGGAAAAAAACGACAATTTTTTCTTATTATGAGTTCCGGATGCATTTCCGAAAAAGTTTGAATCAGATGTTCGTCACAACCATCCACTAGTTTGATACAAAAATACTCTTCATCGGTCTGCCAACACGTCTACAATTAGAGGTTAAACAGTTATATCATGTATATCTCGTTTTACGTTTGTTAGATGAGTTTGAGACAATCATTTCTTTATTTCTTGCCGCAACTTAAATGACTTTTGGCAAAATTTGATCACTAACGTTAAACAGACTCCTCTTTTCTTTATAGCCTAACAGTAGATGAAAAACTGTGCTACAACAATCAATTATGAAGCTGTTCAGATTACCCTAGCTTTAGGAAAATCCTGTAGCCTTGTTTAAAGGTACTAGTCGCGTAACCAAGTACAAACAGACAATTTCTTTACAAGTATGCAGCTTGTCGTTAAGTTGCTGATCAAACCCACAGGCAGATGGATCAATGCCACCATCTAAAAAGTACTACTACTTAACTCTAGACATATAGCCAAAAAGGTTTCTTATCAAGAACAAAAAATTGATGAAACTTTGTCTTTTTATAAGCAGACAAAGTACGAATTAAACGCAAATACAGTGCAAAAGTAGGATTACATTTTTAACTTGCTAGAAATCGGTGCGTGATTTTATAGTGAAGGGCTTCTAACAAAATGACAGCAGAAAGATGTTATTCCAGAAAGATGAATACTGTGACAAGAAAAAGAAACGTCTTTCCAAGAAAGCAAACTAAAAATGGTAAATTGTTTTCCTGACAAGGCTCAGTAAAACCGTTTGGACCTAAAAATTCCTCAATTTGAAAGAAATATAATAAATATATTTGTAGTACATGATAAACATGTATAACCATATGTTTATATAAAACATGAACCTCACTGTTGCAGCTATAATCAGAAAAACAAATAGAAACCTTAGCTGCTATATTCTATCATTTTATCTGCGCAAATGAAATCAAAGTCAAATAGAAGTCACGGTGTCAAAAATCAAGCAACACAAAAAAGGTATGTCTAGGTCTAAATTTTTCGAAATTCCATAAGATAATAAGTTATTGTGAAAGAGGTTGCTTCAGTTTTCTGTCAATTGCAAGCAGATCACATCCAATCGAGTGGTCTAGGAAAATAGTTGTCAAATTTCTTTTAATCCACTTAATTCATTTTGATAGAAATAGTCGTATGTAAAACCTGAGTAGTTATAGTGTTAAATATGCTTGCTCCAAAAAAAGGAAAATACGGCCACGCATGCATACTCATTCATATATATACATATATATATATATATATATATGTATATATATATATATATGGTATATGTATGTGTATATGTGTGTGTGCGTACTTACCCGTATGTAGGCGGGTGTGTTGTTGCACGTGCGACAACTGTTTAAATCGGCGATCGCAGTATGAACATTTGTAAGGCTTTTCGCCGGTGTGGACGCGTATGTGTTGCACAAGTTGATGATTGCTGGAGAAGCTTTTCATACATTGTTGACATTGATGGGGCTTGGATTCATTACCACCCAAATTACTGGCAGCCGTGCCGCCCAAACCCACTCGTGGTATCTGCTGTTGTATTTGTTGCATGGCGCTTTTGTGCATGAAAAGCTGCGGGATGTAAGAGCACAAAACGACCACAACAACGGAGAGACAAACGTAGATGAAATTTGTGGTAAAAAAAACAATTAGTGTTATTGTGTACTTAACCTGTTATACAAATTAATGGTTTTCTTTTAGTTCTTTATTATTTACTTTTTGTCTATAAAAGCATATCAGAAAGTGAAAACCAAACGTTAATAACAATATAATCAAATAATATTGTCACGAAAATAAAATATACTAATTATAAAAAATAATATATATTTATATAGGCATATACTAAAAAATCAAGCATAACATAGGAAATCTTGTGAGACCTGGAATACTTCTACTTAATCCCATCCTTCAAATAAACAATCTCTTTTTTTTAAGTATTCTAGTTACGCTCTTTTATCACAGCTATTCAGAGGCATTTCATTTAGTAAATGTTAAGCGAAAACCTACAGTGTGCAATGGCATGAGTATAAAAGGTCTCAGTTGAGACGTTTTAATCAAATTTGTTATATAAGTGTTACGTTGTCTGAATTCGAATACGTAGATTACTGGTGGATATATGTAAAAAGATATTTAAATGAAGACTTGCTATCCCGTTACATGATATTGCTTATTGCATTTCTGTTCTTTTGATTGGCTTCTACGATCTCCTTGCTAATTTAGAATGTGAGCAACCAGTTATATGAATTTATGAATGAGTCTATAGGAATATTATTCTCTTTATCTTTTTTTGACTTTTATATCGTCGTAGGGCATAAATTAAATTATATATGTGTGTGCAATACGCAAAATACTAAAACACATACATTATACAATATTTATTTTTGCGAATATGCCTTCTGATATCACAATCAGCATATTCCCAAGGCAAATACGAAAATCGACTAAATCGCAATTAATAATAAACTAAATATGTGCGGGAAGCGGAGCGAACATGACACGCGCATATGAAAAACTGGTAGTTAGCATTTACTAACCACTAATTTTTCTACGTGCAGGTACTATTTCTAAGATTTACCCGTCAATACAAGCAACGCTTCTGTAGTATATTTAATATAATTCTATAGAATTTTGAACAGGTCGAGTTAAGCATCAAAAGAATGTGAATACTTTCCTTTTGTTTCATTCGAATAGCGCTATTGTGTGGTGAACAATGGATGCGTTACGTCATTCGAAACTTAAATAACTAGGAATCATTAACTTCGATGTTAAAAGTTAATATCCATTGTTACTTGAATCGAATGAAGCCAGAAAAAAAGAATGATAGCAATAAAAGAATAATAAAAGATAGAAAGAAAAGATGATGTCGCGGTATTTCCCGATAGCGACGTTTGACCAATCTGTCTTGCGCAGTTAACTTCAGTAAAATTGAATAGTAACGTGCTGTCGTATCCACCGAATTTACCAGTATGGCTTCGTCTGATTAACATTTGTTTTTATCGATAACGATTACAGTGGAACACTGGATGAGCTTTTTACTCCAGAAGATGTAAAGTTTTAATACAATACTATTGACAACTTGTCCGAGAAGATAGAAAAAATATGTAGCCAGTGATAACTACTACTCTGTTTAAAATATTTATTACCAATACTTGTTCAATACTATCTTCTAAATAATAGCGATACGGATTTAGCTTTTCCTTGCAATCAAGCACGTAGACGTAATATGTATACATAAACGGTGCAGCATTTTAATCATCAGAATTTACTCAAGGCGATTCCTATTTTAATAAAATCTCTTGTAGGATTTACAAAACTTTGCTCCAAATAGAATATGATTAACTTTTCTGTTGTCTATTAAGTAAAGGTTTATAATTTAATCTGAAGGAAGTTTTTTACCTAATCTACGCTCACGCCCTCCTCACGCATATTTTAAACAAGCGAAAACTTCCGAGCAATTCTTTTTTGGGTTTTGCGATTGAGAAATCCGGACGCATCAGAAAGTTCCGCAAAAATTCATCGCTAGCAAAAAAGATTAAAAAACCACACTGTTGATAAAAGTGCGGAGAACTTATCTCGCTCTCATTTGGCAAGTTTTTAATGTTTAAACTATTACTGTGACTTGTTTGATGCTAATATTTTGATCTTGTCAGATACTGAGGTCGAAAATATAAATTTCCCTTTTATCGATGTTGACTCAGCTACGACTCAAAAGATATATGAAACAAGTAGTAGTAAAAGTGAGAAGCATATACTCACTCTAGGATAAATTCTGATTTCTCAATCTTGACGTCCTAGATAGCTAATCGTATATTTTTAATTGAATGCCGCAGATTAACTGTACATGTAACATGCAGCATAAGTAAAATAAAAAGGTATGATGAGAAAGAGAAAAAGAGAAAAACTATTTTTGTGTATAGAGTAATCTGAAATTTAGTACCTATAGTCCAAATATAATCCAGATCAAAATTAAAAGCAAAAACAAAGCAAAAGGGTTATATTAACTTCAAGCACCTCGAATAGATTAAAATATTAATATCAACAATAACTTATAACTCGTATGGAAATTACGTATGAATTACAGTAGAATCATTGTATCTTATAAGAAATGTGTCATCGAAGTTTTCATAACTAAGAAACGACGGAAATATGAAAATTAACATTGAAAAGCACTTGGAGCAGCATTTAGCAAAAAGAATATATTTATTCTTCATAAAAATCGATTTGCTTGTTGTTAATTCGCTTGCAATCAGTACTCCCAATGACGAGAATTGATGTTACAAAATAAACGTATAAAATAATTGCACACAATTTAAACGAACATGTAAACAACTACATCGGGAACACACATGATGAAAAAGTAATAAGCGAAAAGATTGTATTCAAATATATCCAAATCAATTTCTTTACTTAGCCGATTGATCGAGGTAATATTTACTGACATCCTGTGGCAGAAGTATTTTGAAATTTTTACTTATTTTCAGGACTGTTTGTACATACATATTCGCATTAATTGGGTTTTTCTTCTATTGTAATTAACATTAAACTCGGTGAAAAAAACGAAGCCCAAATATTTAGTTTAAGTTATTTATAGTAGGGTTTTTAGTTTTCATTTAGTTGATTGGCTGTAGGATAAAAGCGTTTCATGGCTTATTCGTACTCATGATTTCATAATATAAATATGTTTCTGCCTTTTTTTCTTTTTTTGGTGTTAGTTTTTAGCGCATATCACGGATTGGCTAAGATGAAAATTTTCTCGTAAAAAATTCTATGGGAAATTAAAGCTCACAACAAAATATGTAAGAAAAAATTTACATTGGTAGTTGTGACAATCACACAGCGTGGTCTAACCTCCCACTGACCCCTAATTTTGTGCAGAGAAACAAGAAATTGTAAAAAACTAATACTTGAGAACGCACGACAAAAAACATGTGTACAGCGAGAGCAATGAACGTCAGATTGTCGGGGTTACCACTTATTCAACTATTTATTCCACGGCCACCCGCAAAATCAGCCAACCAGAGCTTCGAATACTCTACGGCCAAGGGCACAACTTGACCAATGTGGAGCCAAGATGACTACGAACATATACATACATAATAATATGCAACGGGTAACACTACTGCATTATTAACAGGACGAAATGCTTTCAATAGCCCAGTAGAAGAAGCGAAAGTGTATGACTATTGCATCCTCGATTGTAATGCCTTTCCGTACCTATTCAACTTTCTTTCAAAACATACAAAAAAAAAGAGCAAATGGATGGTGAATTTATACAAATACGTACATACATACTAGGGAGAAACAGAGATAGAGCGCCTGAATTATATTGTGAAGAGAAAGTATGCTTTACCAAAAGCTTTTTCCTCAAATAGCGTACGATTTAATATTAAATTATTATAGAAAAAATTATCAGATCTTAAGATAATATAATATTTGTCATAAAAAAATAGAAAATTTAACGTAGTCAGTTGAAATGAATCAATTTATTTTGTACAGGCAACCGGAAAACGGTAGTTGACTAATTACTCCCGTAATGAGAATATATTAGATTTATCAAATGCTTATCATTTAGGGAAATATGCATAGAAGATCCTATAGAAAATAAACGTATTTACATGAATACGTTCCTATCGTCTGCTAGAATCACGATTACAATTTCAAGGCTTGGTCAAAAATTAAACTTTTCCCAAATTGTTTTTTGTTAGCTTAGTTTTGAAGTCCACGATTTTGCAGCCGCTAGTTTAAGCTTTAAATAGATTCTCGTTTTTTGCTTAAAAAGGCTCCGTATCAAAAACAAAAATAAAGTAAATATTGCGTAATTATACCTGTTCAGTGAAGCAACTCTGATTAAAACGCCATGCGAAATACATCGACAATAGTTTTTACAATTAAGTAAACTTGAAAATAGGTCGCGATTTTGAGAATATCTTCGTGGTTGATATTCGACGTCGGGTCATAATAATCATGTTCTTTAAACATAAAATGTGTTTACAAAATTCTATGATTTTCGACGTTTATGTGTCAGTTGTAAAATTTACAATATATATAATTAATTAAATTAAATATAATATTCAAAAATCTGAATAAGTTCATTTTTATACATGGCAGACAATATAGACGAATACAATTAAGCTTCTTTTTCGACTGTGTTCAATGATTTGCAATATTGATGTTTAAATATATGCTTTCAGAATTTGTACAAAAATGTCAGGGATTCATTTGTCAGAGGATGATTTCTCCTCAAAATTTTAATCAAAATGTCATTGCTCATAATTCTGCTCTCAAATTTGTGAATTTTTGAAACAACAGAGCTATTTAGTATTTAAGCGTTTTTATCGATCTGAATCAATCTAAACTGTTTCGCAAACGATTATATATTAAAGTTTTGGTTTTTAGATCAGTTTTTCGTCATTAAATAAAATGGTCTGACTAAAATGACTCCGAGTTTCATGCTAATCAAAAATTTTGATAGGGCATTTAAAAGGTGCAGATGTCCTCATTCATATGATTCCAACGAATATTCTTTTTTAATTTAAGAAATTGTAATGTACCTATTATCGGTTGCAAAATCCATTAATAAATCTCTGGGCTAATCTTTAGAATAATAATAATAATAATAATAATAATAATAATAATAATAAAAATAATAATAATAAAAATAATAATAATAATCATAATAATAATAATAAAGATAATAATAATAACCATAATAATAATAATCATAATGATAGTAATAATAATAATAGTAATAATAAATATAATAATAATAATTATAATAATAATAATAATAATAATTATAATAATAATAATAGCAATAATAATAATAATAATAATAATATAAATAATAATAATAATAATCTTTTACGAATCTTTTTACGACCATTTCACATATAACGTCCCATTGGAAAAGAGTTTTCATGTGACAAAAATGCTAACATTTTTGGACAAAACCAGCATTTTGGTATATAAAAAAATTTTTAAATATTTGAATCGTATGGAACCATTTCTTTAGTCATCTTCCATATAAATGTTGTTAGAAAACGAATTTTGCAATGTATATGAGGCCCAAATAACAATTTTCCACACAAATTAGAGAAGTGAGCTTTGAGATGACAATAATATCTAGTTGTTAATACTTTATGACACAAATAGTTGAAGATAAAGTTGACTGACAGAAAAATTGAATTTGCTAACTTTGGAGCAAATTAATTCACGCTTTAGACTCCTTTTCTATAAGGGCTCCCATGAAAAGCATGCGTTAGTATGGAAACAAGTTATCATTTTTGATATTTTTGCACGACAGTAACTGAAAAGCTGCTTTAGCATTAGTAGGTTATTAAATAGCCGGTCTTGCTCAATTATACTGTTTTTATTTATATTTTTTTTTGCTATACATACAAAGAAAAAGTATATAAGTACTATATTGAAAATGAAAAATTGGGTTGACATGTTGAATATTTTCTTTAAACTAAAAGCATAAATAGCTCTTAGTGGTTTGAGATGACACCTTTTCAGATTTCGTAAGGCAGGTTTAATATATCGTCTGTAATGTGTCTATTTACCAGCTAAATTGTGTCAATAAAAGATTTTAACTTAATTTAGCCATGTGCACCTGTTCTCCTTTGTTGTTGTCAACTTAGTAAGAGCAAAACGAAACTTTGTACGTATACTGCTTAATAAATTATGCAAATTAAATTCAATTATGAACGAAATTTTATTATAAACACATCCGATGACGAGATAGATGTAAGTGAAACATTTAGAGGTGGTCTTTTCCATTCATTGATCGCGAAATGTAACAAATGTCAAGTATAATAAGCAGGCATTCACGGTAGCCCTAATACCAATATATAGCCTTCTTATTAGTTAGTTTTTGCACCCTATACACACATACAAAATAAATGCTAAAACATATCATCTAAGAAAAGTAGCAATCAAGTCTAACAAATCATGCAAGTCTGTTGCCTTACAGTACGCCATATATGAGCCGCTTTTTTTGAAAGTAACATTTAGTAGAAGTAAAACGTTTTATCTTATTGTTTAGTATTTCAATTTTTTTTAATCTGAACACATAATACATCGGTGAATAATTCCTGAGCCTAAGTAGGAAAAAAACATTTTGTTGTTTTGTAAAAATCGATTTTGTTCATGAACGTAGCCTCCTTGAAGGGTGATACAATCAGATCAAGACACTTAAAATACGCTTCGCTTAGGATTTGATTCAAATTTTCTTCTCTCTTTTGAAATTTGCGAATAGAAAATAGTGGCTAGAATTAGGCATTTCATGCAGTTGTGCCAATGAAGTTATGGATCTGTAGCGTGGTGGATTGCTTCTGTTGAGAGTAAACGGAATGCCTATTTGGACCACAGCTTTCTCGTGCTTTTCATGTCAAGTAACAACTGCACTACCTTTGTTATCTTTAAGTTGCCAATTATCTTTCGAAACTTCACTTCAGGACTATTGGGAATTATTGTCAGAATTTATTTTTGATGGTTTCTGGTGTAATCACATCTCTTCGGCGTCTATCGTGTTCACCATCAACAGTGTCTATAGGACACCGTTTCAAATCTCAATGAACTACCGATAAATTGTTGTTTTCGTAATAGAAGACTCTTTTTTGTAATTCGTGAATAAATGACCGAAATGTCATTAAATCTTTACAAAATTGAGCGTTAGTATTTTCTAAAAATTTGTTGTTAGAAATAATATCTGTGCGGCATCCTTGTATTTGCAAAGGTCAATTATAGCATATCCAAAATAAGCAACTTATATATCAAGCAATGTTTGCTTGCTACATATATTGTAGCAGATACTAAAATCTTAAGAAACTTCGTACACTTCATTGCTCTGCTTTTTTTTTATTAATTTGTATGTGTTGTCAAATATTTTGTGTTACATGTTTGTATACACTTTAGTGTGCGAGCTAAAGAATAGTCATGGCTCTCATGACCTCTTTGGCTTCTTTTTTTTATATCATTTATTAATGGAAGAAATGGATTTTATTCGGTTGCAAAAATTTTGGAGAGAAATTATTTCCGTAAGATTTCGCATGATTTTACTTCAAATGGCGATGTTTACATTTTTCCACCTATCATTAAAATTCTTGTATTTCGATTGGTTTGAAAATCAATCAAGCCAATAAACGAAATGCATAATCCTTTTTTAAAATAATGTAATGTAATATAATAATGAAAGATTGTATCAATTGGATCGCACACACGTTCAAATATATACACGTGGTAAGTAAAATATTGATTTTTGCATAATATTGTTTTCTTTGGAACGAATAAGACTTTCAGAAGCTATAAATAATATATAGTCTATGGGCGTAAGATCAATGAAGATTCTTCAGAAAAGAGTTTTTTTATTGGCCTAAATATTTCGAACCTTTTAGAATAACTGAAAAAAGTTCATTAGTCGAAGAAAAAAATCTTTTCCATGAATTTTCGGGCATTCGAAAAAGATTGCGTGTGTCAAACAAATCTCTGCTGATTTCTAACTTTTTTAGTCCGCTTATAGATACCTTTAGAAAATCTCTATGTTCATTTAAGAATAATTCCAAACAAAAGGATGGTAGGGTAGCTATAGCGAGATGACCGCTAAGTAAATACGAGGCTGAGAGCTATTCTTGCGAGAACGAGTGCTTCTACCTCAACATTAAGAGTTTACGGTAAAGTTTTTAGAGTTAGTAATGGATTCAATTACAGAATTATACATCATATTGTTTTCTTCTTTGTTTTTACGTCATAGCAAAAGCTGTCAAGAAAATAGAATCAAGAAGACTATTTAAACCTGGAAGACCGTTTATGGTTCTGGGATTGCAAACTAACAGAAAAAATAATAAAATCTTTAACATAGCCGTAATTAACGTAATTAAAACTTTAAACACGTTTTGCTCGTTTCAATTTTTTACAGTATCCTTAAAACAACATTATTCGGATAAGCGTTTAGGATTTATTTGACAAGTTGATTGAAACATCTTTCATTTATAAAAGAGTGTCTTTTTTTGATCGAAAATTGAAGTTTTTCATTTAAATACTCGGCAAACACGCAAAAACCAGTCTACCTTTAAAAATCCTACGTACTTTTCTAGGCATAGCAATGCGGATTAATAGTATTTTTTTCTAAATTCAAATTTTAACCAGTTGCAGTGTTCCCCTTAAGTTACACAAGCTTTGCGAGAATGGCTCTAGTGTTGCCCTTTTTTAATTATGTTTGAAAAAAATTTTTTTATGCTTGAATATACGCTTAAAAATCTCTTTAAATATTATTATTTTACTAAGTTTTCTTTCTTCCAAAAAAAATTGTCAAAAATATGCTTCTGTTGGATTGTTATAGTGGCACAGTAAAAAAAAAAAAAGATTTATTTATTTTTCTATTCATTTCCGATGTACAAATTTTCCAAAAAGATGCTCTCTACAAGAGTTTTTTATATAGAATTTTATATAAGTTTCTCCAGCTATACGAAATCATAACTTGAGAAGGCTACACACAACAATCGCAACTGAGTCAAAAAATAGATTCATGTATTAGATATGCCAAAATCCATAAGATAGGTTTATTTATGAATATCTTTAAAAACTAGATGTGCTTTTCTCAAGGAATTTGTATTTTGTCTAAAATATAAGAGAAGTAACTGTAATGTGTACTTTGAGTAAAACACTTTGTCCCATTTTTTAAAATCATAAATATTCGATTTTGCCGAAAAAACCGTAAACGCTTAATCTCGCTCCTGATAGTAGGGTGCAGCATAGTTTTGATTTAGGTAGCACATGGTTATATATTCAAGTAAAAAATTTTTTTTTTATAGTTTTGAGCAGACTTTATTTAATATTCCAATGAAATTTTATCTAATATTTTTCTAGGATTTATCCATAAAAGAGACCTTAAATTTTTATTATTTGCGATAATAGAAGATTTACGATTGTCTCATTGCATCATTTAGAAAAATGAAACTAGAATTCCACAAATTAAGATTATGTTTCCTATCTCACAAGAATGATTAGATCAACTCAGAATTTTACACTGCCTGGGACTTTGTAAGGTGTTCGTATTCGAATTATTAATGAAGTAAAGAGAGTTCTCCAAATTAATCCAAAGTTTTCAGGTTTGTCTCTTTGCTAGAAAATACAGCAACGTGTTTGCGCTAAATTACATTCCATCACGAAGGAAAGAAAAATCGACAAAATAATTATTAAAATTAAATAAAACTTGAAAGTATACACATATAAAAAGAACCAAATCTTATATCATGTTCACAAAAACTAAACTATTGTTACAAATTATCATGCATACATTGGTGTGTATGTATAGTTGCCAGAAGGATATTGTAGACGGCACAATATAAAAAATTTCATAGAAATAAGCCCACTCGGTATATTTGGATATCAAGGATCCATATTATCGCGAGAAAATGTACCACTACCCATATATATCCTTTATAAGACATCAAAAATCTGAAGAGGGCTTATTATACTGAAATTTCTTATAATATATTTTGTATATTATAATTTTGCTTCAGCTATATACACACATTACATGATAAATATTAACAGTAAATTTTTTTTTCTTTCAAACGTAACCCATTATTTCGTTTTTCATATAAGTTTATATGTTTTATTTTTCCTCAACTTTTATAACCATTTTATTTATTTTTCGTTGCCGCACAATTACTAAATGTATCATAACAAAGACATGCGCCGGTATGAGGACAGCCCACTATTATTGTTATTATATTTACCGAGCAAAATATTGTAAGTAATTTGTTATTTTCATCACAGTTCTATGAGTATTTAGAGAATATTCAGTTTTGAGAGTGAGATTTCTATAGCATACCTACATGACAGCGATATTTAAAAAATTATAAAATAAAACAAAATCATTGAAACAAATTCAGAACGGTTTCATCTTTTTTCACTTATATACATATTTATAAATCATGAAGATAATAATTGTTTTATTTGAATATAAGATAAAACAAACAATTAAAAAAAGGTTTCGCAATTTGCTTAATAAAACAAAAAAGTTATATATTAATAATGAGTTATATAAATACATATAAGTGAATCGTTGCATATGACAATGGATACTTATAGTTACATTACATTTTATTGATAAACGCATTAAACTATCAAAATCCAGAATAGTTTAAATCAAAGGGTTAAATGCTGGGATTGTTTACTCGTGCACCCTATTCATCAGATTAAATCTACTCGCAGATTATTTTCTCTTTCCAAACTTAAAAAACGGCGCGGTTGTAAAAGTTTTGATAACAATAAACAGAGAGAGGGAGATGGAGAGAGAGAGAAAGATAGAGAGAGATAGAGGGAGAGAGAAAGAAAGAGAGAGAGAGTGGAGTCTGCGGCTCATAACTGTTTTGAAAAGCTTGACTAAAACAAGACTATGTAAAGAAGTAAAGATATTTTTCGTAAAGCTTTTTTGTTTTCTTTGTCAGGTCGAGTAATTCTAGGGCAATTCGCAAATGCCATTTTGGACACCATTTTGGCAAAGGAACTATGTGAGAAGAATCTATATGAAATCAAAGAATGAAAGATTACATTTTTATTTTGTATCTACACAAACAATACTTTTGTACTTTGTTGAGGATTAACAATTAAAAAATTTAGATATTGACATTCTCGCCTATGTGATGGAAACCTTGGAGTTCTCTTATTTCCAAATGAAAATCTAGAGATAAGCCACTTTGGCGGTAATCAAGATATGAAGTTGAAGAAGAATATGTAATTAATAAATATGGAAATTATATATGAAAAAGTCTTATAAGTTTATTGATTTTTACATGTTTAAAAGCGACTCATAAGTATCATTGCCTTTTACAACGATTCACTCACCAGAAAGTAACACATACTGTGTATTAAACAATACAATATAATGTAACATAATATTTAACATATATTATACATAAAGACGCTTTGACACAAACTAGCAAATTGACACGAAATTTAACTATTAAACCTGAGAACCATTAATATGCTCTTAAAAAAAAAGATAGCTTCCGTAATTTGCTTTAAGTTTTGTTTAGGCATATAGTGTGTCTAGAAGCCAAACGGTGCCAAAATTTTTAGCACTTCAATCTTCAAATGATTTTATATAAAATCTTGGGTTAAATAGGGCAAAAATTAAATCAAACGCTTCAACATATTTAAATTATCTCAGAGCTTTGTCAAAAATCTCGCTAAAGGTTTCCTGTGTCACTGTACAAGCAATCCAGTGTAATTAAAATTAATTTGGACATGTATAAACTGTTTATGTATTTTTAGTATCCATCTTAAAACATGGAGTTAAAATTTGTACTCAAAAAAGCGAAAAGAAATAAAATTACATTAAAGTATTTATTCATCATCAGTATTTCCAAATTGACAGACATTTCCTAAATTTAAACGGAAAAAGAAACACTAACGGACTGACGACAAAATATTTTTCTTGATCTAAGTAAATAGAAAGAGAGTATTTTTTTTTTTAAATTAAGGAGTAACAAATATAAGTCTATGAAACTTTCTCACTCTAACTTTTTTACTGTGTCCAGCGGTGTGATGTATTCTTGATTATGAAATGTGTTTACTAATTCATTGATGTGTTTAGATGTTTTGTGTCTTTAACGTGGAAGAGTACTATACACAACGGAATAGATGCCAACTCACTCGTTGCAGGGTAGACCAACATTCTTCTAATGTTCGCTCACTAATGGCTGCCGCACTATTGGAACGGGACAGTTGCAGCTATGGAAGTGCATCATTGTCGTCAACATACATTACAGCATCGAACCGGTCGGAAAAGTTGTGAAGATAAGATAAAATTGGAGAAATAGGAAGCAAAAAGAAAAAATAAAAAATTTAGTTACTATTCAAAATATATTTTTTTTATTATTTGATATGTAAGATAAAATATATTTAAATACTTTGTTAAATTTTGTACAAATAGAAATTATATTTGGCTTTAGTTAGATGTTTTAGTACCCACCACGCTTATTCACTCTTATCGTTTTTATGCATCGGAACTCTAACGGATATACAAAATGTAAGCCGCCTGCATTTGTAAATATAAGTTTAAATATTATACTAAACAAACATGCCTAAAGTACTTTGAAAACTTAAACAAGCTCGAAAAAAATATTAGAAAGTTTTATAATTTATAAGTTTTACCCGAAATTTGTAGTAAATTCCACTTGCACCATAGGCGCGTTGGAAACGCAAACAGTAATGGTAGGTTTTGATACGATACGTCCAGACAATTTGTGTACAAGTTTGATATCATTTTCAAACATCGGCTTCTTACTGTTTGAATTCTTCTTATCTACGTTTACTTAAATAAGTTTAGGTATGACGTGGTTTTTTCGGAACTTCCGTCAAGTAATAATATACTTGATGATGATACAATAAATATAGCAAGCATTTAAACATATAAAATTCCTTTAGAAAAATGAAAACAACTAAACGATTCCAAATTTCCGCCGCAAGAAGGTAGCGGCTATATTGCGTCAAAAAACATCGTACTATTATGCTTTTCAGTACACAAAAAGGCACGAACAATGGGCAGCTAAAGAATCCGTCCATCAACGGTCACGACGTTTTTCTAAACACTCTTTCATTTGCAGAGGCATTGGGATTTGCTCAACTCAAATGACAATAGGATAGCACATCGTAGTGAGATTAAGTTTTATCCTCAACTTTACGTTCTTATATTTGCTAAATATCATCAACTATAGTCTCGCAGGTTTGTTTATTAAATGACTGATATATGTTTAACCTAGACTTAAAAATATCGAATACATTGATGGACGCTTTCACTGGAATGTCAAGAAACGTTTTCGTTGGAATGCACTCAGATATAAGACATGTACATAAGACTTTAAAGATCTTTTTATCATTAAACAACCAAATAAGTGAAAGATGCTGTGTAAATAGAACCCGCAAAAACAATTGAAAAGAATTTTATGTTTTCCCACGTGTACAGTACACTTTTACGCTACTTTTTCACGTGCCTTTTCCTTTATATTTTACCAAAATCTCAAATCTTAATTACTTCATTGACAAATAATGCCATCGGTTCTTCTAACTTTAAAATGTCTATTAAGCTACTTGCTATTTCATGTATGGCAAAACACGCCCAGGAAATTTTATTGGCATTAATCTGGAAGTGTTGAGTACTTTCTTACTGGTACGTATAAGATCGTCTAAATACAATTACCAGATGATCCCAATTGAAACAACTTAAGAGTAGCTTTGTTATTTGCACCTTGACTACGTTTTTATACAAAAGATGTTATTTGAAACTCCACTAAACTTTCGATATTATACTAATTAGAGTAGTATTGTCGTGTTCTCAACGTTCCTAAAAGATATTAACTTTATTATTTGTCGCACATTTCTACGTAATATGTCGTTCCTCTTAAGGAATCAACTTTAATATTTATTTTTATTTCTCTTAATTATTGTAAAATACTTGATAGCCGAAAAAATTTGAGTCTACAACAATATTGATAATGTAAGGCAGTTACATATGTCAAAGTGCAGGATTAAATAAATTGAAGTTCGTTTGTGTCTATTCATCCTTTCATTTTTTTTTTGTAAATAAACAAAGAGAAAATATCAACAAGAAAAGAAAGTTTTATTTATTTGTCGCAAATGAATATAAGAGGCTCTGTGTTAATTTAGCTACGTCCATTCGTTTAGATATCTGTGTTTTGTTGGAATACTCGGACGAAAAATATATACTTGGGGGGACATTGGAGATTATCAAATATTTTCTTGATATAATTCTAGTTCGAAATTAAGTCAGATTCGTCTTGAATAACAAAAAAAAGTGAAAGAATTTGAATCTAACACCGTTCGATTTCATATACATGTGCATAAAATTCAAACTATTAGTCCATTTGTGGTATAGTCAATTTGTCAATTGGAACGTCAAAGTACTCGAAAATCAACAAACGCTATATCATCTAAACTGACCCTGTCAAGCTTTATGACTTGTGCGTTTCAAAACTAACGGTTTTAAAACTGACATTCCAAAAAAAATTTTTTTTGAAAGAAAAGACGTTGAAGATTTCCACTCGCAAACGTGATTTGAAGGGTATTATTTTTCATATACAAATCAGAATTTTATTTTCTGTAACTGTTTGTTTCTAATGTATGCGTCTCATACTAATTCGGAGAACCACTGGCAGACGGTTCCTCCACACAAAAAACAGAAATACGTGCACTGTTCATAACGTTGCGCTTATTTCTGATGTCGGCGAATAGATATTAACAATTTAAAACTAAATGTTTTTTTAAAACATGACCCCCACAATATGTATATAATGGTCAGAAAGGAATGGCGAGAAAGGGATTGAGCCTGGCCGCAGCCTGCTGATCGATAATTGTCATGCGTTTATTGAGCGAAGATTCACTATTGCTTTAATACACGCCAGTCGTAATTGAAGCATAGTCTATCCCATTGGCAATTTAACGCATGTATGCCGACTTGATAGTCGTTCTTATTAACTACTTGGCTATCCGTTAGCCTAGAGCTTCTGTAATATTCTTTTTGCTCTTTTTGTTCTCTCTCGAGTAATACTGATTATATGTTCCATCAGTTCCGGTGGACTCTTCTAAATAATAGAGAATTTAGTAAATAATGGAAATCTGCGCAAATTTTTTTTATTGCAGAGAAGTAAAACTCTATTCGATATAAATTTTATAATAATCATACAAATAAATTTACAATTAAGCATATAGAAGTTTGAAACCTATGAGTCTTAACAAGTCGTGTCAAACAACCACCGTATTATCTGATGAAACCTCATTTTAAATAACCTTTTTTTAATAGAAGGAGCAATATCAAGGTGACCAAGATTGTTTACAACAATAGCAAATAAATTAAATTAAATGCGGGGTGCACTAAATTGCGCTTGAGAGGCAATAAACTCCGAGCTTCTTCTATAATATGAGTATTTTTACAATGTGTTTGCCATTATGGGAAGCTGTAGCAGACGTGTTAAAAATAAAAGTATTTATAATCAATTAAAATTTAAATTTAAAACCTTAAATTGGAGTTTAGTGAATGTTCAGTTCTCGTGGAATGTATTGCTGCTGTTATTTATAGTTCTAATTTTATATTCAAATTGGTAATAATTTTTCTAGTTATATTTTCATGTGGACGGCGCAGCGCACGCAGCGCGCTTAAAGTCACTTATATAAAAATAGACAAAGGTATTTTCTTAATGAATTTTTTTCTTCCTTCCTTCAGAAAACATGCAGTAAATTACATAGATGTTTTCGTTTCAACATTTTTGGAGATGAGAAATAACGCGATGGAAAAGCGTACAAATTATGTAGATCACAATCATTCTTTTAATTGGAGTTATTACACTTTTGTAATTTAAAGTAGATTAAAAATATATTATAATTTTAAAACATTCTATTAAATATCCAAATCCCTTTTTGAGACAATTTGATAACTCCTATTGCTTTGTAACGAGCAAATCAGTATGTTCTCGCAAGATGAACATAATTTGATTTATGAAAAAATCCAGGTATATATTATGGCTTCTGAACAATTTTAATATAGATCACGTTTGACGTTATTTCAAGTAGAGGAGAACGTAGCTGTTTAAAAATATTAAATTATTCACCAGTGTGGAAATTCACAAAGCTATTTTGCCTCATGTTTTTATAACCTGTAGAAATTGTAGTTTAGACTGTAATAAACAAACTTTTGAATTTAAATTAAATTAGCTTGCAGATATAACAAATAAAGAACTCAGCAACTACCCGGAAATATTGTTGTAAATTTTTATAGCTTTCATAAAAGACTAATAATACGTCTAGTTTCTTACGGTTTACAACGAAGATATGCAACTTTTACTGCTGCGTATTGAGAAGACAAGATCAAATTTGAGGCTTAGAGGTTTGCAGGATGTGATTGTTAGATATAAAGGTTAACTAGTAAACTAAATTCCATTCTTTCATTTTGAAAGGGACTTCAGCTTATCTCAAACGTGATTCCCTAATTGAAAGTCAAATTTAACTTCGAAATCCACTTTATTGTTATTATTGTTTTTGTATGTATGTAACAAATAAATATATATTGCAATGAAATCTTGGTATGTTATTTCCTGCTGAAAGCACCATGAAGCACGCATCAACTGCATGTGCAATTAAACCTAAAGCGGAAAATAGGTAATGGAAGACATGTAAAATTTTCAGGAAGCATTAAAAAAAACAAAAATACATTTATTATAAAAAAAAAAACGCTCAATCTATGATCGAAATGAATCTAACGGACAGATTGGCATTCAAAAAACTTAATCTGAGTTTCCTTCATTTGAAATTCGCATCTATTGCTGTTGCTACTATCAGTTAAACCTGATACTTATGTCACCTGACCTGTTTATTATATGCTATCAACTCTCTCGTATTTTGCTCTCTGTGCTTTGTTTACGTGCATGTCCCCACAACAACTTGATGCCACTGTTGAAAGAAACCAAAACAAATATGAAATTTAAAAAGGCAATAAAATAATTTCATATATTCAGCTAAATAAATTTAGTTTAAAGAATCTGTTAAAAGCTGTCTTATATTACATATATAGTTTCTCAATAATGTTTAAATTTTTTTTTAAATATTTAAATTTTAATTACATCGTGCTTCTCTTCGCATTCTAGAGTCATTGTATTACAATTGCCTTTTATTTGGATTTTTGTTTATTGTGTTCATCTAGCATTATATTAAATATTGCTTTGTACTTTGTGGCCGCATTCTTATTTTTCTACACGCTTAAAAATATAATTGCCTTTGCTCACATCTTTATTTGTAATCGTATTTCTTATTAGAAAACTTTCGACTTTCGATATATATATTTCGATATATACATATATACATATCTATACATATATATACACATGCATATATATATTTATATGCATATATATATATATATATATATATATATATATATATATATATATATATATTATTCTTTTAAAACGTTTTTATTTTGCGGAGCAGAAAAACCGGAAATCAACAAAAACAGACTGAAACATACATAACGCCTTATCGAAAAATGTACATCAGCAAAACATATGGGTAATAATATGCACATGTACATATGGTTAAACGGAAGTTCTTACATTACTGCATATAGTACATACGCGCATATCAGAAATATACAAACAAATTTATTCCGAAATATGCACGTTTGTGTGTTCATATGAGTGCTTTTTTTATATATAGTATTCTTAAAATCATTTCAATATCTAAGTGATAAACATGTCTTGTGAAAAGCCAAAGTACATCTGATTCGCGCACACATTGCACATCGTTGTCAGGAGGAAGAATTTTATTTATATATTTTCGAATTTCTTTTGTTTGCTATCTAAACCGAAAAAAAAAACTTTTCTTGTCCAAACTTTAAAATATAAAAACCCACGATCCTTATCAGAAACGAAAAAAACCGATTTCAAATTTTTGGCAACAAACTTTTTGAGCAGTGCACCGTTGACTAGTATTTTTGGTATTCTTAATAATAATAATTGTCCACTTTTTAATTATCGGTCTGCTAAAAAAATTCATATGTGAAAACTGTTTTTTCAAACTGAACTTTTTTTAATAACGTATTTCTTTACAGCGCACTTTGTTAAATTACACCGAATATACAACCCCGCACATAAAAGCACTTAAAATTTCCAGTTACACATATTTTAGGTTTTGAGTGATTTATTTTTCAATTTTGTTTTGTAATTGTAATTGGCGCGCGTATAAAATTAAGCGTCCTAACGTCCTTTCGGCACGATGTTCTTAAAACTTCTGCCGGCAATAGTTGTAACATTATTCTTAAACAGGACAGCAAACGTCTTTGCTGGCGTCTTCTTCTCAAGAAATTATGCGCGAAATTACAAAAAATAATAATAAAAGGACCATAGTTCACAAATACATTCACCGTAGAAATGAAAAAATTAAGAATATTAAAAAAATAAATCAGACTCACACATTGATACGAAAGTTGAACAGAAAACCATGCACCTTAAGTATGTGTCCACACACACTGTTATATACACGTGTTTATATAAACATTTAACCAGACATAACGACTCGCAGGCAAGCAAGTAATATTTCACACAGACAGACAAACAAACAGACTAGCAGCTAAACAGAAAGGCATATGCAAAGAAATCAAGGAAAGAACACCGCCAAGCCAGTCCAGAGCAGAGCAGCAAGAAACTGTAAACCGTATTTGGCACAATAATTTTTTTTCTTTCTTTTTTAGATACTTTTTGAAATTTTAAATAGCAACAGTACTGAGAGTTAGGAGAAATTCAAAGCTTTTTACCCATACATATAGGGTATCGTTTTGCTTCTTTAAATTATAAAACTTGAAAAGTAACTTTAGTACAATAGAAACAAAAGTGGTAGTAGAAGAATGAAGGCAAATCCCACCCTTTCTTGCCGTGCAGTTTTTATAATAAGAAAATAATAGGTGCACATTTGGAAAATATAACTCGCATTTAGAATTGAAAAGATATATGTCATATCCTAGTAAAACATACAAATAGTCATCGTGGTAAAGTATACAAAAATTACTCATTATTTGTGAAATAAAAAACGGGAACATATTTTGCTCTGCGAATTTGCGTGCTTTATCCCTAGTTTGCTTTGCTTCCACTGACACATGAATACAAGATTATAAGACTAACTAAGACTGTCACTTCCTTTCTCTTTCTTTTTATCTCTATACTATGTTTTTCGTTTTATTGCTTTAGCTACAATATACAATATACAACGTACATATAGAAATTCTCAAAAAAAAGTTCATTAACGACCTTTTTAATATATTCGAAAAAAAGGAAGAGAGAAGAAAAGTATCTACTCATTCTCTCATTTAATTAGTATTAGATAAATCTAAGCAAAAATTTATGCAGTAGTTGCCAAAAAGTGTCTCTTATAAGTTTATAATTAAGAGAGCCAGAAAAGAGAAAGAACTAACGAGAGACTTTGTTTAGTTCGATTATGAGAAATTGAACTCTCGCGTCTAAATATGAGAAACTGATTGTATTTACCCGTGCGTGTGGGCATGTTTTCGCTGAAAGAAGTGTTTAAAGTAAAAAAAATAACCAAGAAAATGTGTGTGAAGCTCCTAAGAAGCGAAGCGACTTAAACATATTGTTATTATATTTCGTCAAGTATATAACTCAGCGAAACCGTGTGATATATATATTTAAAAAAATTAGCTTTTGCTTTTTTTACAATTTTTTTTACTTTCCAGTTTTCGGAAAAAGGGACTTGCAAGGGATACTCTTGAATGGAAAGAAAGCTCTTATTACACACAAGAAGACCAAAAAAATAGAAACATTTTTAAAGATGATTCAATAGTTATTTTTAAAAAAATCTCTCTCTTATTTCACTACTTACTTTTGAAAATCCCTGCTCATTCCCCTTCAACAATGTGTATATTAAGAACAAAGAGAAAATGTTCTTAAAGGTAACAGGGGAACGTAAAGGTGCTCGTAAATAATTTGTATGTGAGTAAGGGAAGTGGGATATTTTCAAATTTATTTTATTTTTGTATCTGCGACACATAGAAAAATTCAAAAACTGTTACATTTGTACGTTGTTATTATATTGAAAGTCTTATTTTTCGAGCTAAATAACTAATAAATAAACCAAATATTTTTGAATAACCAAATTTTTTTCTTAATTTCCAGTGCCATTACAGTATTGAACAGACTAACAAAAAAACAATTTCAAAAACTATATCTGTTAGAGATGAATATTGGTACACATTGGCAAATCATAAACATCTTAAAATATATTTAAGTTTTATTGTAATTGATTGAAAAGTCAATTATATTCTAATTTTCTTCTGTGCTCAATACACTAAAGGGATTGTAAGTTCACTTTTCACATTAGCATATTTAATATCAAATACTATTGCAATCATTAGTCAACAAGAAGTCTCCCAATCTTTCTTTCAACAATTTTTGATCGAGGAATGTAAGTGTTTGATACTTATCGGTGGATGGATAACGTGTTGAAATTGCCACCGATCAAATAGAAATTTCAGGATATATATAAAAGAGAATATAATAGAAATCGGAAAATAACAAGCGAATTGCGTCAAAGATCTTACATTTCTATCAAGTATCAGAGTATTTTTCTATAAAGTCCGTCACGCAATGTGTATCCTTTGACTCTATAATTACAACGGTGAAATGAACAGCTAATTACAGCAATGACCTCGTTTACTGTCGATAAGCACACATTAATTGCTTATCTGGAACTGCCTTATCCTAGTGATTCAAAATAAAAATTTCATTTACATTTTTATTAGCAAATAAATTGTGTTCAGCGTTTTAGTCAGATTGCTAAACCACAGATAAGATCTTAAAGACAAGGAAAGAGAAGAATCCTCGAAGAGACGAAAATGTCCTCATAGATATAGAGTGTCTGTCCTTTACGTCCCAAGTTTATGCACACTATGCCCTTTCAAAGAAAAAATGTTGGAAATGGCCAAAGGATTGAAGGGCTTAACATCATCATAATGCGACATTTCCGGGAAGAGTTTCACTCCCGTTGTAAACAAAAACATACAAATGTTTAAACTTTTAAAGAAGTTTATTTTGACCTGGTTTAACAAATTATTGTATCAGACATGCTATAAATTGATAATCGTGCCTATTATATATGAGGCGAATGAGCATTGACTCTTGTCCGAAATAAGTGTATTACTTGTATAATGGCTCAATAGACAATTTTTTGTCTTTTATTGCTTTTAGTTTCCTGAATCTAAATGGATATGTGCTTGTTTACAAAAGTTCCTTAACAAAGAAAAGTATGGTATGCCATGCCATTATAATATTTAAAGGGAAGTAAATCTGAGTTCGAGAAGTAGTTTCGGCTATTTATTCATATTCTTGCAGTGAAAATTAAGCAAAAGGCTTAAGAAGCTGCAGACAAATTTATAGAGATATCTAAGAAAATATTACTAGAAAAAGAAGATGAGCTTATTCAGGTTTAACAAAGAAAATAGTAGGGGGAGCACAAACTCATATTCTTTTGAGCATAGTGTGCGTAAAAAATATTATTATTCAAAATAGATTTTCTCATGTGAGGATAATAAACTAACAGGTTGGTTTAGAATATCTTTCAGAGCTGGTGCGTATTAAAGGCAAGAGCATCTCTTCATAATAGCACATTTTTATTGACATTACGTATTGATGGCTTTCTGAGTTGTAAATTTCATTGACGTTTTATCCAGGTATTTTAGTGTTATACACGAAGGTGTGTCCGTTGCATCGGTTTATAAATGAATATCGAACATGCTCCCAAAATTTTTGTAGAAATGGGGCTTAACCCGTAGCAAGGTTCACTAATAGTATACGTGAGTTGAAACGGGGGCGATGACGTAAATGATGACCAACACATTCAGCAATCGAAATTGGTGATAATTGCGTTAATTAATATAAGTTCTTGATTGAAATTGATAGAAATGCACTTAAATTTTTCCATAACATCAATTTGCCACATTTTCAACAAACATGTTCTCTTCCGAGAGGTTTGTTAGTGATTTTTTGTTAATATTGGTATATTCGCGTATCTTATCATAATTTGATTGAAAAAGCCGGAAAAAATATATTATTACGTTTAAAATACAAAAGATGAAAAAGATAGAAAGACCTTTCAGCCAAAAACATCTAATGAACTAATTTCTATTTCTATTGAGATGAAGTAAATTATTAACATATAGATGAATGATTTGTATTTGTTAGACGTTACAATTACATCTTAGTACAAACCAGTAATTAAATTATGTACTTCATGGCAAAGGTTTTATTAATTTTTCTCTTGCGCTTCTGTCAAGAGTTTCTTACAATCTGCTTTAAAAAAAAACCCACAGAGTACAAGCTCAAGTTTGCAGCTTTCGTTTTTTATGATGTTTCTGAATTGTGTGGAAGGATGGTTTTTTAGGAAGAGTGTTTTAAAACACTTACCAGTAATCGAGTGTGGCGAGAAACCAAAACACTTTTCATATAGTGTTAAATAGTTCTTAATTACGGCAATGTCGTTCAAATATATAACATAATAATAATAATATTGCTTATTAATCGCTAGAACTTCGCGGAAATATTGCAAAAATTCGATAGTGATATGGTAACATAAAACCAATTGCTCTTTAAATGGAATCAAAACATTGATAGTTTATATTTTCTTTTTGACTTTCCGCCTACACTATCCCGAATTGTTGGATGCAGTGTTGGATATATTCTAAAATTGAAGTAAAAGCTTTCTCTCCTGTTGATTGATAGGCAATCGTTAAGATTACGCAACTATTTGGAATCTTTATGATGAAATTGACAGCGATACGTAAACAATTTATTAGTTTCAAGTGCTCTTGAAGAGCAAAGATTACAATGAGATTTTTATAAAGATGTATTGAAATAACGTCAGGTGAAATAATTTATATACGGATTACTATAGTACGGAATAAACTGAATGCTGATTCTCGTCCCTATCACGTTGGAGGTATATTCATTTTGCCAAAAAGCTGGCAACATTCAGAAGGATCAGAAGGAAATCCAATAAAGTAGATATATTCTTGATCAGTGTCGAATTCTGAATCAATGTAAGCACGTCTTTATGTCTGTCCGCAGAAAAAGTAATATGCCGGTTTCAAATTTAGTAAAAAAACATTGTACGCAAACATTGTATGGACGCGTTTACAGCGCCAATATAAACTGAGAACGCCTCTGTTTCCAAAAGCAAAAAAATTGAGTTTTATGTTAATAAGTAATAAATTAGAACAGATGCAACGAAAAAAAATTCGTCGTATATTTTATGGGCGATCCTACAGTATTTATACTAATTTGGGAAAATCAGCCACTTGCATTAAATAATAATTATAAAATGTCGAAATTTCACTTTTTTGATTTTTTTTTAAGTTTCGGGGTGCAGGTACAAAGTACATATATGCATATGTAAATATATATAATTATATATAAATAATGTATATAAACATATTTTATTATGAAGCATTTGTATTTTGAAATATTTATGTGGGACAAGGGTAAAAAGATGAGTAACACAGTCTGTAGTCGGCAGTAGAGAAAATCGATTCTACGAAGGGTAAGGCGAAAGTCGGAAGATGAAACTATTGCGTAAAGTTAAGTAGAGAGAATCACTCTCTTAATCGTAATTGTACTTTTTGTTATCGTTATTGTTTTTATACTTAATTTTTATGTCAATTAGCGTAACTGGACTAAGTAAACTATAGTCGAATAATCAAGATAGATTTGTTAAATCAGTACACTCACCTGTAATTCACCTGGTACTTTGTTATTATTTTCGTTGTTGAACTTCAGATCGGGTGTGGAGCTGCCACCAGACGGTGAGTTTAAGGACGGTTGCGGTGAGGTTGTTGTTGGTCCCTTTTTGGGAAAGTTGTTCATCTGCAACTGGCTTTCGGTCTCTAGCGGCAGTGTTTGTGGTTGTGTGTCTTGTGGACTATGCCTTTGTAGTGATTGCAACCGCAATTGTTGTAAGTGGGTTGGGCTCTCATTATTACTGCTCTCGCCAGATCTCCCAACAACGTTTGTTGCTAACTGTGTTTGTTGGTTATGACGTTGCTGCTGTTCTTGCTGTAAATTATGGTGATGGGTTCCGTGTAATGAATTTCCGATATGGCTTTCCCTCTGAATTCCAGAGTTTCTGTCTGGCTTCTCAGTTGAGCATTGTTGCTGCTGGTGCTGTGCATGTTGCTGTAATTGCTGCTGTAAAGCTTCGAGTGGTAAGTTACTAGAAGTGCAGACTTCATGTTCGTACTTAAGTTGTTGTTGCTGCTGTTGAACTGTTTGCAACTGTAACGATTGTTGGTGAAGTAAATTATTATCTGTGTGCGAGCTGTTAGTTCGAGTAGGCATCAAATTGCTATTGCAGCCTGCAATGGCTGATTGTGGCTCCTGCTTTGTTATAACTGAGGAACAGTCGTTGTTATTGCCATTGTCACCTTTGTTATCAGATAGTATATCATTATTATCTTCGTCTTGAGTAATATTAGTATTATCCAATTCAGTGGACTTGGACACAACGCCGCTTAGATGAGCTGCGGCCGCAGCTGCCGCTGCTGCGTTAAATAGCAGGTGGTGATTTTGTTCAGTACATAGCTGAGAAAGATGGGATTGATGCTGGTGCTGCTGCGGAGCCGATATTAACGAAGGCGAAGCAATTTGATGCACTTGTTGATCAGTGTTAACAACTTCTCCGGTTAAATGTTGTTGCTGTTGATGTAGTTGTTGTGGATGATGTAATTGTGCTGTAACGTTGACAGCAGTTGTTTGTTGTTGTTGTTGATGAGTATGATGGTGAGTTATGTGATTGCTGGCTAGCGCAGCGGCAGCGTGTAGTCCGAACGAACCACTTCTGGCTTGCTGCCAAAAATCAGCATCCATTTTAAAAGGATTTATAAGATGCGTCTGTGATTGTAGTTGATGATGATGCGGTTGGTTGTGATAGGTATTATAAGTATGTTGGTGCGAACGCTGCTGCGCGTGAGCGTGTGTAACGTGCCCCTGTTCCAGATCCGTTGTAGTCATTTGTGAAACATGAAAAACGGACTCTGTCGGGAAGTTGGTTGTCTTGGATGTTGAATAATTGGAGTGAAAGTTGGATGTCGATCTTGACACGGAAAGTTGCGGTACAAATATGCTAGTATTCGTGATTGACGTCAGAGGCAAAACATCTCCCGAGTGCAGTTTTGGTGTTGGAATAGGTAAAGTCGCTAGTGTCTTATAGTACTGTTTTTCGCCATTGTCGTTGGGATTAATGGTAATTGGGAGAGTAGGCGTTATTATAGGTGCCGGCAAAGGACATAGATCAACAGTACTGGCTTCAATCGTCCGCTTCAAATTCTCTAATAAGCACTGATCCACTTTCAAGTGTGCTTTTACAAAACCAACCTGCTTATCCGGATCGGCGTTGTCTTTCTGTCTCCCTTCTCTCTGTTCGTCTCCGGTATCTCCGATTTATTTGCAGGTAAGTGCTTCGGCTAGGTCAGGACGTTTGTATACAATGTACGTGGTCGTAACGCAAAGTGTTGCTATTGACCCAATGTGGCTACAATTAGTTTTCTTCATAAATTATATTTTTCATTTGTTTAATTATTTTTCTCTAGTAGGTTGATCTTGTTGTGTTTGATTTCACACTTTTGCTATGCCCTTTTACTGTTTACTTTGATTATATCGAGTTACACACGTCATAAAAACGTTCTACTTTAACAAATTGCCTGCCTGGAAAATGAGTCAAGTCCATTAGTATGTAAAAAATAAAAATAAAGAAATTGTAAAATTTCTGGGCTATAAAACGTAGGGATGAGAGTTTTTGTGGGGTATCCATATACCATGACATAGATAGAACTACATTCACGATTGCATGTGGTATACAGAAGGGCAACTAGAAAAGAGATCTAATTCCATTTTCATGCTTAAAAAATGTGAATACTTGAAAGGTAATGTTCATGAAAAGTGTTACGTTAATATATATTAAGTAAAATTTTCTTCGTGGTGAAACACCATTAACAAAGAATGTGTTCTTTTTAATAAGGTGTCCCTCTTGTCTACACTTTTTTCAACTGTAAGTTGAATCCTCTGATTTTCTTTTCTCAAAAAAATTCGAAAATTTTAACTGTTTTCTTTACAGCGCTAAATATTTTTAAGAGTCATCAAATTTTATGCTTCTTTCAATAAAACAACATCTAAATTAGATTTGTATTTCATTACATTTTCTTTTATCAGTAGCCGAAATATCGATAGCCACGTTCTTAAAATACCACACTTCTCTCTTTGTCCATTTCGTTTTGGTCAATAAATTCCCAACAAGTCGTTATATCGAGGTTTTTTTTTCCCTAATAAGTGAACTTCTGAGAGTAGAAAAGGCTGGTTTTGGTATTGAAAACGCCGTTTGAACATTTGAGTAATCTGATGTATTAGCAGAGCCGGTAATTCAATGTATTGGTACTCACCACTGAAGAAAGAGATTCATTTTCTTAAAATGTTTGCAGATTGTTTGAAGGAAGATTCAGATACCCTACAATGTATCAAATTTTGAGCTTGTCTGTCTACCCGTCTGTGCGTGCGTGTAATATCTGTAATAAACATTTTCTTTTTCGCAAAAATAAGGATATCGACTTCGACTTTGGGAAAACAAAGTTCGTGCACGCACTGGCAAAATCGGTTAAAGGACACTCCCATAATGCGACGTAAACTGAGGAGACGTTTCTTTTCAAAAGCGGGGAAAAATTTGGTCTTTTGTTGGTTGCTTATAAACTACGATTACAGATATGACTATACAAATATAAGCAAAAATGGCGAAAACTGTGAAGTCTACCTAACATTTTTTAGATAAAAGTGTTAGGTATAAAAGGTTAGTTATAACTAAATATAATAATCTTATTTGATTACTCTGTGGTAGTTTTCAAGCCTAATAAAAAACAGCCAAATATTGAATAGGCACACAGTCCTCAATATGCGTTTTAATTTAGCGCTTTTATTTCACGCGGATTGAAAGTTTTGTTCGCCTGATTTTTTTTGTTTGGTTCTTTAGGGAATTAAATAATGTTACATAGATTTTTAATGCCTTAAAATCTGGCACAACATTTTAATTTTGTTTTCAAATATATGTTCCCTTAAATATTTTTCTGTCTATTCTTTATTAATGAGTTGCAACGTAATAAATTTACTTTTTCGCTTTTAATTCTTAGAAATACGATAAAAGTTATACGAACGTTAAAAATGAGAAGATCGAAGGTTCGTTCCTCGGAAAAATAGCTTCTTGACTTGCTTTCTTTGTTTTATTACTCTAGCTTATATGTAAAGTAATTAGACGTCATGTTATCCGAAGTTCAAATGTATACGATCTTTTAAAGTTCGAAACTTTTTTTAAGGTTACTTGTATGACAGTTATAGATACCTTAACGTTGGAAGAACTAATTGAGAGAATAATAGGAAAGATAGCTGTGCAAGGCAAGAGGTTTAAAAAAAAAACCCAATTATTCCAATGTATTCATTAGTTGGCACGTAAATAAGATACCAATATTATTTTTCAGCATCACGCCATTCTAAAACATTTTCCAATTTTATCTATGTAAGAGATGTTAATATTACTTAACAAATTGTACACTCTGACAGGAGAAGAATACTCTATTATTTACATTCATTTCTACTATTTTATTTTAGTATTTTAGTGATATTTGTAATTTAAGCATTAAACGCAGAAATGAGCTTTGATGTCAATAAAAAAAGTAATATGACTTTACCATCCATCATATATAAAAAAGAACTACGCTTGAATAAGTTTAAATTTAAGTTGTTTTTTGTGTAAAATATATAATAGTCCTATGTGTTCATTTGCTTATGTAGCCGATAATTATATTTTAAGCATAAAAACGAAGTTTAGTAGGCTGGCAAGTACGCAATTTTTAAGGGAAATAAACTAAAACTTCAGCAAGATTAACGGTTGATTTTCGTTTATAGCTATTATTTTTTTATTCTTCATTATTACATATTATTATTATTATTATTTTGAAGTCACCGAAGTTATATTACCAAGTGATTCAACTATTCATATCCTTAAATATTAAGTATTGAATGCACGAAGCCACATGTGTGAGTGTAGTTGTGTATATGCGCATGCAAGGAATGTAAATACATTTGTCTACTGGACACTCAATGTCTAAGTTTTCACGAATATCGAAACTAAATTCGACAGATACGTGTGTACTTGTCCGATCGTTTAGTTAGTAGATGCTCTTATTTGCCATCTTTTCCGTCCTGTTGTCAGAGCTGTTCATGATAATGATGTAAACATTGTCATTTGAGCTTGGCGCCAAAGCATTGTAGTGTCGTTGTGCACACAAATTCGCACACAATAAAATTTAAGCAAATCAAACTTAAATTTAAAGGTACTTAATCGTTTCATTTAAGTTTCGTCTTTCACTTTGAGGCAATATTATGGAACCTTACAATCAAATCCATTCTAAACTTTGGATATTTTTTGTAGCACTTTTTTGAAAGTGTATTATTATTAACGCTTTTTGAAATAATTTAACAATATTTTTGTTTTATGAAATACTTTTATTAAATTTATGTAGAACTTGCGCTTGTTCAAGTTATTTAAATCGTTTATACTTTAAGCGAAATGTATAGCAAATCTGATTGTACGATATACCACGAGAGCTGAAAACAAACTAATATTAGTTTCCGTGCTTTCTTAAGTATAAATGCGAAATGTTACTTGAGTTTCTATACAAGTTTTCGAGCATTCTAATCATTATTATCATCATCATTACCATCATTACCACCGTCATCGTCACCATCATCATCACAACCATTATCATTGTCATCATTATAAATAGCATCATTATTATTTCTATCAACATCATCATAAAAATTATCATCATCGTCTAATCGTAATAGTTGAGAACCGTCGTTTTCCGAAGTTGTTACTACTTGTTTTTAAGTCTTAAGATGTTATATATGTTTTTACGTGTGTGTGTTTACTTTTTGATCTAATTGTTGTAGTTTTCTTGCATGTGTCCTTGTTCTTCGTGAACATTTCGTGCTTTTTCTGACTCTACTTTACCAGCCTAAACATTGCAGTATTGGTTGCATACCCATGTCTATTTGTATATGTAGATCCCCTTGTGTTTGTATACTACCGCTAAAGTTTTCTTTTCTTATTTATTTATTTGTTTTTTTTTTCTTTCCATATATATCGTGGCAAGATGGATGAATAATAATTTTGCCATTTCAAATGTAACACTCAAAAATGTGTATCGACAGAGTGGTAAAGTATGCGATTTTCAGTAGATTTAAGTGTGGTCATCTTTTCGCACATCTCTTTTGAGTTTATGTGTCTATTTACTGAGAAAAATTTTAGAATTAGAACAAATTGAGCGAGGAATTGAAAATTGACTCTAAAAAAGCATATAACGCACTTTTAATGGCGTGGCGATATTTATTACATAATCTCGAAATAAAACAGAAATTTAAGTCATTTCTTTGTAGGGAACTTGGTGCGAGCCCCATTACAGTAAATGCATTTAATTTAACATCTTACGTGATTATTTAATTTCTGTTTAAAGACATACCTGAATTGAATCAGTTGCATCTGTACATGTGTAGTCTGTTTCATCATCAGCATTAGAGCTTTGTGTACAAGGACAAATCTACTTTTTGAATCACTTAAAAAGTTATATACACATATATGCCAGCGTAATATGCTGAAGTCGTTTCTTTTTACTTAAACTATCCCAAGTGCAAAAATATGTAGATAAAAATTTGAAGTTTAACATACACATATATTTGAAAACAGCTATAGGCTATTAGCTTTTCAAGAAATATAAAAAGCTCTGCTTTTTTATATATTTTTCCACTTGGTTCTAACCATCTCCGTCAACTTTTTATTATTTTAAAAATTAGCGCAATCGATGCATTTGTCTAATTGTCGACAGTTACTCAGAATTGCAATGTAATCTTCAGAACTTAGCTAGATCGGTCCAAGCGCTTGATCTTATATATAGTATTTATTCAAACATACGCATTTAATTTAATGCAGCTTCGCTTAATCTTGCAATCAAATATGAAATGTTGATTTATACATGTGACACGTAACTCTTTATAAAGGCTTATATGCATACATACATACGTAAATATGTATATAAGAATATACACATATATGCCTCATTTCTACGCAGACTAGGAATATAATTATCTCATAGTTAAAATTTAGAACCAATCGGAGATGCAATATTATACATATGATCGGATCCATTGTATATTTACGGATGGAAACATAATTGAAAACGTTGGGAATTTTGCATATGCATCGAAAATTCTTCTTAAAGTGAGCATAATTTCTTAATTTGTTTTTTTTTCAGTTTGTTTGTGGCATGCAAAATTATAATTCTTTAATTTATTTGATTTAATCGAATTTCGATTGCTTTTCAGCTTAAGTATCTGTTTGAGCAAACTGACGTATATACTTAAACTTATGTGGTCATGCACGCTTCATCAACCGAAAGTAATTAATGCGCAATTTATTAAAGATCTCCTTACTTTTTTTCGGAAAGAGTAAATGCAAATATCCGAAGGTTGCTGTAAATTATTTACCTGTGTGTTTCGATTTAATTTTTCTATATATCAAACGCCAGTGTTTTCAAAAAAGACTTTCGTTACTGGTAGAGCTCTCCGTATCTTCTTATTCTTCTTAATTATATTCTTTTGGAAATCTTTGTTGTGGCCATGATAAATATCTTCAACTATAAATGAAAAATATTATTCAAACTTATTGAAATATTGACAAACGTTTACGTTCAGATTTTTATTTGGTTTTTTCACTTGATAAATTAATAAAGAATAAGAAATCAATTTTTATTAAATTATCAACGATTAAAAGTTGCAGAAGAATAAACTAATTCATACATCCATTCTTAATTGTTCTTTGGATGTCTACTATTTGTGGATATTTTCGGGGAATGACAAAACAGAACGGAACCCTTGAGTTTTTGAGTACGCAGTAACAGCAAATTAAACCTAATAACACGTATAAGAGAAAAGAAAGCTTTAGCCATCTTTCACTTCATAATTTTAAATATTATAGCGAAATTTGAAATGAGTTTCAATTTCCAATCGACATCGGTTATAAACTCTAAGGTTTCGATAAATATATGACGAAATACTGGATTTTTTCTGGAGTTGCTTCATCTAGAGACGTGATCTTTTGGGAAGGAATTTTTATTAAATCAAATTAAATCAGCTTCAGAGCTGGAATAGCGATGCGAAATTAGTCAAGATTGACTGTTCGAATTTATTGTTCGAATTAGCATAGCAAAGTGATAACGAGCGCCTATAGAAGACGCAATGTAACGTTTCTACACGCAATTAAGGAAGCCATGAACAGTTTCGAGTTGAAGACCTTCCAGTAAAGGATTGCACATACCAATAAGCGTGAAAAAATGCTTTTATTTTCTTTGTGTGATCGACACTAAATGGCAAACATATGTGTCCTGGAATATACTTTTATTATTTAGCAACGTCACTGATGTTCCACAGTTTTTTGTGAAAAATAAAAAAAAAACTTTAAAAAATAATATATAAAAATGAACCAAAAAAAATTGCTTTGCAGGGTATGACAAACTAGTTATGTTAGCTATTTATGAAAGCTTAATTTCTAATCTCTAATATAAACATGAGTTAATTGTTGTATCAATCATGCTCCGATAGTAAAATATAATATAAAAATTTTGTTTTTCAACCATAGCATTTAAAATATTTATTAGATAGAGACAAAGTCAAATTGACCATTTTTATAGATCAGATAGACTGAATACCAATAAAAATGTGAAAGTGAAGACAATTTGTTTTGGAACGAAACGCTTTTATTTATAATTAACTTAACATACTTTAAAAGAAATGTAAGAAGGTTGCATGGGTTGAACGAAAATTTGGAACCAAAAACATTTTTAGCGGGGTGGTTTAGGTAAATATATCTGCAATATTTAAGATATAATTCACTTATGTAATGTTTTTAGGGCTATATCAGCTTTGTAAGGTTGTATAATTGCTTATCGTCATTTTTGCGGATTTAAGAATGATATTGACTAACGGGCCGATCGATGGGTGTGGTAAAAGGGAAATCGTGAATTTTTTTATTTTTTTATAAGCCTTGTTTAGGATAATTTAATGAAGCCCTTTCAGGTATCGTAACAATATCATTTTTAAATTCATAGTTATTCTTTGCTTAGCTGTGAACTGACGATAATAGGTTTATGTTTTCACTTCAGAATATGGCGATGAAAGCTATAGACAAAATCTATAATTGAACTAAAATGGCATTTAGGATTCGTGATTATTTACAACTTTCTCGAGTTGTTAGTAAGACATATTATGTCAGATTGTGCGTATGTAAGCTGTTAGCATAATTTCTTCTTGATACATGCTTATAACCCTATTTTAAAAACAATAAAAGTAATGGGCTTGAAGAGTAGCTAACATTAATGCACAGTAACTTAACACTTTTTTGAATTACTTCTCATCCCTTTTAGTAGTAAAATTATAAATAAACTTACCTCAAAATGTTTAAGTCATTCTCCGTTAATTATTTCTTTTTTACAGTATTTTTTTAAATACAATTTACATTTACGTATTTAATGCGTATGAGTTACGCGCGTTTGAGTAGTGTATTCATATTATATCGGTTTATTTAAATTTATGTACATAATATAGAATTTAAATTATTTAAGGCCAGGCTAAGGCACACGTTTAAAAATCGTAGTTTTCAGAATTCCGTGCATTTCTAAAACGGTGTTAGTCCAATAGAAACGAATATTTTAGTTTTTTGTTTTTTTTAGAAAATTAACTGTAAAATTTTCGCCTAAAAATTTCTTGAAATTTTGCTTTATCATACTTGGTAGATTTGAGATCACAAAGTGTTGTCGAGACGCTGCTGTAGTACAGGTCTGTCGAAAATATCGCTCTCTTAGAGTTGTTTTTTTATATTGTTGCTGAGTATTATTGCACTGACTAAATCAGTTTATTCACTTTATGTGAATTTTTATATATATATGTATACATATATATATATATATATATATATATATATATCTATCTATATATATACACACAAATATATATATATTTATATGAACATATATATATGTATATATATTTATACATAATCTGGACTCTTGAATTTTTTGTTAATAATACGAATTTTTATTTTACAAAAATTTCTTATTATTCATTTTACTGTACTTTATTTATTTATTTTTTTTAAAATAAAATAAGAAAACAAAAATTAAACAATGAAGATAAGAAACACAAAGAGGGGGTTCTTAAGCATCTACTAATACTTGTCTATGTAGACATATACTTGACAATAATATTTATGCATGTGTGTATTCGCTAAAATTATCTGAGTACGAGATAAATAGAATGAACTAAATCAAAAAAAAACCGATAGTTTAATAAATAAAATGAATACGGAAGCGAGAGCAAAAGATATTTTCGTGTTTTTTTTCTTACTTTTGCTTGCGTGGATTTATTTTGCTGCTCTTTAATGTTACTGTTGTCATAGGAAGGGTGTTTAAATATGTTTGTGATTTTAGCTTTACCAAAGCTGTTACATCTACTAATGTAGTCGGTTTGGTATTGTTCAAATGCTAGCTATATGGCAAATGGTATTGAAAACTGTTTGTACCGGTGTTAGTGTTGTTTTGGCAAAATTTGGGCGAGTTTATTTTGTAAACTTTCTAACTATGCATTCCTCAATCGAAAAAAATCATAGATTGCGGTTTTTTCGACAATAAGCCTCAGAGATTTGTGCGTATTTGCAAATGGACAATTACTAATATGTACTCTAAATTAATAAAATTAAAAACTAATTTTTTATACATAAAATTGTTTCTCATTTAAATAGGTCTGGGTATTATTATGTTTTAACAAATTTGTAAGCTGAGGACTAATGGTATCGTTTAGTTCAAATAAAAATTGAATTTTAATTTTAAATCTTTTGTTATTGTAGTATAAAAGAATATTATATTTCGTAGGTTTTTATTTATACTTTTTTTTTAATTTTAAAATTTGACATTACATTTCTTGGCGCTTTGTCTAAAACGAAGGGTTTTTGTACTTTTTGTTACCGAAATTTATTTTTTTTAGATTTAGGTTCTTAAAAATTTATCATTTGGCGGAAGTAGATTTGATTTTCGCATTAAATTTCTTTTACTTATTATTTTTTTAAAATTAATTTTTATTTTTATACATATTTATTTACTATTTTTGTTTCGCTTAAGGTTTAATTTTTCGTTGAAAATTGTTATAAATTGATAATTGTGATTTTTTGCTTGTTGTACATATTATGTCGAAAATGAAAAACCGTTCTATTGAGGACGAACTTAAAGATGGTTGGTTGCATACGAGGTTTGCTATTGTTTGTTATTCAAAATTTTTATTTAAATATACTGGTCTATTGCACTGAGTCTAAATAATGATGACCTGTAATGAAGCAAAGAAAAATGAACATTCATTATATAAAGACTAAAGTATGTAAAATACTGCGGAATGTTATTCCTAAATGTTAGTGCATATGAGTGTGAATTGAAGAAATTTAATGCATAGATGTAGTTTCTTTTTCTGACATCCCAATGTATTTTAAATTAACGATAAAAAGCGGTATAATATAGAGAGCAAGTTCATCCCACTTTGAGTAAGTCACACTTGCCCTTCAGAATGATCAAATCATTATTTGGAGCATTAGTTCATATTAGTTCATAATATTTTAATTAATCCGACAATTTGCTCAATTAACTTAGCATTCGATAGGTGTGCAGCACTTTTCGAGATGATGTAGATATATTTTCGATGTACTTGTGTTTTAAATATTCATTGTTATATATATTATAATATTTTCCACATATTAGTTGAAAGTCTAAACTTATCCATATTGTTCGTGATGTATTTGTCATAAGTTTAATGCACTGATTAGTTTTATTCGGGCTGTTATTTAAGCTTTTCCTTATATGTAGGTTTCGCAACAGATAATCGATAGCGAACATGAAACCAGGTTTGCGTATTCGAATTTTTGCATTCTTATGGCTTTTGAGTCATAATTGCATATTGACTAACCTTGAATAAAATATTGAAATCAAGAGAACTCAAGGGAAATTCACAGAAGTTTGCACTGAGTATTGGCCCAATGATCTTAGAAGTGCCGAATTTGTTTATAAACGTGACTACCAATTGCCGAAAGAAGATTGAGACGTGTCGAGGACGAGCAATATTATCATTGAAAAAATATTGGGTTAATAGCTACCAAAATTACTATTTAGGCGCAGTCTATTTTGAGTCTAGTCGACATAGATGTCAATTTCTCTATTTCTTATTATTAGTTATATTGTTATTAAAGTGAATTAACGAACATTGATTGAATTCATACATTGTTAAGATTTTTTTATTATCATTTTTCATTTTTTTTGATATGTCCTAAAAGAATCACAAAATAATTCGTGTAAAGGAACAATGTTCGTAATCAATTAAAGAGACAATGGTTTCGACGTAATTTACCAAGAAATTTGAATTGATGTAATTTAATTACTAGGTTACAACCAAAATGAGAATGAAGATTAAGTTCGTCAAAATATCAAAGTATATAGATAGCAAATAGGCTTTGAAGTTGGTGTTACTAACTCGAAATATTAGAAAATCGGAGATATTGGCATTGGTAAGCTGTCATCTCACGAAATATTCAACAAATTGTCAGACTGATCTTATGCGAAGTGAAATATTACGATTACTGAAATTAGCACGGAATTTTGATTTCCAATTCATAAACACAGCAAAGCGCAAATAGTTTACTTGTTTCCGCTTTGCAAACTTCGATGTTAAAAACACGCCGGTGTCTGTTCAACCAATCGGTCGTAAATTCGACTAAATTCTTCAAAAAATTGAGGAGGACTGGTCAATTTGCTCTTATGACATCGTCAGAATAGAGGAAGTTGCTCGTTTGATTATGACGGTCAAATGCTACAAAGCGTCCAGTTGATCAATAAGAAAAGCGTCGTTTTCCATCACGATAATGCCAAAACACACTTACTTTTAGTACCGCGAGAAAAATTGAGAGATCCTGGCTGGGAAGTTGCCATGCATCCACCGTATATATGACCAATCTTCCCACGTCCGATTACCAATTGTTCCTCTCATTGCAGAACTCTCTTCATGGTACAAGGCTGAAAAAAAGCCTGTGGGAGTCGTTTGCTTCAAATTTTTGTTTCAAAGTCGCAAAGATTCTACAGTGATGATAAATCAGAAAATTGGCGATAGGTTTCCAATCAAAACGACATTTGTTTAGTGCCAAAAGGTAAAAAGGTAATATACAAAAATGCGTTTGAATTTTGGTAAAATAACGCAATGTATTTATTCGTTGATCTAATATAAAGGGAATTATGTTTGTAATGAACGTAAGTGTACCTAGTACAGCAAGTATTTGTAAAATACATTTCAGACGTATGCAATTTGTCTAAACTATATCAATAAAAAGAACTTCCGTTAAGTATTTTGCTCCATTTATAACAATAAGATTAAAACGCAAATCCGCTGCTTGTATCAAACACAATTCAATTTGACCGGTAAAACTATGCACTGTAATTCGAAGGTCAGTGATTCTATCACTAACAGTCGGCGTTTTAGCGAATCAGTTGGGAATATTTTTGCATATGGTTTTTATTAGTAGCATAAAATTTGTTGAAAAACACCATGCCACCATTTTTTCTAATTATCAAAATTATTTATTTTTATAAGGAATAGTAATAAATGAATTTTTCACGCACAGTTCACATATTTAATGCGAGTGGTTTTAAACTTGGAGAAACGGAGATGTATTAATTTAGCTTGCTCGACACCGAGGAAACAATCTGGAATCTTGTTTTCAAAACTCCATTCTTTGCACATTGTTGTGGCTTCATGGTTTTGTGGTATTTTTGTTTAGATTGATGAAGTTATAGAAAGTTACATTTGGAATTGTTGTGTCGCCTTAATATTAGTCGACGACTTAGCTGGAGATGCTTGATGATTTTTTTAAAATTCATTAAGTAGTTGAAGAATTTTCTCAAAGCAAATAAAATTGAACTTAAGGACAAACTCTTTTATGTGCACGATCTCAAGTAAATATTATTAACGAAAAATTTAATCTTTTTTTTATATTCATAGTAAATGTATTGCTTCAGCGGTTGGGTTTGTTTTTCATAGAAGTTTAAGATGATTCTATTTAAAACCTATGGTGAATTTCAAATAGATGGAATGTATTGTTAGCGAGTTTGCCTTCTCCCTAATGTCAACCGTCTTTAAAAAAAAACTCAAGCACGAATGCAAGAAAAAAGAAATTAAAACGATCGTTATAGATCTAGGACCTGTTACTGTATATGTTCGTCTCTCCACCGTTAAAATGCAACGAAATGAAACGACTTTAAATTAAAATTGTTCGTACTTTTAGTAGAGCAAACGGATATTCTGAAAAATCAGTTGACAGCATGTAGATAGCTAGAATAGGCTAAATCAGTTACTTATTCTGATCCAAACCGTATGCATTTTGTGAAAACTTGAATACGTATTTCTATACTGCATAAATCCTTAAAAATCTACGGAATTTACTTGTACAAATAAATTTGTTGACTTTATATGAGATGTGTTTTAAGAAGTTCGATATGAAAATATCAAACTGGCAGTCCATTTGCCATGTAGTCTTCATTTCTCATCTAATAATTTTCATTATATCCCGTATGAATGAACAAAGTGCGATTTGCTATAGCGCTAACCATAAGCACGTCAGAAACGTTGAATCTTGCTGAACTTTTCCAAATTGGCGTATACACATCATAATGTTGAAGTGTACTAAATTTTCTGCTCCGTTTGTTTGATTCAATTTATTTACCTTCAGAGGAATGTAAAAAATTTCTGCAAAACTGATACTAATTAATCAACGATTGGGACGTCAAGTGAACAAAGTGAAACGATGTTTTATATTGGTTTGAAGTAATGAATATTCAAAATTCGCTCTGAGGCCAATTAAACTTTTTTCGTAACTACAATTATCTAATTCTCAAACGCATTCACAACACAAAATATGAGTAAACTAATTCTGATTTTGAGCAATAATCGCCAATGCATCCACCAGTGATCAATATAAAATTCGGCAACAATTTTCGCTTAAACATTTTAATGTGAAAAAGGCGGTTTTTTTAACAACTTAAATTGAGAATTTATTGGGCCATGAGTTATCACTGATATGAAAGATATTTCTTTGCGATTACAGACTATGTTACACTGTTGATGTCTTAAGATAAATGTTTTATATATCACTTGCTTGTTTTCACTCTCAAATTATGTTGATTCTCCTTTATTTTTTTTTATTTATATTACTTTATGCTTAAAAATTTTATTTCTATGACCGCTTACACAAAACATTTTTCTGTTTTTCACACTAACTGTTTTAGCGATTCTTAAATAATTAAGAATAATGGAAATTATAAAAAAGTATATTAATATTTTTTCTTAGATAGAGTAAAAACCAGGAAAATAAAATAATTATTTTGTTTAATTATACATGAAAACGATTTATGACTTGCTTTGGTTAGATTTCTAGCGATAAATTCCTTTCTTCACATCTTGCTATTTGATGACCTTTCTAGTTGTTGGTTGTTTCTGTATTTGGTGGTCATTGGTTGATTGATGTTGGTTTTATCGGAATGTTTGTTTACATTAATGTTAGATCATTTTTGGGATTTGAATTTTTCCGTTACTCTTTGTTACTTCATTTTTAAGTCTTATGGTTGATCGAACTTTTCTCGAGATAAGTACGCGCTGTCTGGTAAATAATTGTGTTTAGTGTTTACAGCACTGTACATGATTTTTCGAATGGTCGATTTGTTCCTTATTTCGTGGATTGTTGTTGTTATCAAGTTTTGAAAGTATATTGTTTATTGAACTATTACTATTGTTAATTTATTTTATATATATTAAATAATTGAAAAGTCGTTGCCGGAAAGTGTTGATGTTGTGTTAAAGAACCCAGCAAAAGGCTTATTATGAGTTTAATTATTTGGTGGAATCAACAAAAACGTTACAAAGTATAAACTCCGTATGCATTTCTTGATGCAGTTGAGATGCATATGCAGTTCGCCGGCGACGGCAGCGACAGACTGCGTTGCTGTCATCTGTGACCGGCGCTGACGACATAGGTTTATTCACTCGCACTCTCAGTCAATACACATAGTACTACTACCGTCAGAAAACTATGAACCGTCAACAGTAGATTGTTTACCTGCATACAAATACACATTCAAGCGTCCATTTGTATAAATATATACACATAAGTGGGCATGTACTTATATGTAAGGCGCGCTGTCATCGACCCCCATTAACAGTGTTTACTGGAAAAAATATAATAATAGGAATTTGTTTTATAAGCAGTTGGCGGTCAACAAGCTGAGCTAACTTTTATTTCAAAAACATTAAGTCCTTCTATGTCCAAAGCGCAATCATTGCGTGTCTTAATTGGAGAACACATGTAAGAAAGGTAATAAAGACACAGTAAAGAGAGCAGTAATGAGCCTTAAATTGGAAGGAGTCGCGGAGGAGCATTAATCAACTGCTTGCCTATCTGACTAAATTCCTGCAGCTATAATTTTCAATATACCAGTAATCGCTGCCCGTTCAATGTTAGCGTCATCTGGCTAATACGACAATGTTAAAAAAAATAAAAGCGGAAACTTGTGTCGTAGTGAAATGAAGAAGTGAAATGAACAAACATTAAACATTAACAATCGAATTGATCCGTTTTATATAACAAAAAAAGCATAAAAGACCTGATTTTCATTTGCGATTGGGATCCATTTCTTTTAATATTTCTTCAAAGTATTTCGCTAATAAGCTGAAATACTATAAAGCTAATGTAATTTTTTCGGTAAATAGTTAGTTAGACTGCCATGGAAAAGGCATTTAATAATGTAAGGTTCGTAAATTGTACGACTGCTTAATTTTTGGAAGCTTTGAATAAATAGGTAGAAATTGTAACAGTCTAGTCGTATTAAAAGAATTCAGAAGTGAGTTTCAAGAAAGCATTTGCATCTGAGAACTTAGAATATTCATCAACTACTTTTTCATTTCTTACATAAACTCAGTTGAAATTTGATGCTTTGATGCTTTGATGATTTGAGAAGAAACGAATGTAACAATCTAAAAAAAAAGCCTCGAACGTTTGGGTCGCATTTTTTTGGAAATAGAAGAAAATTGTAGGCAGCTATATATGTTAAGTGACAAAAAGGACTTTTTTTTATTAAAAAATATCAAAAAAATGGTAAAATCGCAGACATTCTCCTAGAATAGCTGGGGAAAATTTAAGAGTTCAAAAGAAGTTATTTAATCCCTATGTTTACAACTAGAGAAGTACATAGACGATTAAAAAATATTGCTTTTTGTGTATCTGGCAAATGTTTAAATGGCAAAGTTGAATTTTCAACTAAAAAAGGGGCAATCATCTGTTAATGTTTAAAAATTTCTTTAAAACTTTTATTTTATTTAATTATTTCTTGAAAATTTGAATGAAAAGAATAAAAATTGTTATGCTGAGCTTTGCTGTTCTTAGTAATTGTGTTTTGAGAAGAACGTAATTAAGGTCTTCAAATGTGTTATAAAAATGTTTTTCTATTACAATAGATTTTTTTATTCATTTTTGCCATTAGGCTACTATTCCAGGATTATTCCAGGACGTTCTGCGTGCAAGTATTCTTCTTTACTCTCATTCCCCGAGATTTTATGCTGAAGCCTGCTGCTTTTGCTGCGTATGTCAAAGGCTGAATTATATGTTTTACACTGTACATATTACGAAATGCGAGAAAATTTATAATTTTGTATATGCGTTGATAATCAGCATCAAAATGTTCATCACACATTTTTAATTTCTCGTCAGAAATGTTGTTTCGAATTACTCTCAGCTTATTGCTCTACTCACCGGTCATTGCGATGAAGTTACACTAAAGTTTTTCGTTTTGAAATGCCCTTAAATTCAGAAAAATCAAATATTAATAAATCAGATTTTAGGTTATAATTTCCCAGCCGAGTCTTTTCGACAGTGGTTATCTTCTCCCCTTTACATTACAGTCCAATCCTATATTCGTATTCTGTGTTCGTAAAAGTTAAAAATTTTTAATTTTATTTTAAGAATGTTATGTACTAATCCTCTAGAGTGGAATTATAGGAACGATAACTCTTAGTCGAATTTAATACAAAATATATTGCTTTATATAACTGATATATGAAGTGAAGCAGATTTTATGAATGGTTATGTATTGTACATTTGTATGTGTATTTGTTTATTTCTGTAACGCATTCGAAAGCTACCTAATTCGAGATATAGTAAAGGTAGTACATATGTAATTTTTTGGGCGCAAGAACCATACAGTCAAGATTTTAATAAATCTACTAATGCATAACTTACTCAGTTTTTGTGCTAATAATTAAAAAGATTTGGATTAATTTTTTTCACAACTAAATAGTATTTTAAATACATCCAATATATTATAGTTGAAAAATTGAAGAATCGGTCTTCATAGTTTAATTTATTCAATTCGTTTTTTGCAGCACTATACACCACGGTGCTGCACTTTCACAACATCATTGGTTGGTTGCTTGTTTGCTGTTGCAGTTGATTGTTAATTCAGTTAACAACTGAACTGGACTGCTTCGATGTTGTAGTCGTCTCTGTCTCTGCTCTCGATCGCAGTTGCTGCATTCATATATAAGATAAATGTGCGATGGGTTTTTCGTCATATGCAGTCCCCAGCTATTGATATTGGACACAATACGTGTTGTTGTAACATCTGACTGCTGTTAATTAGTTGACTGCTTGCTAAGTTCGTACTTAGCGTTGGCAAAAATTTCGATAACTAAATCGATTAGTTGAATTCAATTTGAATGAAAAACCTGTAATGTCATATAAAATAATTATTGAAAGTACTGTAGTCTAACCCATACATTCTGCCCTTTTTGATATTTAAATTGTAAATGGACTTCTATATTTGAAAGTTTTAAGAGGTTTTTTGAAACTTCATAAGAGAAAAATATCAACGCATACAGAGACTCTGAGTTTTACTTCAAAATTAATCGTTTCAAATTTATTATAATTACAAAGCTTTTTATAAATTGTGTTGCTATGCTGTTGTGTGTAAATGAGAATATGAAATATTGTCGAAATTCGAATTCATAACAGCTGCATTGTTATGCTTTTACTTTATCTTATTAGAACTTATTGAAATTTTCGGGAATTTTAGGCGTTTATTTGAATTACGGTGGGCTCGGGAGCAAACTATAAATTATTCCTCCGTGTTTATCTAAAACCTCTACAAACGTATTTAAAATTCCCTAAAATAATTTTGTTAACTATGTTTTTAAGAATCAGTTTAGCAAGGAAAAGAAGAACGATTTGTCAATCAAGCATTAGTAAACAAAGTTTTCAAGTAAACTATCCCTATATAAAATAATAAATAATAAAAATAATACATATAAAATAAATAATAATGGTATATTGGTATAAATCTCAGCGGTAGACTGCATAGTATTGCAAGTTCATTATGTTTGGGCTGAAGAAGACAGAACTGAGATAACTGCGCTATCAGGGATCATATAGCAGGGACAAAAAGAGGTGACAAATCTATTTTATTTAAACTTAAGAAACCGGCATTGATGTATGAGATTTTGTCATAAAACTCTTCAGAAGAAAATTTTGTTATAAAGCAGCTTATATGGTTAGGGTCTGGAAAAATGGGACCTTAACAAATTTCTTTGATAATAATATCCGGGATAATGTAGAAAGAATAATTAACAAATGGTTCACGGGAAAGAAAAGAAAAACAAAGCGATTTCACATAGTGTTCAAAAAATAAGACGAATTTTCATTTTGAAAATACACGCGCATAAGCTTTTGTTAGCTTGGTGTGGGGCGAAAGTTTCGTATCATTCGCCTTATATAAACGTTTTTGTGATATACACATTACAGCAGCCAAAGAATTCTCTTTGGTGGCTTCCATTGACTTAAAACGATTACCACTGATTAATCTCTTTTACCGCTGTATTGAGTGATCAATCAGCAAAGGCATAGCTCTAGCTGCTTTGGCAGTTGACTCCTAGGCTCGTTGGAAAACAAACTACTCGTTCGGAGCCACATCAAGGGGATATGGTGCTGGCATAGTGGAAACCCGATTTTTCTTTTGGAGAATCGATGAAGTAAATCATTTTGCCATAAATTTGCATGTATTTTACGGCATAGGCTAAAGCCGCCGACAACCTAGATGCTATGTCTTATTAACTGTTCGATATTTTGGAAGGAACTTTTTGAGAACAACACCGCGATAATTAGAGAGAACAGATTTTGCGTTTGGACTTGCTTCGACGTAGTTTTTTCTGTTTGCATTCACCAGTACGGTATGATCTTCGTCACTAATGAATGTACATTTCATGTCATCACTACTCATATAAAGCACCCATTAGGTCACTTGTGCATGATATTTTCAAAGTTTGCCCCATGATAAAGTTGGCGACCTCTGGAAAATCCATTCTACCTATGTACGGATTGATATTGTTTTTATGTCTCTTTCTACCTCTGTAAGGATTGATATTGTTTTGATGTCTTTTTATATTAAAGTTAAGTGTAGGTAAAATATGCCTACACAGACGCACTAGTTTACTTATATGAAATATTTAATATAACAAAATATACGTGCATTCGCATAGTCTGTACTGACCGCGTGTAATAGCATGATATACATGTAAATGTGATGTTGTGCATGCTTATTTGCAATCAAATCCATATGGCAAATGCATACACATGCACTTAACCAAACTGCTGCAAAAAGTATGCAGCAAGTAAGGAGGCTATTCGCCTTGGCAACAGCCTTTTTAGGTACGCGCAGTCATGATGGTAAATATGTGGAATTTGAAACGTTTTGTTGGCTGTGTGTCCATCCTATGAAATTAATGATGTACATAATTTTACAAATATTTGCGGCGAATTTTAAATTCATATTTTCCATAGTCCATATTTTACCACAGAGTCTACAAGATAAGGAATTTAGAGATTTAGGGAATATCATTTGAACTTCAAACTGAGAATTTTTTACGAACCGCTGTTTTTTCAATTTTCTGATATTTATCTCACGCGATTACATGTGCAACCAATTGCAATTCCAAATAGTCTGAGAAAATGAATTGTTTGCACCATGTACCATAAGAGACAAAGATGTAAAAAGACAGGTATTGTTGAATTGTTGCAGAATATCACACAGATATCTTGCCGAGTCGCAAAATTGCCTGCGTATGCAAATGTACGAACTCCTATTTATATATTTCTGTATCTAAGCAAGTAAGTAAGTGTATCGCCGCACTAAATAAAAAGCATAACAAAGATGAGCGTGGACGTTTGCTATTTTAATAAATCGTAACAAGATTTTAGTTTGGGTCGTAAAATATACAGTTTTTTAACATAGCGGATGTATTACCATCAAATGATATGTTATGAGGATGTACACGCATACGCATGTGTGTGTGTAAAAATCAATAAAAACTAAACAAATTACGGGCTTAACAACAGAATAACTATAAAACGGAAAGAGATATCACGCTTTAATTATAGGTATGAACAGCATTTTATGTAGATTTGTTTAATAACGAACTCAAGTAAAGTAATTAGAAGGGTTCCATTTAGCGGCGAATGTGTTTTGGTTAAAAAAAATATAAAATAAATTAAAATTATTGTAATTAAATAATTAAGTAAAAGTTAATCCCTTGTCGCTTATCATCTTCGATGATTTTTATTTCTACACTAATATTGCCTACTAATTAAAAAGTTTAGTAAGTTTCCTTTCATATAACCGAAGTTGAAACTTGGTGTAACCAGACAATAAAGTCAGTCTAATACCAGTCGTAATTGCTTAGACTCAACTTTCGTTTATTCGTTAAACACATTCGTTAAAAACATTACTTTCTCCATAAGTTTCAAAGCTCGAAATTCAAACCTCGGTCCTCCAAAATATCGTTTCCTTCTTTTTGATTTATTTACTGTTATCCTGTCTTCGGCATTAACTCTTATAGTGATTATTTTTATCACAGAAACCACCTGCTTTTCCCTCTTTGATTGCTTATCTGCTATTGTTTATTTTTTCTCTATATGTGTTTAAACCGTTTGCAAACAACTAATTTGTTATTGTCTGCAAGTCATGACAGCGGCATGATCAATTTTTTTTTATTCTGAAAGCTTAGATCTCAAGTAATATTTCCATTAGATGTTAACCCATAGTGACTTTTTGATACTAAATGTTATTGCCAGCACCGTTCCATTATGTCCTATTATATATATACTATACTGTACTATTATATATATACTAGGATCATATACGTTCATCAAGTCCTACTCTTTATATGTACTTAGTCGCTGATGCCTTTCAAGTAATTTGAAGAATTCTTCTGGGTGCAATAACCTAAAAGAATTTAACATTATCTTTGCAGGGTGAAGATCGCAATATATGTCATCAAACTTTTGCAAATACTATCAGCGATGTTGAGAAATACAATACTGATAATGGCATCCCCTTATTGGGAATAAAATATTTCCACCCAGCCCACAACATGCATAATTGTTGATCTTTTGCTTGCTCATATATTTCTTTTGAACTGTTTTTTACTTAAGCACAGAAATTTACATGAACTTAATGAATTGTCTATAATGTGATAAATTGTGTTCACATTTTTTTTTCTTTTAATGAGTAAAGTGACGAAGTCTTTGCGATAGTGCTCAGGGTCGCCACAATTGCCGGAGAAATATAATTTGCTAGTTCACCGTGTCTCTTCGTTCACAGCTTTTCGCTGTTTCATCCTAAATGACACGCAGAACGTCCACATAAACCAGAATAGAAAAACTGCCCAACAAAAGCTTCACTATTTCATATTGTACTTTCCTTTCCTTCCTTTCCTTTTCCTTTTGCTTACTTTACCTATGAGACATAACGGACCTTTATGAAAAAGTTAACACATGTACTAAGCATAGTAGCATTTAAAGCTTTAGTAAGAACTTATGGATCACTAGAGCAGTCTTTTTGAAACAATACGAGAAAATAAACGAGAATGACTGTAAATAGCTAAAGACAAAGAAGACAATATAATTCCATAGTTTTCCATAAATTAAATATTATAATTTCAGTATCTTATGAAACTAAACCTCTACAGGGCGGCCGTTAAACTGAAGTCCATGATGAATTTACCGACTATTAGAAATTTGTGTTGTTCTTACATATATTTTCTCGTTCGTCATGAATGCTGAAAATCCTCCTTTAATTTTTTTTATAAAATTTCATTTTTTGTAGTCATTTGACCAAATTAATGTTTTTCTTGCGATTCCTAATTTTAACATATATTTATATAAATATTAGCGAATTTTGAAATGATATTGCTCGGAAGAGTTTGGTAACTATACGGCATTGCGACAGTGTTTTCTCTTTGAGCTTAAAAGATATTGCATGTTTTATTATTTCAATCAGCTTTAGCTCTCAAATTTCTTATGTAAAATTATTCATATTAAAATTTTTATCCAGTAGACGGTCTTTAAACAAAAGTCCTAATATGATTTTCTTTTCTTGCGACTTGCACTTGGTGGTTTCGTACGTGGTGCCCCTCTTTTGATTGGTTTATTCCTCGGTTTAGTCTTTAATTAATTATATTAATTTGTAGTTGTTTGTTACTTGCAAATTTTGCTGTAAGAGTGAAGAGCTTTTACAATAACTGATTCTATAAGTTTCCAAAGAAATTTTTTCTAGAATTTCAGGTTCAGGTTTAATATAAAATGTTTATTTTCGCCCTATCGCGCCAAATTGTGTCTAGATTCGAAACGCTTTAGTAGTTGCCGGCTACGTGGGCGATATGTGCTGGTATCACCGGCAGAACTGCAGACGCAATCTTGGACCCATCGAAATGAGTCCCGATTACGGGAAGAGAGATATTGACTTTTACGAACTGTAAAAAACCAACATGCAATGTAGCTTGCGGTCCTTCGGCCCCGATTTCAAATTTAACTCTTACTTCTGACTCTGTTACTCGTCCCCTTTAATGATAGCCAATTGTGGACTTCGTAAACCTATTATCACCTTCATCCTTACGTTGCTGCTTTACAGATTCCATCTGTCAACTTATCTCATAGTAGTATTTGCAAATTATCACCTTCCTAACTAAAAACTGTCTCATGTTTTAAGATTTTAGCTTTTACAGAAAGCGTAGAAAATTTGTTAACTAAATCGCTATGGACAGTAGGGTCCCTAATAAAGGAATTTGTTGCGCGGGACAGGACTGGATAAAACTCTTCCTGCTTCAAGAAACTGAATCGTTCCTAATGTCTATCATTTACAAAAATGTTAGAGGCCTTAAATCCAAAATTCGGTATACTTTTTTAAATTCACTGAGCTGACTAAAGCCTGATTTGCATGTGCAGGAACTTTTTCACCACACTTTCCATGTTTTCAGAAAAGATTGATTAGATCGTGCTGATGGTGGGGTTTTAATTGCTATATTGTGGTCATCGACTAAGTAAATGTGTACGAAATTTTGAGCCTCCTACATCAATCTTTGCGATCGTGACAATTCTGAAAAGAGACGACATCTGTGTGGCAATTGCGGAGATTATTGACCGCTATAATGCTTACTTCAACCGGAGCTGATTGCAATAATAAGCGGCTCATTAACTATTTATGGTGCAATGTAAAAGTGTAATTTAATCTGAAGTTTACTTCCAAAAAAAATAGCCGTAAACATTTAATTACAAATCTTTTTTCCAATGCTTGGCACGCTGCGTTGCTGCCAAAACAAATATCGGAGACCAGCTACAATTTCAACTTCAATTTCAATGTCGTAAATATAGTCTCTGTACATCGATTAGATCTTGTTCACTAAACGTTGGTTGATTATAATGACTTGGTAAAAATCTTACCAAACGGGCCCTAATTCATGAAAGAAATTGATGACTCCAAATTTTACTAACCGTCTATGTCCTTATGATCATTCTTACAGCGAATATACCACTCGTTGTCTCTGCGACGCGAAGAAAACGTAGTACCATAAACTTGTTTCATGAATTTAGGTCTGTTGATGAAAGTTTTGTTAAATTTCAAATATCGCCCCTTTTTTTCGACATTACTTTCTGTATCGGTGCAACAAAAATATTTCCGTCCGCAACGCCTAAGTGGGCTTCTGCACGTTCATTATCCATACACTTTCGACAGAAAGCCTTTTCAACTTACATAGCCATCAATAGGTAATGTCATTAGGATGTGCTATTTTGAATAAGCCCTTTTAACTTTGGAATGCGCCTTGCATATTTTCCAGATTCACGTAGGTAATACTTGCGGGTATCCTTTATAAGAGAATTCGCAAAGTCTTATATTTATGTTCTTTGTGTAATATCATATACATATAGCTTTAACAAATATACAGAACATGCGTGTAAACAGCATAATATTATAATTATATATTTAATGAGATAGACACAACGGTGAGGCATACGCACACGAAAAAACTTTTTCTTGCACATTATATTGCGTAGACATTGTCATCTATTATATATCTGACGTTGTTGTGTTTTTGCTGTTTTCGTCGTTGTTGCAGTAATGTACATAAGTGCAACGTACAGACACGTATATGTAGATATGTGCTCACATGCAGGAAGCCAGAAATGATTATAATCGCATATGTGGAGACATCAGGCGAATGTACATATTCAAATATGTACACATACTCACGTAAAACTAATGCATTACCTATAATTATCCTGACTGAAATGAATTGAAATTCATGTTGTGTCTGCTTGAGTAGGTAGGCTGCAGCAACTTGTCTTCCATATTGGAATTTAATTCTACCATCACGCTTTTGAAACATACATATTCTTGTATGTGCGTGTAAAGAGTTTTCGATTTTAAATGCAGTTGCAGTGAGTGAATATCATTGCTGCATTCACATCATTCTACGAAAGCGTAGCGTTCGTGCATGAGCGCGTGTACAGAGTACAGTATAGGGCAGCTGCTTTGTCCAAATGTGGTTGCAATAGAAATTCATATATATGTATACAAATACACACATACATATATATATATATATATATATATTCCAATATTGTAATAGTGATAAGAAGTACAGCGGTTGCTAGCGTCAGAAGGTTTTAATATTACACGTTTACGTAGACTGTTATACTGTAATATTGATTTCAGTCCGAAATCAGCAGCAGCGCATATATATATCTATATATATATATATATATGTGCGCTGTTACTGCTATATATATATATATATATATATATGCGCTGCTACTGTTTTCGGACTGAAATCAATATTACAGTATAACAGTCTACGTAAACGTGTAATAATACAACCTTCTGTCGCTAGCAACCGCAGTTTTTCTTATCACTATTACAATATTGGTATATGAGTTAAAAGTATTTTGTGAACTCCCGACTTTGCTATGATCTAAGCAGCGGCGTTTAATGTTTTACCTAAACTTTATATGAGTCATGCGTTTATGTATTGCATACATAGATATTTGTTATTATGTATACGTAACCGATGTAGTCTTCACTAACTGCTTACTCCTCTGCGCTAGATGCTTATTTCTATAATAATTTTTTTTTTGAAATATAAAATAATATATTTTGTTTAGTATATTTCAGATTCATTGGTTATGTATGTGTAATAAACCTTGTTTTCATTTACTTTATAAATTTGAAAGTTTTCGTTGGCTACTGAAGTCTGTTTTGAGGGGAAAATTATAATACATAAGTATGGTATTCATATCAATGTATTTTCAAACTTATCAGAATTGGACCACGTACCTATTTGAACTTGTGACTAGACTAGCAAGAAAATGAACTCCAAAAAGTAGTTTCTTTGACGTTCTTGAAAATTCTGAATGTCTGCGAACTTTAAAATGAAAGTTCTGACTATATCTACATTTTTGAGTTGGAAATGTGTTGTTCAATTCATTGCGAAGTCTTTTATTTATAAAGAAACTGTAAGCGTTCTGAAGAAATAAATAATTAGATTACATATCGTTTGTTGGCTTTCAGTAACATGTTCCTCTACGATAGAAAAACAAACTTAGTGCAGCCTGTCAATTCGCCGGTATAGAAATTCGATATTTTACCCGCATTGATTTTAGTTTGTGCTTTAGACGTCTCAATCTCCGAATCTTATAACATAAATTAGTTATTATGCTACATAGTTGACACTTGATTCCATCTCATGTCACAAGTTTAATCAAGGAATACGTTGCATGGCAAATGAAAGGTACTCTTCTAACTGAAAACATCAAAGTAAAAAACTAATATGAGCTGTATCGAACAAACACCCAAATGAAATAAATTACCTTAATTCATTCTTATGGGCTCATTCATTGTGAATTTTATGATATTCTAATAAAGGTCGAAACCATATATCTATATATATTATTATTATATAAGGCATACATTTTACAAAACAAAACTTATAGCCACCAAAATGAAGTAACACATATTAAGAAATGTCGTAAACATGGCTGTACATCTGCGCAGATCAATCTGAAATTACAGGAAAAGTAGTCCTCATGGTCGAAACATGTTAACAACAACGAAAATTTTAAATGATTTAAGTACGCACCATTAACACTAAACATGATATAAGCCGTCAAATGAAAGTTTTTCAACTCTCAGGAAAAATTTCTAACATACATGCCATCTTTCTTATCCCATCGTTGTTTCAACTTTTGTTATAATATATACTATGATATATAATATTAAGCATTTATTTCAATCGTCTCCATTCCTTATCGCCACATTTATGCAATGCAACATTAACTATCGCGATTCATGGTGAAATTTATTTGTCGAGTTTTGGTGCGTTCGCAAAACTTTTGTCTTTCGGTTAAAGAAACACAAAATGAGAATAAAATGGATAAGCAACACGGACCACTCGTTCGACGAAGAGAATGGATACAAACACGTCAAGTGAAATGGAGAACGCATTGAATATAAGAAAAAAGAAAAGAAACTGAAAACATTATTGACTTCTAAAAGGAAAGTGATATGAGATCACGATTAACAAATAACAAAAAGGTTTCCGAATTGTACACTGAAATCACAAAATACGAGAGATGATTATGTATATAATTTAATAACATGCATAATCTATGTGTTAGACAATGAACGGAGAAAGACGAAAACCAACAAAACAATTACTTTTTTCCGAGCACGGTCTCCTTTCAGCACGATATACTTCAAAAGCTTCGATGTGTTGTTTATAATAAGAATTCTTTAATTTCTCAAGATAGCCATCAACCGTAGGTTCTGCCTCTTCGTTGTTGTCAAATTTGTTTAGATTTGAAAAGAGGAAATCTTGCGGGAGATAAACCAGCGAACTTTTGACAACTCGAGCGGCTTCGTTTGAAATTTATCACACAATACTTTATTGCTGTAACCAAAAGGGTAGACTGCACCAGAGCAGAATCTAGCTCAATTTTGATATTGATTGGACTATTTAAATGAACGACATAACGATAAGCAATTTGCAAATTTAATACTCTAGACAATAATAATTTCGTAAAACGAAATCTCGCACATATACATCAAATCGCATACTTTTAGGAAAACTTTCGTAAAAGACATTTCAATATAAGAGTACCAAGTGACAATTCATATGATAGAATGGAATCAATAAACACACTGAAATTACAATAAATTATAAAAAATAACATATTTTCCATTTTCATTGAAAGACTTACGATTTTTTGGAGTGATTTTTTGATTGAACGCGTTCATAGTAATATATAAACATGAAGTGTAAATACGTCTAGAGCTAACCAGATTTCGTGCTTTAAAAAACTTCAAAAGATTGATGTGTTTTTAAACTTGACCTAAAGTTATAGTTCCAGTTAGTAAGGGGATCTATTAAGTTCATACACATTAGTATTGTGTTAATAAATGGAAAATGCTGTACTTGTGCTTTATTCGAAAGTGTCTGTCAGTATTAGGTAAACATTCAACAATGAAGAATTTCTCTTGTTTTGTCGTTTTTCTTGCTTTGTTATCTGAGCTGCTCTTTCTGTGTGTTGCAAATGTTTTGACGAAATGGATATGTCCTTTTTCTTCCATGGCGGGTATGAAAAAAGCACATAGAAACGTATAGTATCTTTATTCACCTTCTCGGAAAAGATTTTGCTGATGCTTAACACTAAGTATTCCTTACATATTATTGTATTTATATATATTATTATATTTTATATTTGGCCAAAATTATATTTATATAATAATGTATAGCAGTAAATAAATGAAATCAAACGAAATACATTTACTTATAACCGTACCTATCCGCGAAGGACACAAGAAATAAACAAGTAAGAAAATTATATTCGGCGGTGTCGAATCTTTTATACTCACCATCTTTATTTTAAAAAAGTGGGAAACTAGATTTTAATAAGCGGCGGTGGCAGATTTTTTATATTTTTATAGAAAGTCGTGGAACACAGCTTTCCATGGAATACCACAACAGCCAAAGCAAAGCAGCCAGAAAACAGACGTGCTTTCAGCTTTGATCGATTTGGAGCATTTTCAATAGCGTTTGTGAAAGAACTTCCAATGTTTCTGCCGAAATTAAAGTCGATATCTTCATTTTTGCGGCCAGAGGAATGTTTACCGCATTACACAGGTAAGTCGACAGGTAGATGGACAGAATGCCTCCAGATGGATTCCGAAACTCATGCTGATCAAAAACATATACACTTTAAGTGGCTTCTGAAGAATCTTTTTTAATATTACAAACGTTTCCACAAATAAATTTAATTTCAATATTTTATTAAATCGAATGGGAGTGGTCGATCCTTACCGTTTTTGCACAGGGGTTACGGGACAGCTAGCGTAATGTTTGTAGAAATTTTTATACATCTCTCTGCTATGGTTTATGATTAATATGGAGAAAAACCAAATTTTTTTTGTTACCGTAAACGGAGGTCCCCTTAGTTTACGCTGTATTGTGAGCGTGTCCTTTGACCGATTTCGTCTATTTTCAATATCAATCTGCGTTCAAGAACTTTCAATGTTTCTGCCAAATTTAGTAGGCCCGGTGAAGGTTTATCACAGACATTATACAGATCGACAGACGGACATGCTTAAATCGGTTCTAAACTTGATGCTTGATCAAGAATACATATACTTTGTTGTGTCTCAGAGGTTTCCTTGCAGAAGTTACGCACCAAATGATAAAATGAAATAATAAACATTATAAGCGCATAAAAATAGTAACAAATAAAACAAATACAAATTTTTTTGGACATGTATGGCTACTGTCAAACACATACAGCATTTTGTAACAGTACATTAATACGTCCATTTGTAGAGAAACAAAAGCAAGACACAATTGCACACGTAAGAAATTTCCTGAAAATTCTAAAAATACGAGCGATCGAAATACAATAAATACGCATATATAAAAAGTAAATAATATCCCAGAAAACTTTCTTTATTGATACTGAACACACAAATCAGTTTCGCTGTAGAATTGAGTTAATCGAATTTGGTTATGAATAAAGATCATTTTTTTGAACCTTGTATGAAATGTAATTTTGTAATTCTCACCATTAAATTGATTACATATGCGACTTCTGAAAGCAAAATAGAGCGAAAATATATTTGGTCGATATATAAATAATTTCGCATCGTACATAGCATATGCCCTAAATAAGCTGCGGAGCAATATTTCATAGGCAGCTATGCATTTTATTTGTTATATTTACATTCTATTTTCCGCCTTATTAAAGCGTGCGTTTCCGAATTCGATTATGATCTGCAAAAACAACATTAGAATTTTAAGTAGAATAAATTTGAAATCTAACCAGTATTCTTAGATCATACCTTAGGAAATAGGAGAAAGTTAAGCGTCTCTTATCAATTTTGAGCGGGATTATACACCTGTTTCACTGATGTTTGAATTTGACGAGGACGTAAAAAAAGGATACTGTGTTCTTTCAGGATAACTTTTCATTTGATGCTAGTCAAACAGAAATGAGTAAATCGTTCCTATCATTTCGACGAATATTTTTGTGCGTTATAAGCATTTGAAGAAACCAATATACAGCCTGTGGTATGTATAAAAATTAGCAATGTAAATTAAATAAATTAAAAGTTCGTTCCAGTCAAGGTAAAAAGTTTTTTTTATGATCTCAGTGTTCCAAAAGATCATTAAAATTAATGCCATGTATACATATTTATTGTACATGTTATTTACGTTATCTGAAAATCATAGCAATAGACATTGTTTATAGCTCAGGGATTTCTTACTTTATTGTAAAGATTACAATATATGCGGCTTGTTTGTATAAGCCGGTGACGAAGACTTAGTTTTCCTGAGAAAAGTGATGGCTGGAATCTTTCACAATTTGAAAATTTTCCTATATACATATATATAAATAGTAGTTGTATATATATATATATATATATATAATAAAAAATCTAAATAATAAAACAAAATAAATAGTAATCATTAGTTGAAGTCTGTAGTTATACGTACGAACCTGAAGAAGAGAATATAAAAATTCTTAATTTTGCAAGGGAAATTAAAATTAAAGTTAGCAATAAACTGAAGAATTTTGAATATTTATTATTGTTATATTAAATACATATTGGTCACGTAGCGTACTTTCGACTCAGAAAGTAAATGTTTCTTTTATGTAGACAGTTTGCGTGGCCTACTTAAATTAGATTATACGACAATCAAATAAATGCGAACATAGACATTAGCGTAGAGAAGGATAAAGAGCTAAACAGAGTTGCACAGAGGAGTTAGAGATAAACAAAAAATAACTTTTTGATGTACTGAAATCGGTCATAGACACTCTGCCTCATTAGACGAAAATGAAACGACAACAGTTATTTTTGTTGAATGATGCAACATAATAATGCTGGACAATACGATTACGACGACCAAAAAGAACATCAGATGCATCAATTTTAGTAATATACCTACCTAACATGCCTAGCCGCAGTAGTCGTTTCGAAATTTAAAATAAATTGCAGACCGAAAGTAAATGCCAAGTCAAGGTTATACAGAAAGTAATGCATAACTAGTAGCAGTTGCACATATTGTTTTTAAGTGATATATTCAATGTACTCATGAAGATGCAAACCTACTTGATTGCTGTAGTTATTTAAGACTCAGCGTATGAAATCGTACTATTGTAATGAAAAATGCGTGGAAAAATAATTCGGAGCAAAAGATCGACATCCACTTATGACCATATAAAAGCTTAACAATCAACACAATTTTATACTAAATGAATGACTTCTTGTCAGTATACAAAACTCACATCAATGACAAATAGTTATATATTTTTATTTATACTCTCCCTTATATTCCAGTTACTCTGCCTATTGTGCTTAACTAGAGTTCGAGCAAAACTTAAGGTTTGTTTGTTAAGATTTATAATATTGTGCAAAAGCGGTTCTGCACGTCGTGCCCCTTAGTTTTGCTTAATTATGCATATGCATGTTTGAGAGGACCATTTAAATCTAATTCAACATTTGTACACGGATGCCCATGTTTGAAACCATCAATTTTACCGTTATGCATCTTAAGTTTAAATTTCGGAAAAAGCAAAACTAAAAAGAAATATGAATAAATATACTTGAAAAATTGTGGTCACCCATGTATGTCGAAAGCTGAACCTCATTACTGCAGAAAATGTAATTCAAAAATCGTCATCCAAACGCGGTCCCGAACACCGTAGCAGCGCACTTTCTACGCATTGCATAATCGGCCGTCTTCAGTTCTTGAATAGTTGAATTTTGCCAGAATGCATCCAAATCCATATACAAAATAATCAATAATATGCTTTAAGATAGGCCCAACAGCTGTGGGTGGCGTGTAATGGATAAATTCGGGTCTTCTTCGGCACTTTCACTAACAGCACTAATATTTTCGGTTGAGCGTGCGTCTCAATGATGTATGTGTCTTAACAAATTTGTTACTGATCGGGTTTCTTCAAACTAAGGTCCAAAAAATTCGACTTCACATCAATTTAGTACGGTAGTACTATGCGAAAACACATCAGTATATTAAATTTCGAAAAAAACTTGAGGCCTGCTAGTTGAACTCCAAAATACACGGACAGTCCTTAGAGAGACAGGCATATAGACAGGCACGATTAAATCGATTCAGAAAATAACTTCGAATCGATCAATATAAAAAAAAATTGGCTCTATCTTAAGTTCAAGGTGTTGCATACATCAGAATAAACTAGAGGTATCCTGTACCACAAGTGATGTAAAGTTTAATAAATAAATATTCCTGTGCACCGTTAAACCACAATAAGTTTTGAAAAACTATTTTTGTTAATTTGACGAATACTTCGAACCTCATAGAATAAGTGGAAAAAATTCATTTCCTGCAAAAAATGTTTTTTTTTAAATTTTGGGCTCTCTCTTCACGAGCTACTTGCGTCAAATGAATGCCTGTTGGGATGTTACAGCGTAAGATAATAACTTTCTAACTTCCCTAATGCATTAACAGGCGTTTTCAGAGAGAATTTGCGCATATTTAATAGCATTTCTAAACAAAAATACGTCAATTGAGCTTTATTAAGACGACCACTGCCTAGAAATGAGGCTAAGACCGGTTTGAAAAACTTCCACGCATTTAACAAGAATTATACATTTTGTTTGTTATTTCGCGTCACATATAATGTAAAACGTGCGATTCTGCCTTTGACGAATGCAGTAAAACACGCAGTTTCGAGAAAAAAGGAAGCATATTTGAGGATGGGAGATGATTTTTATGGTCTGGGATAGCAAACCAATGGGAAAAAACGATAAAAATTATGATGACCGAAGGAAGGAAGGAAGGATAAGGAAGTCAGACGATTTTTATTTTCTTTGTTTGAAAAATTAAACTGGCGTCTAACCTTCAGCCATTTAACCGTGACATTGTTTCTCAATAAATCATAAAAATATTGGGATTTTATATTTTCTTGTTGCTATTTGACCTGGAATAATTGTAACTCCTTTAAAAATTTCGATTTAAGATGATTTACAAATAAATTTGGTTTTTAAATTTGCTTAAGGTTAGCAAAATGATAGAAAATGTAGCTGGGGCTGGTTAAACTGTCTATTTATATAAATTGTATTTATATTTCATTTTAATTACATAATAAAATAAATTTTATTATAAACTATAAATAAGTATATAAATTAAACATAAATTCCATTCATTTAATTCTATAAATAATTATAAATATTAATAACTAAATTAATATCACATAAGTTAATTAACTTTAATGCAAATTTTTCGCAATTAAATTTATTTTTATTATATGTTAATCAATTATTTTCTTTATTTCTTAATTGTAAAAATATAAATTATATTCGATTCCTTAATTTATTATCTCTAGGAGGATTACTTCTATTTTTTTGATTTTTTCCTAAATGAACGGTTTTGTGCAAACCGCAAATTTAACCGGCTTCGTAGCCTCTCGCCTTTAAAATTTAATTAAAAGCAATAATAGAAGCTTACGGAATTGCTTTTCTCTAATATATTTTTAATAAGGCAATTTTTCCTCTGTTTGGTATCTCTCATATTGTCCTTTTTATTCAGTTTTTTGTTTTTTACTTTTTTTTACATAATTAACTACAATAGAATCTGTTTTTTTTATACTTACCGCCGAAGTTGAGGGGTAAGTTCATTTTCTCATTTTGTCTATAATGCCCAGAAAGAAACTTCGGAGACACCATAATATATATATATATTTTGGATCAGTATCAAATTTAGAATCGATTTATGCATGCCAGTCTCTCCGTCTGTGTAAGGTCTGTGGTAAACACTCTCTTGATCGCCAAAATGAAGACATGAAGAAAACAGGTCAAATCGATCACATGTCACGCCTACAGTATAAGCTGAAAACACGTCTGTTTTCTGGTTGGTTTCTGTGGTATTCCATGGAAATCTGTGTTCCACGGTTTTCTATAAAAATAGAAAAAATCTGCCATGCCTACCTATTAAAATTTAGGTTTCCCCCCTTTTTTTAAATAAAGTTTTGGCACAGCCGAATATAATTTTCTTACTTTTTAAAATATAATTTAAAAGTGCAAAAAATTCAAAGCAAAATATTAGCCCTGTATGAGATTTGAAAGTAAAATGAAAGTTATCAATTGACTTTCGACGATACCGTAAAAATCTAGAATAAATAAATGATGCGAACGTTTTCTGTCATTAAGTTTCTGGCCTCATGAGGTTCGGTTAAGGCCAGCTACCAAATAATATTAAACCGAAAGTTTAATTTAGCTTGCCTGTTTCACGACATTCAGTTGCGTTCTAACTGATAATAAATTTAATAGTGAAGTTTTTTGTAAGTAGCTAATAACTAGTAGAACAAATAAGAGAAAACAAGTAATAAAAAAATAACGTGGTTAATAAAATGAAAGGAGAAAATCATTTACAAGAAGTGACGAAGTCCGCGGCAATAACTAAAAATTCATGCACATTAATCTAACCGTTAGCAAAATTATATTTGTGAAAGCAAATAATTTGTCTTCTAGTTAAGAACGTCTAGTTAAAAAGGTTCAAAACTGCCCTTAGACAGGTGAAAGAAGAAAGGCGAAAGTGGATCTGATGGAACAATAAGAAAATACCTAGTTTTACGAAGTTAGTGCTCAATTTCATTAGGTTGTTTTGAGCTTCCATCTATTCCAATATAACAACTGTAATTCATTGAATTCTAGGGTATCTTAATATTATGTTACGTATGTAATGTTTTTACTACTGAATTGAACTAACAGATGCTGCAACACAGACAAAGTAAGAGGAACCTTTGAATGAAATTGATGCTGTGGATCCATTGTTATTTCGGAATGTCAGCAATAAGTGCAATTTTTGTACGCAAACTTTTAGGCAGAGACCGGGTCGCAGTTTAACAGATATCACTCTTCTAAGCAGAGAGTCACTTTTTATTTTCAGTGTTTTTTTAATCAGTATATGTATTTGAATTGGTTTAAATTAAAAATGAGTGACAAAAACACACTTCGTTTGTTAATGCATCTATGTGCGTTCGTTTTGAATGTATTAACATTGGCAAAAATTTACCCCTGCTGTAAAGATGACAGGAAGAGCATAGCTCATTGTATTCAATCTGAAAAATGTATGCATGCGTTGCACCCCTCTTCACAGATATTTGTTTGTGCAAATCTGTTCTGTTTGAAAGAAAATGAGCGATGCAAAATGTGTTTCCTTGTGGCAGATAACACTTCAAAATTGACGATGTATAATGTAAGCAATAGATGGTCTATCTACGAAAAACAATTATAATCGCGGAGTTTCATTGCTTTCGGTATTCTCAAGATCAAAAAAAAGTTATTTAGTAGAAAGTTTATTTTAGTTTATGCTAATCTAAACAAAATATTATGTAGAAACCACATGAATTTTAATATTGTTTTACTGCTTCTATTTTTTATACTTCAACGAAGTGGTATATTACGTTTTGTTTGTAACGCTCAGAAGGGAAGTTTGGAGACCATACAAAGTATATATATTTTTGTCCGTCCGTCCGTCTGTCCGTTTGTGTAATGCCTGTGGTAAACATTCTCCTGGTGGCAAAAACTGAAGACGTTAGCTTCAAATTTGGCAGAAAGATTGGAAGTTCTTGCACGCTGGTTGGTATTGGAAATGGGCTAAATCGGTCAAAGAATGCGCCCACAGTATAATGTAGACTAAGAGGACCTCTGTTTACGGTAGAAAAAAACATTGAGTTTTTTGTTTATTATTCATAAACCATGACAGAGAGATCCATAAAAATTTCCACAAACATTGCGCTAGCTATCCCGTAACATCTGTGCAACAACGATAACGACCACGCCGATTCGATGAATACTGAAATTAAATTATTTGTGGAAATGTTTGTAATAGTAAGAAAGATTCTTAAGAAGCCTCATAAATTGTACATATTCTTGATCAGTATTCGGAATCCATCTGGAGGCATTCATCCGTCCGTCTGTCTAACTATCCGTCGATTTATCTGTGTAATGTGGTAAACATTTCTTTAGCTGCAAAAATGAAGATGTTGACTTCAAATTCGGCAGAAACATTGGAAGTTCTTTCACAAACGCTATTGAAAAAGGGGCCAAATCGTTCAAAGCTACGCCTATACTATAAAATAAGCTAAAAACCCGTTGTTTAGTGATTATTTTACTCAGCGCTCATAGATTGCAAAATAAAAAATTCCACGATATTCTATAAAAATAGAAAAATCTGCTACGCCCACCTACTAAAGTTTTGTTTTTTCCCTTTTTCAAAGATGAAGGTAGAGGGTATAATAGATTCGGCTCTGCCGAACATAGTTTTCTTACTTATTATATATTTAATTAATCGTAGTAAAATTGATAAAGCGGAGGGACTTACTTTGTCTAAATTAGCAGTCAGAAACAACAAAAAGAACCAATTATATTTTAGATCAAATCTATTGGATCCGCTTTGAGTATGCGTTCCATAATTAATGAATAACAGACTAGTATCACATATACGGCGAACACTTTTCAAGTCATATTATTTATAAACTTTTATATTTCACTTTATTATACACTGTATCAGTTATGATAGCTGTGAGGTTCCGTATATTTTGATAAGATTTGGCACACTGATATGTTTTGGACCAAGGGCATATTGAAAATTGTTTGGATCAAGCAGTTTTTACGAGTTCTCTCTATATAACGGGTTATTTGAAAAAATGCCTTGGTTTTTCACAGCTACAAAACTTAAAACGTAAATTAAAGTTTAAACAAACCAGTAACGTTATATCTCTTAAAGGACAATTTAGGAAAAGAACAAAATCGACGGCTTTTTTTTTGATAATTTGACCGGTTTTCAAAATAACTTGACTGATAAGAGAAAATTTGAGGTCACGCTTGTCCATCCATATAAAAGTTTTAGGTCGTAGTCGTAATATCAACAGATGAGCGGATGAAGGATAGACAGACAAATGTAGACAAATAGTGTAGAAATTTACGCTTATCAAGACATTAAAGGGTTGCTGATGCATATGCATCTACAGTGTTTGGAAAATTCTTCGCTATATATTTCTGCGGAAGATATAAAAAATGTTCCGGATGTACGGACCATTTTACACTCGTGATCAAATCCTTAGGTTTGCAAAGTAGGTCCAAGTGTCCAAAGTAATCTGTGGGAAATTCTCCATATATTTAAATTTATCCTTTTGTCAATCCTCCTGGATATGTACCAGTTGTTGCAAAAATAGTCACAATAATGGCTATATAAATTGCTAGTTGACCGCAAATGAAGTTTGACAAGGGGAGAGATCCACTCACTACAATGGCCATAGCAGCAAAGAAAGTTTTACTTGCATTTAACTTGACATTAGTAGTGTTCCCAAACCAAATATATACAACTTTCTTGGTAAGGTTTTAATTTTTGAAGTCCGAAGTTGATATGTGTAGAAGAAATTCGATTCACTGTGGATTAATCTTAAGTAAATATATTAAAACAAACGAGTAGTTAGATTTAATTCAAAGAACGGTTTTAAGATAATCGATATAATGAAAAATAGTTTGTCTGACCTTCATTTATTGTTGGCGTCTATAAGTTAACAAAAATAATACCTGTGTTGTACAGCAAGAATATAAACCCTTTCGAAGCAAATATGTGATATGTATATGATGTGAACCCCACATATGTATGCATAAATAAGTTCGTAAACATCTGGTTATTAATGGGAAAGTTTCAAAGTTTACAATTTATATTACAACAGTTTTTTCCGCATTTATTTATATCTGATAGGTTAATTGTCCATATCATTGCGTTTGAGGTGTAAAAAAAAACACAACGCAAAACCGACTTGGAAATATACAAAGCTACAATTGCTGTAGATGTGTGTGATATTGCACATTCATACATTAGATTTAAGAACCACAAATATACAAAGTAGTCAGGTACGGTCTAGATGCGGACCTAATGATGAAATACTTGAAAAATCCGTTTTCGTCAGGGAGGCGAAGTCAACAACTTTATGATGCTTACGATAAAAGAATGATTGCTTTAGTAAAATATAAAAGCACCTCGCATATATTGCATTTATCAGCTTGCTTTCATTGCAAAATTAATATATTATTGGTGGGCAATAAAAATTCGGTTTATGCCATCTGAAGCGTTTTCTCTTGTTTATTTTTGAACACACAAGAGATGGGTCAATAGAGTAGGATAACATCTGCCTTTTGCCTTGAACTGTGCTCGTTATGCCAGAGTCAATAATATAAGCCAGCCGTGCACTTGAACAGTTTCGTACTAAGACATTCAGTAGAATATGAACGATACTTTTTTTTCGTTTTTTGTAATCTCCATTATGAGATCGCGGCGATTAATTTCGTTTTTGCTACAAGTAGAAGTGAGTTTGTACGCCGTCTGCATCATTTTTTTTTACTGGGTCGGTTTCCGTTAACGTTAAACAATCGTGCATAAATTATTTAAAACAACCGTAAACTAATTCATTTACAATAAATGACAATAGCAAAGCAATTTTTTATACGCACCTAAAATCTAAAATTATTTATAGGGAGAATACATTCAACATTACTAACCGAATTAGTTTCCATTCCCATAGTCGGCCGATGTGTTGCATTAAAAATTTGAGTGTGATCGTAATTCGAACTATAAAAATTTTCTTCCTGTTTCGAATGATTTTGATAAAATAATAAAAAAAATCTTTGTTATGCAACAAATCTAAGCAGATATTTGACCTATCGATCAATTGTTGCAATTTTCAATACACATTCAACGATTCATTGATTATCTGTTTTAGTGAAGTCGACTCAAGAGATCAATGTGAAACGAAATGTAAATACATAAAGATGCACATTTTTTAATGTTCCTAACAAGATTACATATTTCGTTTAAGTTATATCCAAATTGTCTTTGGTTCGACGTTACATAACTATTTCGCGATTTGTCTAACTAGACACAGTTGTTTGTTCTTTCGTTTGCTCTACGATCTAATCTCTAAAATGGAAAAAGGTTTCTTTTCAGAATCAACAAACACTTTGACAAATTTTATGCGGCTTGTTTTTTTTTCCGTAAATCAAATATAATGCCGTTATTCGTTTAAATATTTTGTTATATGTTTGATATCGATATATCTGAATCACTCTAAGACATTTTTCTCTTTAAAATTTTTCCATATAAGAATTAAAGTTGAAGTTTGTCAAATCGTAGGTAACGAAAGTTTGAGCTTCATCTATCGATATATTGTGATGTAATTGAGAACATCTCTTTGATTTCTTACCCAGAAAACCTCTTTTAAAAGAATTTCTGCAAACTCTTCCACATCAAAATAGGCTTTTATTTAACTTTCTTAAATAGAAATTTTCTCTCAGGATAGCTAGGTAATCGCATATCTTGAGCTGAAATAATTCTTAGGTTCACTATACTCATGCTCATTCTAAATTAGCAACAAAAATTATAACGCGCCAAACGTTTTTATAATGTTATTAAAGATTACGACATCTGTGTTTAATATTTTTTGTTTTTTGTTTTTTTTATTTCAAACCTAGTTTCACAAATGGATTTTTTGTTTCCTTGACTTTTTTTTGGAAAGTTTGTTTCTATTAGACACCTTTGAGCGGAATATGCAAATAAGTTAACGGGGTTGATTGTAATATTAATAAGACTGTCAAGCAGAAACAACGTTGATGATCTCTGTTGGACTGTGGTGCAATATTCATCGTCCGTTGAAAAGTAGACAGTTAGGTAGAAAGATACACAATCACGTCTCGTAAATATATCATTACATGCAATGTGTGTCCATCTGTTTTGCGCTACTGTCCGTTCAACCCTTGCTTTAGTAGTTTATTGACATTTTAAGCATGCTTTTGATTTCATGTTCATATGCGAGTATTTTTTAAAATATAAATAACCGACAGCGAGATCGGAATGAACTTTTATAACACCTTGTATGATCGTTGTACTTATACTCCAAAGTAAAAAAACCATTGCATTTACTCTTCACCACCCGTTAATCTACTGTCTGTTTTTAGCAGAAACAACACATGTCCTTGTTTTCGAATTGTTCAATATGAAGCCACTGAAATCATTCTGGTAAACTGCGACAACACCGAAATATAACTCCACTCTCAAATCCAATTTATATTAAAAATATTTTTCAATTTTAACCAGTGTCGGCAAATGTTTATCTGGTATCATGTATTCCTCTTTTGTACGTTTTTCTATGCAAATATTGGTGCACATTCACTTTGGATGTAATTTATTATGTTCAGTCTTTATGTTATGTTAAATTTTCTGCAACGTATATTTGTTACCTGAGGTGCTGCACTTTAATTCTTTTCCAACACTTATTGCTTATATATTATTTACACATTTTAAAAATCAGTTTGAGGATTTGTCCACTGCGGTTGCCTCTAACAGTATTGAAAACCATTTTCAAATTCTCAGATTCGATGTAAAATGTGTATTTTATGAAATATTTTCTGGTTTAGCGATTTTTTCAACATAGTAATAATATTGCGAGCACATAAATCAATAATACAGTTCTCCCATTTTATTCTTAAAAATCGTTATAACTAATTGCGCAATTTCAAGTCAATTCTTCCAAGGTGTTCATGAAAACTATGACATTTTTTTGCGATGCTGCTAAAAATACATTTTCAACTTCAATCCTGATCTATTTAAGACGACAAAAATATAAGTTCTGCAAAAATTCGAAGATCCGAGGATAAGATGCGATTTCCTGGGATTGAGTTATTGTCATCGTTCCAATATGACTGGTGGTACATATTATTGAATTTAAAATTTGTTGTCTTTCGAAAATATATATTGCTCAAAATTACCATGGCCGTACTTGTTGACGATAGTCAAGCACAGGAAAAGTAGTTTAGAAAAGATAACTTACGGAGAAAGTAAAAGAAATGAAAATATATTTGTTTGGATCTCAATTGCGTAATTTAATTAAGAATGTAAGCTAATACACAAGGCAGCGGAGAGAGGTACAGAATGGGGAACACAAATCCAAGCAATTGCCTACTAACTACGAACTTATACTGAAATGGAAATAAATCTTATATATAGTGTTTCCAATTTCAAAGATTGTGGTTACACAATTTCAGCTCATCGAACCTTTGCAATCTGTTTTTACATCTGATAAATTTTAAAAATAAATTTTTTACCTATTTAATTACTCTTTTTTTTGTTAAAGTTTAAAATACGAAGTAAATTAATGCGGCACGATTGCTAAAAATCTATTGTTAATTCAAGACACAAGCTAATAGCCTTTATTTTTGCGAGCGCATTTTTTAATTTTCTTAATATTACATAGTACGTTATAACGCGATAATTTTGTCATTGGCTTTTTCTAATCTAGGCATGCTCATCAAATTGTATAGTTGTATATATATATATATATTGTATACATACACAGGACACGTTATATACTTAAGGCATTTTAAAAAGTAGGAACAAATTCGAAATTCGATAAAGATATTCATTGTGTAAATATGCAGAATGAAAAAGCAAAACAAATATTTACATTACGTTTTTCTTTTTTTAAGCATACATTATATTTATAACTTGTCGATTTTCGTGTAAACGCTACAAACAACATCTGGTCCTGTGGCAAATAAAGGTGCATTCAGCAAAGTTCCGCTCTACCATTGACTGCATTGTACAAGTATTTTAAAGCTCATTTCTTTTCTTTCAACTTAACATGACACAATTACAAGAGGAAAATACAAGTAAACTATGATTTAAATTATGCACGCATGGGTAACGGTACAGGTCTACAAATCTCTTTAGTTTGTCACTCCAAAAAAGGCTTTCCATGTAGCCTTAGTTTTTCTTCAAAAATAAATTCTTCTTTTCTGCTCTGCTCAGACTTTTGTTTAATCTATTTTGAAATACAATTTGTCAACACACGACTGATAAGAAGTTTAAATTGCTTTCATAACGTAAGTTCAGTAATTTTTCTATACATGAAGTGAATTATGTTGCGTATTTATTATTTGAATTGCATTATGTATTGGTTTTAATTAAAAGCTCTTACGAGCTTTGCTAACACCGAATGGTACGTTCGGGAGTATAGCAATAATACATCTTCGTCATGCCTATATAGACTAAGTAATCACCACAATCTGTATGCTATCGCTGTGCTGCACGGGCCTAAAGAAGTTAGAAGATTAAAAAGATATTAGGTAATATGTTATTTCTCCGCGGTATTTTGGTACATTTTTGAGCTTTTTTTTGTAGTCTGCTCTATTCAAATGATTGCAAACTGTTATCGTAGGAGAAGTTCAGTTATTTTTAAACTAAATTTGATGTTTGCTTGTGTTTGTATGTATAAAAATTGGAAAAAAGCTGCATACAAAGTTTTAGATTTGTATTGATATCTACAACTGTGATGGGGAAGGCAGATAATTACATAAATGTGTTATAAACGAAACGACTAAACTTATTCTGCCATCCTCAGGAGGTGAGTGTAAGAAGCATGAGCATGCGGAATAAAAGCATGCTTTTCATCTATGAAAACATATTATTATATTTTGTGGTTAGCGTTAGCGGTCAGCCACGCATGTGTAACAAATGTCGATATAACAAATGATAAAACTCTCAATCATGAAAAAGTTAAACCTGCAAATTCAGCTTGTATCTTATTGTTACAAAGACATAAATTTGTCTGCTTTCTGGTGTTCGTAGTCTATTAATTGTGGTTTTACAAAAAGCCGCAAAGTGTCAAAGGCAGCTAAAAGCTATAAGTTTTTAATAAAAAATTTCATTGTTGCAGCGTACGTGAAAGACAATGCGCATACTTAAATATACTACGTTGAAGTACACATATTAAGCACTTTAACGAAAAAATAAAGTATTTATGATGCATTTTGACGAGACAAAAAAAGCAGAACAGAACTTGTGTTCGACTTCGGTCGAATGCCTGAATATCTATCAAGTACATCATAACGAAAGCAAAAACAATTCATATGGTACTAACGTACAACACGAATTGAACGAATTTAAGCCTTTTTAACAAATGTAATTGAAACAACGTATGTGTAGCATAGTTCAACTTAAACATTAAGACGTAGGTGAAAAAATTAAAACTGTGTTAAATACTTCAAGAGAAATGTTTTTATTTCACAGAAAAGTTTTATACAACTAAAGTGCATCCGAAAATTCACATGGACCAGGCACATTTTAAAAGAAATGTCGAAATTTGTAAAACTTTCGATTCAAAGAAAAGACTAATTTAAAAATTGGTATATCCCCTTAATTTGTAATTTTAGTATTCAAAAGTATGATTACTGCAGATTCGTCGTGCAAATAACAAGTTTTACTCTACTTATAAGAATATTTTTGAATGCTTGGTTAGACGGCCTCTTTTCTTAAAAAGTTGCATTTTCTACATTTTATAAACTTCTTCCCGCTTCCTAGAAGCAGTACTATCTTTTGCGCTTTAAGTTACCAAAAGAGTAAATGATTAGGCGTGACCATTTTATAATTGAAAAATCATCATTTAGACTAATCTAAATTTCTGGAATTGTCTCCCTTTCAGATCAGTATCGAATATACAGTGATTTTGTCAAGTCTTTTGAAAAACAAAAAAATTTAGATGAAAGATTGAAAAGTGTTGATTCAACTGCTCTATAATGTGGCTGTATACATGTCGCTTTGAAACAAAAATTGAAAACACTTAAAATTCAAATGTAAACTTAAAAGTGATTAGTAAAATAAAAAAAGAAGCTGTAGAAGCAACTCATCCGAAAATCTATAAATAAGTTTTAATATACCCACAGATACATAATATAATTTTGCTTAAAACTGTGCCTCGTGCTTACCCTACTTAGCTGAAATAAACAAAATTATTCACGGGGAGCATATATTTTATAACAAACGTTAACACGCAAACGTAGGGAACAGGTCCATTTTTAAGTAAAAAATGAGGGAATAGTTTCAATTGCATCATGCGTATTGAAAAATGTCTCTTTTGGAGAGTATGCATCATTAACTGAATTGAAAGAAGTTTGTAAAAGGAGCACCTTCTCATTAATGCATTGAGATGAGTGTGCATAATTATGGATTTTCTATTATAGTTAAAATCATTTGTGACCAAATTGGTCTCATTTGCTACACCGTATCTTTGTCGTGCATGTAATACTTCAATATCAAGCGTACATTGAGACCATATCTCATTTTCATGATCAAATATGTGAAATCTGTAAGCATGCATACAACTGTCACTTATGTGACTGGCGAGGAGGAATAATCCTGGATGGCTGCAGTCCTTACAAGCAGCTTTAAGAATATTCAAAAAGTACATATAGGCAAGACTACAATAACAAAGCAATAGTTATCGTTTATATGTACACGCTCCTCCCAAACACAATTTCGAAATTCTTTAGCTTCAAGAACGCATAGCGTGGTGGTGGAATTTTTATAATATTCGGTTCAGTAATGTGTTCCGATGCCTTCATTTAACAATGAGCACATTTGCTTTTTCATACATCCTTGCGTACCTGGGCACATTAATCGATGCGTACGTACGTGTGCGACATCGAGTTCAACCATTATTTGTATGTATTTATTTATTATTTATGCCAACTTCACACTACGTGGACTATTAGAATGGAAAAAAACGTGTCATACACATACAAAAAATTTTACTGAAAAGAAAAAATGAGATGGACGCTCTCATTAATGTGTCCAGCCAATGCAAAATTAGGGTGTGTTTTGGTTCTCAAAAGGTTGTTGGCTGTTTGTCAGAATAAAACAAGCAAAAAACAAGAGAGAAAAAAAAATATATATAAAAACAGAATAAAAGAATATATTAGCAATTTATTATTAGAAGTAGCGCTATATTCTCTTAAACTGTTGTAAACGCGACTACCGAGGTTTACTTTTGCCTACTTTTTTATTCAAAGGGGTAAGAATTCGTCCCAGTGGTAAACGTTAGTACTGCTTCTGGGGTACCTATTGTTGTTGTCGATGTTTTATGATCTACCTTCTTATGATTTTGGTTGCTGGAAAAGTAATGTGAATGATTATACAATTATTAGCGACTCCTTTTTTATATGAAATTACATTGGACCAACTTTGATGAGGCCGATTTTTGAAATTTATTAAAGTTAAATTTCTCAAAAAAATCAGTAATAAAAACCTCAACAGATTTTTTCGATTGCAGCTTACAAACTTTTACAAATGCTGGTTTGAAATACATCGCAAATATTGTGTGAGGATGGCATGTACTCCTTTGTAAGCGGCAATATAAAAAACTTTGATATGTTCCGAGTAAATGGTCCAAAGGAATTTTTTTACTTTTGAGTTTCCGATTTTCGAATTATTTCACTGTCATTGTATCTCTTTATATCTTTATTTATATATGATCTGGCTGTTAGCAAAAAAGAAAATTTAATTTGGCTTAATCTCACACGCTGTTTTCCTACCAAAATATATTACCTCTGTTTCTTTTAATTAATTTATTAATTTATGAAAGTGTCATAAACTGTTCCTACTTTTATATAATAGTACTATGAAAATAGCTCGTTATATATATAAATTAAAATTAAAATTTGTGTATACTTCCGATCTAGCTTCTCTACCCATTCTTCCGTCCGTGTAAACGGCGATGCAATAATTGAATTGGGTCGAACACAGAAACGTACTCAAATATTTATGAGCGTAATAAACGCAAAGGAAAAAAATATTTACTTCGCTCATAATGAATTTAATGAATGGAGAGCTTTCTTATTTATTTTCTGTACTACATTTGCAGAGAGAAATACATTACTTATAATTTTATTAAAGAGTAAATAGTTTGTTTGACGGTCAAACAGCAATGTGAGGCGTCCTCTGGTAGAGAACAGCTGCAGTAGGTAATAAGCTAATAAGAGATACGCAGAAATAAAAAAAAATCCCTCGAAAGAGAGAAAATAATTATTCGAAATTCAGCCAAATCAACGCTGGTAGCGTAGAACATGAGTCAACAGTCATAATATTGTCTTTATGTACAGGAAAACTGCTGCTGTCTGGCTGAATATTTTTTATAAATACCTTCAATTATGTTCTTAGAATAAAAATCTATGATTTAAATTAGAGGCGGCGTGAAAGGAATTTAAATAAAATGAAAATTAGAAGATATATATTTTAAGGACGGTGTGATCGAATTGCGTTGTAAACTATTTAACGTACACTTGACCAATTTCAGTTGCAAAATCTCTTTAAATTTAAATGCCACCGCCCATGTAGATTATGACCAGTTAAAGGCGAATAACTGATAATTTGAAAGTCTTCACTAGGCGAAGCTTTTATCCAAGCTGAGACTTAAATAAGGACGTATATTGTTAACAACATTAACGGTATTTCTTTTCACGTTGCACAATTTCGTGAATAGCATACTTGCGAGAAAATTTTGTGAAGGGCATCGAAGTCGTGACAAAAACCTTAAAATCCAAATGTTAAACTCACCACTTTCAACGTTTATCGATACGTGTGTTGGTTAGAAAATAGCAGCTTATGTATAAGTGTGCAAAAATTTCTAAAAAAAAAAATGAAAATAACCATTGTTCAATCAATTCTGTTTGAATTTTGGTTTTTACTGTTGCATGGCGCATATGTGCATCTCGATTTTTGTGTAATGCTAAATATCAGACATTTAGGTTGACATTATAGAATTCGTCTCACCTATAATTTTAAAATTTTGAGTATCCATTATTTTGTCCCTTATTTCTTTGAAATATTACTTGCCTCGTCATACAGTTTGTATCAAAAAGCTTCAGATTGGTATGTGTACTAATAGCAGACAATTCGAATGTAAAAAAGTGTACGTTATACATTTCGCATATCTTGTTTACAGTTTATTAGTATATTTATACCACCAAGGGTGAAAGGTACATTTCATATTTCATCTGGTTTGTAATTACCAAAAGGAAACTTCGGAGACATCACAAAGTTTATATATTCTTGATCAGCATCAAATTTGTCTGCCTGTCTGTCTGTCCGTCTTGTATCTGTGGCAAATACTCTTCTGGCCGTAAACATGAAGACCATTGGAAGTTTTTGCACGCAGGTTGGTATTGAAAATGCGCCAATTTGGTCAAAGCACACGCCCACAGTACGATGTAGACTAAGAACACCTCTGCTTTTAACAGAAAGAAAATGCAGGCTTTTTGCTTATTACTCGAAAAACATGGCAGATTGACATTTCTACAAGTATTGCGCCAGCTATCCCATAGCCTTTGTGCAAAACTGGAAAGGATCGATCACATTCACTCGATATAATAGAATACTGAAGTGTGAAAATTTTGGGAAAACTCATGTAACATTAAGAAAGATGCTTCAGAAACTGCACAAAGTGTATATATTTTTGATCAGTATAAAATGCGGAATACACTTAGACCTATCTGTCCGTCTGGTGGTACGTCTGTCCATCTGCACGTCTGCTTATCCGCGTAATGTTTGTGGTAAAAATTCTCCTGGCCGCAAAAATGAAGATAGCGGCTATAATATTCTCTCACATACGTTGCTATTGATGACGTATCAAATCGACCATAGGCTATGCCTACAATGTAAAATAATCTAGAGAAATAATTAAGACAGAAAACACGACTGCCTTTCGAAGGTCTCGCTTAGTGTTCCTTAAAAATTTTTGTAGAATTTTATAAAAATAGAAAGCACTTGCCACACTAACCCATTAAATTTTGGTTTTTTCAACTTTTTTAAGACAAAGGTAGCGGGTATAAAAGATTGGTCGCAGCCGAATATAATTGTTTTATTTGTTAACTTTGGTGTTATCCGGCTAAATAATTCTGTCAATATCAATAGTAATGTTAGAAATCTGTCCAACATTACAAAGCTATTTTCTTTTGTAATTTTTCTTTGTTTTCTAATGTGGCAGATATTCGCCACCCCATAAATCAAATGGATCTTCACGTACCTGAAATTTATTCAGTAGAGTTTCTCTCGATGTAATAAATACTCTCAAGAGTTTTAATACGAATGAGGGCTTTCTAAAGAAACTTAACTGCTTCAACTGATTATATGTTGTGTAGAAGGATTCTTTATGCCTTCCTGTCCTTACAGGCGAACTTTTTAAGAAACCATGGCGCCGATTTTAGTTCATGAAGTTATAAAATTGATTAAAGTTAAACAATCAAATTATGCTTGGCCCTTCTTAAGTCAGTGAAAAACATGATGATGAAGCAATACCTGATATTTAAAATATTCGGTTAAAAACAGAATTTGCTAGAAGTGTGGCCATCACAAAAACAACAGGGTGTTGCTTTCAATGTAAAGCTATTATGGCTTGGAGCAAGTTCGCGTAATTTCGAAGACAACAAAAATCAAAAATTATACATAAAAATTAAAAGTCTAGTACCCTGTTGTCTATTAACGGATATTGTAGATCCTCGCCAACCTTTCCTTTATTTCAATTCTTAAACATTTTCAACATGATTGTCGCACGACAAACCTTTCTCATGGATAAATATTTTAATTTGCATATAATTAATACATATTGCTGCAATTACCATTTGACCAGAAATAAACTTGACCGCAATCATGTAACGAACCAGGCAGCAAATCAGTTAGCTCACCTGTCTCTTACCCTATGTCGTGTGAACCATATAAAAATTAACTGCAGCAACAGATAAAGATAGAAACAAAAAACTTGTAAAAAAATAACAGCAAAAAACAGAAAAGTCCTTATAATTCGTTCGGATCGAATTTTCTATACCCTGCATTTTTACTACGTTTTGCAAAAATTTTTATTCCCAACATCTGGATATACGTGTATTGACACGAAGTTTATTTGCTTGTTAAAATATGTTTTGCGCATGTCGCAGCGGTCATATATTACCCCAGTTGAAGAATACTAAAGAAACTAGAATTAAAAAATATTTTCTGGAATTAAAATTCTTTAATTCCATCCATTAAAACCATTTTGCCAACATATATAACGATAATCTTTCGATCTATAACTTTATTTTTTCTCGATTTAAACGCTAATATATTTTCCAAACACTAGTTCCTTGCAGACAACTTTAATAGATTACGTATACTAGTTTAAAAAATTTTACGACAAAATATTTAGAACCAATGGAATCATTTTTTCGATGTTTTTTGAAATGATGTATGCTTTCATAAGTTTAATATGCTGAACAAGCAGAGGATATGGGTAAATCAATTCTATGGTCAAGATTATATTTGTATGCACACCATGGTTTGATAAAGTTCGTATACCACATTGAGTAGTAGATATAAAAAAGTAAAAACGAAATAAAAACGCAGTTTAACGCATGTTTCTCTCGAAATGAAGCTAAGTTACCCACTTACACATAAATAAAATGCCTGGGCATTATTGTCTTAAACGTCGTTTATTCACCCGGTGTTGCTTTTTTTTGTACAAGGATAGCCACTTGTTGCAATCAACAGACCACCGCGTGTTGGGTTAAAAAAACAGCGATTCACGAAAAAAAAAGAAATAAAAATAATTAAAAAAATTTAAAAAACCATCGTGGCAAGCACACGTATTGGTTTTACAGTAAGAATGTCTGTACTGTTTCATAGATGGAGGTATTTGGAGATTTATGTCACGCGTTTTTTTAGATGGAGATGGACAAGTCTCTGAAAATGTATGAGGCATGCTAAAATAGAATATTATACAACTCACGTATGCATAGGTGGTACTTTAATTTGTTTTTTTTGGCAAAAATTGCATGTAGACTGCAGGTAAATCTATATGCGCGATCAAACGTATTATTTCAATTGTGAATGACTTTCCGCCCGAAAATATGCAATGTTCAGTTCTATAAACAGGAAGATGGCAATGGTGACCTAAAATGTTTTGTTGCAGGATCTTTCGCTGTTACTAATCAAGCAAAAATTGATAAATATTAGTGTGTTATGCGCATAAAAACAGAAGGGAAAGACTGCAACATTTAACAAAAAAAAAGAAGAGGTACCGGATTTTGTCGACGTACTAATTTTAATATTTTATTTATTTCTATTTTCATTCAGCTAAGAATCTCTGACTCATTGTTTAAAACTTTCAAGAATTTGTTTAAGAACACGTAGAACACTTGCATTTTCTCTTCTTAATAGCCGACAAATAGGGCAAACTATGAATGTACTATTATATGTAGTAATAATGTATTAATGTAATTAATCATCGCAGAAGTGCCCGATTTAAGAAAAAGAAAAAAAATATTTTAGCTTCCCGGCTTTCCCTGAAATTTCTTTGATATTTTGGGCTTTTCTACAAACACTACGAAAAGACTGGGTGTTTTAAGTTACTCTCTGCTTTGTTGTTCCAGTCTAACGTCTTACTTAATGATTTCCAAATTCTTTAATTCACTATCAGACATCTTTAAAGAAGATTTATTTTCATTTAAAACCAAAAATACGTCAATGTAGTTTCATTGAGACGACCATTGAGTGGATTGGGTGGAAGCTGGGAACAATTCGCAAGCTTTCAATGCTTTTGGTAAGAAATATAAACGTATGATGAAGTTTTCTAAGCTGATTGTAAATTTGACTACAAAATTATACATTTTTTGGCAATTCGCTTCAGATAATTTATATCCATCCATCATGAATAGGAGTCGGTAAGACCTAGGGTCTCTAGCAGAGTTATTTCGCTTTGCTGCTAATATCAGCCTTTGTACCTTCGATATTTTAGGGAATACCCCTAGCGCTTAAATAGCTTCCGTACACCTTTGCGAAGTGTACTGGCCTGTATCGCGCTGCAATCTTTATGATCTATGATTTGTGGCCCTAGAGCTTTGCCATATTCAGTTGCTTTACGATCTCGCTTCATTTCTCGATTTCATTTGGGTCAATTTAATTCTGTATATCAGCCTTATTACGGTTGTAAGCCCCTCTATGTGGTGATTTCTGCTTTGGAAATAAGTTTCCGACAAATGTCTTCATAAACAGAGCATCAGTTGGCACCTCCATATTGTTGCATTTTATTATTACCGTAACCAATCGACATGCGCCTGCCCACAGATTTGAGTTTGAACTGTCGCACAGCTGTTGAAAGCATTTCACTTTGCTTTTTTTTATTTACTAGGGCGGTGCTGATTCGAACGCGCCTGGAAGAAAATCTTCAAAGTGCACAGGAAACATCCAAGCATCAATATGGCTTTTGAAAGCATCGCTCCACCATGGACGCTATAAAAGCAATAGCTAACTCAGCCCAACAGGCAATAGAACGCAAAAGATGTGGCCATGCAATGACGTTTGATAAAACAAATGCGTTCAACTTAGCTACCCTGAGTAGATTGCTAACACCGGCAGACCTAATACGAATAATAGATAGTTATTTATCGGATAGGATGCATTTGATAGTGCGATAACATATGCGGTTACGGCGGCCATCCCACAAGGTTCGGTTCTATGGTGCCGTGCTTGACTTACCGGTGCCTAGAGGTACAAAAATTATTGGATATGCTGATGATCGTAGCAAACGAAAATTTGCCGGAGCTGTACACACTATAGAATCGTGGCTCCAAGAAAATAAGCTGCAACTGGCTACCGAAGAGACACAAGTGCTAATTGGAAACAGGAAAAAGGGCGAGCAAATCACTATTGATATAGATGGACGCGAAGTAATCTGCTTTTTGGCAGCCAAATACCTTAGGGTTATGACTGATGCAAGCTCCAATATAGGTATGAACGCAGTTGTACGAACGTACAGAGTCAACTCAATATTCAGAGTTTGTGTATTCCAAGTATGTTGCGCTTATACGATGCTACGAGTGCCGCCAGTTGAACCATTTGCCGGGCGGCAGATATATATTATATTCGCTAAAAGACCAAATACATGAAACAAGTCTCCTCGCATGGCAAATGGCAAGGAAAAATTCCAATTCTGACAAATAGACCCATTAACTGATCCTTAGCATAAAGGAATATTTAGAGTGGAAACACGGAAAGGCTGGCTTCTATTTAAGGCAAATATTGAGCGGGCACGATTGTTTTCGGCAGTGTTCATGTAAGAGACGATATGATAGCGAACCATAGCGCCTAGCGTGAGTAGCACAAGATGAAGCTGCGCAATTTGTAATGTTCTAGTTTCCAAGATTTGTAAATAAGAGGGAGATCACAAATAAGCCCATAGGAGAGAGTTTAATGCCGGAGAACCTAATGCAGAAATATGGGATTTAATACATGGGTGTTATGCTGAAACTGCGCATAGAAGAGCGTGTGCGAGGGCTTAGGCGGCAACACGTCCTTCGATTTAAGTTGAGGTTGAGACAATTCTCTCGACGTAATACTTAACGGTAGTTCCGAGAGAACTACGTTTATTCATAGAAGGGGTTTTAGTGCGATGGGCTGTCAATGCTTTCTCACACTTAAAAAACATACACACACTAAATAAGATATTTGTTCAACATTGGAAAATATAAGAGCACCAAGCAATGTGGAAAACTTGAATCTGATTCCCACTCAGCAAAAAATTCAGCAGAAGTTGAAAATGCTGCAAACGAGGTAGACGAAGTAGCTACTTTCCAAAAAAGCAGATTGTTGGTGAGAAAACCAAAGATCCAACTACTCCGCACCAGATATCAGTAGCCAGTCAAAGCCAAGGGATAAGGGAATTTAGCTCCTTATATTTATTTGGTACAAAGGTAGAAGAACTAATCACTATGCTGCACGGTGGCTGGTGTACAATCAATCAACCCATGTCACCGGCTATAAAAGTTCTGTTCATACTACCAAAAAAGCTGATCTGGAAACGAAAGTAGTATGCAAGGCAGGCAAATGGGAGGAATATCTTCCACACCTCGCCAATCTTAAAAGTAGGAATATGAAACACAAAACGCTTAAGAGGTGAAGTAATTTCCAAGCTTTACGCTGGAAAAAAAGTAAAGCTGATAGAAAAACAAAGTATAAAGCACAACAAAGAGAAAGCAGGAAATATGAGCTACAATAACATATTGAAAAAAGTTAGAGGCGGTAGCTCTCTGAAGCAACTTGGCGACAATGTGAAGAAGATCTTGAAGACACGGAATGATAGATTATTCTTGGAGCTGGCATCAGTTGTCCACATCAACGTAGAAAATCAAAATACCGTTGAATGAAGTCACGTTAGAAGTTAAAAACATGAACGAATTTACCACGCTTGGCATCGTTCTAGAAGCGTTTCACACAAGAAGTGATGGCCTCTCGGTTAACGCTAAAAGTACTAAATCGATCAAAAATCGTCGAAGGAAAGGTTAAAATTGGATGGATCTTCTGCCGAATTAGAGAAGTGAAAGTAGCATAGAAACATTTTAAATGCCGAAAATCTGGCCACACCGCGAGGCATTGTACGAGCAATATAGACAGGAGAAAGTGCCGTCTTAACTGCAGTGAGGAAGGACATTTTGCTACGGACTGTAAAAATCAGTTGAACTGTTCCATGTACAAATACCCAAAGAAACCACGTAGACATCCGTTTGGACGAAGAAGTTGCCCTGGTGTGCAGGACAAGTGAAAATGTTGCGACTTAACTCAAACAACTGTAGAGCTGCTACTAGAGCAAACCGTAGGAGAGGAAGGAGTCTGTGTAGCAATCCTGAGCGAACCGTACGAAGTATTACAAAATGAAATGATAAAGGATGAGCAGGGCAATATCGCTATTTGATAAAGTGTAAAAAACAACTAAAGGTCGTTTCAATTTAAAAAGGTTTCGTGTGAAGAGGTGAAAGGAATTTATATATATGTGACTGTTACATACCACTCGGCACAAACGAAAATAAATTTGAATTTGATTGAATTGAATTAAAGGAAAACAGTTAATAGTAGCCGCAGAGGACTTTAACGTAAGGTCTGAAGAATGAGGATATCCAAAAAGTACCCCCAAGGCCAGGATGTTACTTGAGAGTTTAGCTCCTTTCGATCTAGTTTTCTTAACTATGGACGTCGAATAACATTTTTCTAAACTTGACTATGAATCCATCACTGATCTTGCATTTGTTAGCAGCAATTTTTCTCCAAAATTGAAATAGCGTCCAGGAAAAATTTACAAATCCACGATGACTACAGAGTGATAAGCTGTGACGTGAAGGCAGACATTTCTGAGACCGATAACTCGCAAATACTACGCCGGCACGATGGAAGGCTAATGGAAATGTTTAAAGTAACTATACAAGACGTAGACCGGACGGGATTAGCAGACGAAATAAACTCGGACTTAATCCAAAAAAATTGTAGATGGGTTTGATGCTTGCATGACCAGTTCCATGATCAGCTACGTTGTGATCGGAATGTAACCAGGCAGGTAGGTTACACAAACCATCGAAAAACAACTTGGAGTGGTAGACTCGCCAACAAGAATACAAAAACGAGCGACGAGAGCTTAAAGAAGCAATTAGTAAAAGCAACCGTAGCAGCTTTAGTAAGTCCGTAGACTACATAGAAACTAACGCCTGAGCCTTAGCATATCACACAATGAGCAACGAATTAAAACCTTCCTCCCAAACTACAAGCTCTACATTTGTAAACACGATTATAAGAACCCTGCCCACTAAACGACCACGACTCTATTATATTTGCTAGTAGGTCCCACCTGCAACTATAAACCTAAAGTCAAAAGAAGAAGTGATCTCGGCAGTTAGAGCAGTCAAACTCAAGAAAGCCTCGCAGGAATATTTTCCATAAGGAAACGCCAACAATTGCTTTTGATACGTCAGCCAAACATCGCTAAATGCATCCTCATCAAACCGGCCGATCTCTCTATTGGACACCGCCAGGAAAGATCTTAGAATGGTTAATATCTGATCGCCTAGCACTGGCTATAGACGACTCAGGGCGGCTATTCGACGTGTAATATGGGTTCGGCGGTAAGCGGTAGACTGTAGATGGGTTCCATAGTAAACGGCATTTGAGACCAGCGATGAATTTCAAACTATTTCGAAAACATAATAGCGGGCGACTTTAAAGAAAACTGTACAATACGACATAAGACGGTTATAAGCTGCATAAAGTATGTGGTTGTGTCACAGGGTTCAGGTCAGCGCTCTTGAATTTGTACGATGCTGCGCTACATCTGCAAGTGCTTGAACAGGCTAAAATTATAGGCTTCGTTGATGATACAGCTAATACAATTGTTGCCACAAAAATATTTAACAATATTAGCATAGCTGACGGCTTATGGCTAGCTGCAACTCAAATGCAAAAACAGAAGCCGCTCTAATAAGTATTCGAAAAAAGAAGACCACGTCCATAAAAGTGCTGATGTGAGGTTACCAATAAGGAAGTCACTAAGTATCTTGGAGTAATGATCGACGGCAGATTAAAATGTAAAGTTCATCTGAATACTATTGCCTCATAAGCTGCTTAAGAGCAGACCGCAGACGCCTACTGATTGAATTGTTATAATTGGTGATGTACATGGTACATACCGATTGATGTCCAGTCATACAGCAGGTTCTCATGTCTGCACACCGATCATACGCGATAATCGTATGTAGCTGCTGTCACACAGTGTCCGAAGATGTTCTGGTCGCTCCTTCGGTCAGCTGTTTCACATGAGGATCCCAGGTGAGATCTCCGTCAAATTTGACGCCCAAATAGTCCACCTCATTTGAATAGGAGACTTCAACCTCTTTAAAGAAGACTCTTCTAAGTGATAGTTTTCTCTTTCTAGAGAAAGGATTGTTTTTTGTGGATTATTGTGAATTATGCAGAGAGGTTTCTGTATTTGCTCAATTAGACTTTCTTAATTCTTGCCCACCACCAGATCGCCGGATCATCTGCATAAGCTAGAAAGCAATGCTTAGTTAGTTAGTTCGTCATCTGTGTTTACACCTTCGCTTTCTATGTCACGATTTCATTTACATGCTCCAATATTGTTTTCTTCAAAGGGTTTGTCAATTTTGTTGACCGATCTTATTTGTCTTATATGTCAATGAGCTACCGACTGTAATTAAATCATCATTCATCATCATAAACTTTTCACCTCTTTTACTACAGAAATGGATGCCATTAATTTTTAATCGGACTTAAGTAATACTGAAAAACGGTCTCCAACTAACTTTTAACGCTGAACCTAAGCAAATGTAAAAAAGGTACCATTCTCTAGAAGGAGTTGAGTCTACACTGTATGCTCCTTTGCTTCACATAAACTTGGGAGACAGTTCTTAATCTTGGGGTGTTTTTCCACAAAAAGCTCGTGTTCCAGTTACATATAGAGCTCTGAAACAACAAAGCTAAATCAATACTTTGTTTCATTAGAAGCCGATCGCGTGAATTTGAGGATCCATACATTACTTAAGAACTTTATATTATTTTGCTAAGACCAGCATTGGCGTATAATTCGATAATGCGGTCTCCATCCTATCGCGGTCATGTAAACACGATAGAATCGGTTTAAAAACAATTCTCACTCTTTGCTTTAAGGAATTTCCGATGGGAATCCTTCGCTTCGTTGGCACGCATGAAATCAGATTACTAATATCTTTACCATCACTAGAGAAGCGGAAGTTGATTTTAGGAATCAGTTTCTTAGTAAAATTGATAAATGGCACCTTTTTACTCGTCACATTTGTTAAGTGATGGACATTTCAACCTTCCTGTCCGTCCCGGTGTTACAGTTCCATAAAACTAAGTCAATATAAGTATAATTACGAGTTGTTTAATCCATTTAAGGTTCTAAGCAAAAATTTAAAGGATGTTTACAATCTAAACTCCCTTAGGGATTCAGTAAGTCCAATAAAAAGCACACTCTAAAATGACGCCGTCGGTATATCTTCATACCAAACTTCTAAATTCTTGGCAGAATCATTGAAAACTTTCAAATCATTCCGGGCGTTATAACTACTCAACGGGCGATTCAGTGAAACTACATTAACGTGTTTTTGTTCGGAAACGCTTTTTAATGAACATAAATACTTTCTAAAGGTATTTTTTAGTGTATTGACACAGTTAGAAATTAACACCTAAGATATTAGGTTACAAATTCCCAGCAGAAGTTCATTTAACTTAGGCAATTTTTGACGAGCATTTGAGAAAAAGGCCGAAATTTAAGGAACAAATTTTTTTGCCGCTAATGAATTTTTTTCTGCATAGTCTAGAATGTTCAAAGCATGAATTAAGCGAATAAAAGAACATTTTGCAGCGGTGTCATCCCTTAATGTGAGACAAAATTCAATATTTCTAGAATTAAATAAATATGTTTCAAATAAGCACTTGCAATGCGACTCTTACAAACCAAATGCACAAATAATACGTGTATTTACTTTGAACACCATCAGCATGAAGAAAGCATCAACAGACGTAGAGGACAAAAGCAAATTGAAAGAGAAGAGTAAAGGCAGTAGGAACACTGCTACACAATTTTTGAAATCTGCATTTCCTATAGAGTTAAAAACCATTACCAATAATTACAAAATTGCTTATCTATAGTGTCAGCCAAGATTCAGGAATGCCATAAGAAAAATATCGCAATCTGTACTTCTGATAAAAATATGTGCAGTTATGAATTCAAGATCCTAACATTCTAATAAGGCGAGCTGGTAAGCACTTAATGTGTGGCAATGTTCAGATGAGAAAGAATAACATCACAACCTCCCCGAGCTTAGAATCAGTAGCTAGGTAAATAGAAAGCAAATTAACAGGTTTAAGCTGGGGTTTGTTCTTTAAAGGTTTCTTGTCACCAAAAAGCTTCTTAACGATTCTATCCTAATGCCACGAGCAGCTGTAATTTTAAATGCTGGCGTATTGAAAAATTACGTATCGTTAACTTCGGAAGCTATAAAATTATTGAAAATCGAAAACTTTTCGTATGTACCAAACCGTTTGATAATGATGGAAATAAATTTGAATTTTTGAAATGCTCCATGGTCGATTCGTATATATTATTATCCGTGGAATTGTAGTAGTGACTTAAAATAATATAAAACTTTTGACAAGTAGACGCAAACAAATTAAGAGAAGTTAAGTGTATATTAATAATAATGTATTTCAAAAGAAAAGTCTTCGTTTATTGGCAAACAATTACAACGCCTAGATTTATTGCTGTATGGTATGCACAAGAAAAATTGCTAATTAAATTAAAGTGGTTTTAATTAACGCGTATTAAGAAATCTTATGCATTCGATTATAATACAAATGTCAATACAATATTTACTTTGTTAATTCAAACGATTGAAAAGAATAATTTACTGATAGAAAAGAAAATACAGAAATGTTTAATATAAAAAGAAATTTTGACATCGTAATCGAAAAGTAAACATGTGCAAGGCTCGATGACAAATACTAGCTAGCTGACGTCACAGAAATATTAAATACAGGGCCACCCATAGCTTGGTTTCCACAACACCACGATTTCACTGAAAGGACGCAAAACCGTTATTGCATGACAATTCGTTAGTATTTAAGCCACAAATCTGCAGAAACACAGTAAAAAAAATTTACGGCTGCTTGCACCTTTAACGCAACAACAAGTTTTCGCTATTATAACGTAGATTAAAGATAATTATCGCCGTTCACGTATTGTGGCACATAAATCTTCTATCTTCGGACATACATCATATCGTATATTATATACATTGCGGCATGAAGAGATTTATTTTGGTATCAAGAGGTCTGAGTACTGTCCTCTTTTAATAATATCAAATATTAAATACGAAAGTGTTATCTATATTATTTTTTTAAAGTGACACGTATCTAAATGCGGCATCTATATACATTGCGTTTGCCGCCTTTCATTCAAAAGTGCGCAATATTAAAAAGAAAAACAAAAGCAAGAAAATCATAGTAGGTGCGTAAATATGCAAATATCCATTTCTCCGAGTGCATTTTTCCACATATACTTTTAGCTTTGACCACCAAATGCTGAAATAAAAATTTTAGTTACCATAAATGTTTTCGAATTGTTATGTAAAAGCCATTAAGTTTTTTAAAAATATACAACACAACATTTGAGGCGATAAAATTTTGCTCTCTTATTATGACAAAAATTCAAATATTAGATTTAAATGGTAAATCTTTGCGAGTAGACGAAAATTTTGAACGAAAAGGAAAAAAGATTTTTTTTTTGGGTATTTAAAAATCGAATTTTTAATAGACGATATGCAAAATTAAAAAAAGGAAAATATGTACAACGTTCTTTTTTTTGGTCGGTTCAGCGATTTTTGTCGAAATATTGAAGGAAAAACTTTAGAAAAAAATCTGAAAAGTTAAACCAAAATAAAATACTTTGCATCATAAGGAATAAATGCTGCGAGTCGTTGTTTTCTTAAATAAAATAAAAACAAATAACTTCGGCTATGTCGAATCTTTTATATCCACCACTTTATCTTAAAGAAAGGGGGAAGAACTAGACTTTAGTGGGTGGGCGTGGCAGATTTTTTTATTTTTGTGGAATACCGTGGAACAGGAATGCCATGAAATACCATGGAAAACAGTTACAGAAAAACAGCCAAAAACAGACGTGCTTTCAATATATGCAGACGTGGCCTGTGGTCGATTTTACCCATTTTCAATAGCAACGTATTTGACAGAACGTCGAACGTTTCCGCCAAATTTGAAGCTTCGTTTTTGTGGACGGACAGATGCACAGACGAACAAGCTTAAATCGATTCGAAAGTTGATTCTGATCAAGAATATATATACTTTGTGGGGTCTCCGAAGTCTCCTTCTGGGAGTTACAAACCAAATGACAAAATGAAATATACCCTTCACCTTAGATGGTGGGTATAAAAAAACAAAAAAAAAAGAAGAAAGATACTGCGGTTAAGAGAATAAGGCTAATTCGTCTTTTGGTCGTCGAAAATTAGAGTTGTACTTATCTTATATAAATCTTAGTTATTTTAAATTTTCTTTCCATATATTAGCACGCATAGTATAAAATAATTGGAAGATCAAATGTATCAGAGTTGTAATACGTCGAACCATTCCGAATGGTATGGATATATGGTATGGACGGATAAATTCTGTTGGATTCCGCATTTGATACTGATCAAGAATATATACACTTTGAATAGTTTCTGAATCATCTTTCTTAATGTTGCACGAGTTTTCATAAAAATTTTATATTTCGATGTTCTATTATCATGTTTAGAGATTACGGGATAGCTAGCGCAATGTTTGTGGAAATTTTTATAGATCTATCTGCCATGGTTTATGAGTATTAAGCAAAAAACGCAATTTCTTTGCTTTAACCTTAACATTCAATTATGATTTTAGGGTAACTACAACTACCATGATACTCCCCTCAGGACCATACGCAGCTGCCAGTACTCCTTCACTCGCAGGCCGATCTTCCATAAACATTGACAAATTTATGTGCGTCTTCCTTGCAAGACGACGTTATAACTTTAGCAACGTGATACGCGTCGTAAGCACATTTTGGATTACAATGTTTTTTGTTAATCGGTATTACGTGGCATAGCCACTATTGCATTCGGATTGTCCCTATATCTATTATTGCCGTCAAATTTTCTCCCTAAGAAACATTGAGTCAACATAGTCAGCCTCAAGCTATACTACTACTCTCATAGTAGCTGATCACATTAAAAAGGAGTTTGCAGGAAGACGATTTCTCGTATTCTCGACGGCTTCTCGATAGTGGAGCTTCCGTCGCCGAGAATTATAGATAATTAAAAGCTTTAAAACCTTCTTAGCCGTTAAAGTATGGCAGACCCAACGCTGATAGCGGGGACAACGAAGAGGTTAGGGCGCCGGCATTTTTGTGCGTTCTGTGTCAAATGTAGTTTCTCCCTCAGTACTTTGATGCCACCAGTAGGAGATATAATTTGCTCTGCTCCTTCAACTGCAGAACTGGCCATGATTTGTTTATTACGTTAACTGTTACTTAAACCGAGTTTATTTTCCTCCTATACAAACAACGCCTTTGAACATTTTGAAGTGGCTATCATATCTGAAATTTAAAACAATACAACAAATTTTTGGAGTTGGTGTTATTTTTACTGTCTTTTCCATGTAAAAAGCTTAACTAATGCCCTTTTTTTCCTGCATTGCACGTTAATTCGCACAACTGGTAATCTTCTTGAAACTACTTGATAAAAAAGGTTTTCTCTCGAGTAATTGTCTTGGATGTAACAGTTTTTGGATACCCTCAATATGTAGTATTATAGTTTATGTACAGAATTAAACTTGAGCGTAATAAGTTTAAATTATTGCAAGCAAGTTTGAAATTGAAATCGATATGGATAGAGTCGTTGATATCCAAAAAAAGAGAATACATCATGTGTCATTTGGCTTCCAAAAAACAGTCTACATCAGCATTATTGCTCTTTAAATATTTGTAAACACAGGATTACTAATTATATATACATGTACTGATTATAAATATATATGTCCGCGAAAATATGTAAATATCTTAATTTTTAATATAGCCATGATAAACATTCCTTTTTTGACATCGTTAACAATTCATTTTGTGTAAGTGTTTATCGGCGTATTAAGTTCCGTCGTTAGAATTGCACTGAAAATGTCATTATTGAGTTTCTAATGCCTTTTTTAAGCTTTGGGATTTTTTATAAATTTGTTTAATTTTTTACATTCAAGGCGAAGAAAAAAGAAGTACACTTCCTTCAATACGTATATAAGCGTTAACACAATATGCAGTCGTCAACTAAATGAGGCGATTAAGGTAAATTATTAATTCCACCGTAAATGTACATAAATATATCGATAATAACGATAACGATAACGATAATATTTATATCTTCAGTTGATGATCAAGTTCAACTAAATGATAACATTTCAAATTTGAACACTTGAATTGTTATTAACGCTAAAGAATTTATTGGTAATCTGAAAATTTCCTCTAAAGTAGAAACTCTCCATGATTACGTTCATTACATTACCCTGGTTCTTTATTGCCATTTCGGAAACTACGAGACTGTTCAAATGAATGCGTAAACACGAGAAGAAGGGCTATCGAAAGACAAAACTAAAATAATACACGTCTATATACGAATTTTCCCCAAAATTCCCCATATATATATACATATACATATATACATACATACATGGATATGATTGTATATACTCACAAAAGAGTATGTTTATGTAGAACGTTCATCTCTCCTCTGCATGAGCCATGAGTGCTCGTACACATCCAAACAAAAACACATTTGCAAACGTATAATTGCTTGTATTTACACCACGTTCCAGTTTGGGCCAACTTGGAAACTCACCCTTAAGAATTCTATTGCAATCACAGAGAATATATTAAATCCAAGCTTAGTCGGACCTGTTGAGAGCTATCGAAACTGTTAACAGCAATTCTTAAGTACCCAGACACTAAAGAAAATATATGAGAATCAGAATTGTCGTAAATAAATAAAACTTTATGAAATTGACATCCTATTCAGTTTATTGAAAAATACATTTTGAAGTATAGAGATTTTAACTGCGTATACATATTCATATGTATGCACCGCTGAATACACTGAGATGATGGAAGCATCTATATCTTAAAATGTATTCTTCAATAATTTAACTCAAATGATAACTTTCCAATGCATATATATATACATAGGAGCACAAACAGAATGACAAAATAATTAACCTACATACGCCGGGCTTAGATGTTAAAAAGAATTAAGCGTGTGTGTAGTACATTAGAGAAAAAAGAAATTAAAACAAAAAAAAGTTGTAAAGTTCTAATAACCATATATGGAAAATATGTATAAATATTAAAGTAAAGAAAATAAAAAAAGAGAAAAATTTTACTTTGGTTTTGGACATGTGATATTATATTTTACTTAAATTTATGCGATGTAAGTATTTTAGAGGTGCAAATTTGGTGTGGTATCAAAGCGTAAACAGGTAAGAATCTAAAGAGTAGCTCAAACAAACGTTACCATGCAACAACAAAAAAGAGAAAAAGATTACTATCATCTTAATAAAAGGGAAACCACATATGTGGATAAGCCCTCGTGTTTTAATTGAAGAAGCCTTCGCAACTTTTGTTCACGATATAATATTCTCTGTTAATCTTAAGACATTTCTTCCAGCACATTTTAGTTGATTTATTTCATCCTGAGTGCTATTTTTTGCAAACAAAAATTTCCACCTATGGTTGCTACAATTTTTTTATTTGAATTTCGAACAGGTGAGAATAAGAAAGAGCAATTCACAGTGTAAACTTTCCTTTTTCCCCAGTTCAAAATTGCGTTTGTGCCCAAGTATGGCGATATAGTAAATTTTTTGTTGTGTTTCGTTTGTATTTCCGAAAACACGCATCGCTACAATGTGTATATTTCGTGGATCAACATAAGTTTTATAGCCATATATATGTCTGTGTCCTCAAATTTAAAACACAAATACGCCTACAGTACGCAACAATTCCAATAGTTTGGGTTTAGGCGAAACCCTTATAAATTTTGGCACTCAATCGTAAGATCTATGTATGTGAGTCACCAGCATGTGATGAAGTTGATAATGAAAACGGCGATAAATCAAAAACATTTATTATGCGCACTATGTCCTCAAAATCAACTAATTCATTTAAAGTATTTCATCTGACGCTTTATATGTAATTACATACAAACTTATTGAAACTTACCTCATTATGATTCGGTCTTGTGCACAGGAAAAAATAATTAAAACGGCACATGGCTTAATTATTTTTTCCTAATTCCTTTTTGTATTTTTATTCTTTACTTCTCTTTTATATTATCTTAATTTGGAGTTATCGGCACCACAACAAGACCTTATTAGTTATAATATAGGTGTCTACACGTAGAGCACTTATATTGGCTATCAAATATATATCTCTATATACATCTACACGATAATAGTCGAAATTTAGAGAAAATAAAGAGAAAGAAGAACAAAGAAGGAAAGAAAACAAAGCTAAAAGTGGGAATACAGAAAAATATAAAATATAAATAGCAAGACCGATGTAAGTTTTCCGCATTTCGGTAGAGGGGATTCACAGTGCACGATCACACGTTAATCGAAAAAAAACTGTTAACATCACGATATTCGCTTAATTGATCAGTTGTTTCCGGGTCAAACACGTAGGTTCTAGTCTCATCTTTCGTAATAATGTGTTTCATGATTGACAGATAGTCACAGATTCTAGAGGTCTTCTGCTCAAGTCACACATTGTAAGTGCCAACAAATATATTCGATATTGCTGATTTCTTGGGACTGAATCTAAAAAAAATTTTGAATTGAGAAGGTCACTGTAAGAATGCCAACAACTGGCTAAATGTTACACAATATTACAAAGAGCAGTGGGTTCATGGGTGTCAAATATTGAATCTTCGGCGTGTACCTACATATAAATTTGTCTTACCTTTCGTTGAAATAAAAGGCTTTAACAACAGTGTCTTTCGAAGTGCAATAAAATTAACGCATTCATTTTTTTATTTGCAAGACTGCAAAAGCAAAAATATTCCAAATTCCAATTCTGAAACTTACTACGAAAATAAGTGATTTCCACAAACCGGTTTTATTAAGTTTTTATGTTTACTATAATGACTCGAATAAACGTTACTTATTAATCGTAAGAGTTGGTAAAAATTTTTTTTGGAAAGAACTTTCTGACGTTTAAAGCGTCGTAAATCGTAATTTTCGGCGATATGTTTACTGAAATCCACTATTTTTCTTATTTTTTGTGAATACTCTGTAAACCCTTTGAACCAAAAAAGGCATTTCGAATAAGTTAATAAATTTGCAATAAAAATTGAAATAATATCTTTTTATTTCAATTCGACTCAACACATAAAGAGACTGATTGTCTTGGCAATTAAATGGAGAACTTAAGTTGGTTATAGATGTTAGTCAATTTCATGCAAAATTATAATTTCATTTCATGTTGTATTTTATGTTCTATCAATGTCTTAAAGCGATGAAATGTTATTTCGTTCAATATTATAAAAATGCGGAAAATGAAATATTAAAAACTAAGTAGAAAACTACAGTCATTTTTGTGATATATATATATATATATATATGCAAATGTACACAAATGTGTACATGTATAGGTAAATACTATTCGCTATTATAAACAGTTTTTTGACGTTAAAACGCCCTATTGCGATAGTGTTGTGCTAATGTTATGTGTATATGAGATTATGCGTATACTCTATTTGCTCTCCTTTGTTTTTTCAAATCTTTCGTTCATTTTTTCTACAAAAGAAAAACGTTGAAAAAATATTTATTTTATAATGTACGTGTACATTAATGTGTATCCATATATTGTACATATACGCTTATGTCATGTCTGCGTATATATATAAATATATAAATGTTGAAGGCGTTTTTGTAATGCTTATGTTTATAATGGCGGCGACAACGACGAAAAAGACAGCCTGTCCTCTTCATTCTGTAAAGCTGACGTTTCTTTTGCTTTTGCTTCTTTTCTTGTATTTTAACCTAACTCGTCTCAGCTAAAGCAATCGCACACTATACAGAGGATAGCTGCCATTTTTATTTATTTACTGTAGTCGCTAATAGAGGAGATATATTCTATTTCTGGTTCTGTATGAGACATAAAAGCACTCAAAAACTGTATAGAAAACTGGATTGGATCGTGATAGAAATAAGATTCTATACGAATATAAGTACTTCCCGGCCATGTGTTACTAATGGTGATCACCACAGTGAATCGAAATACATTGAGAAGTTCCTTTTAATCATTAGAAGCGTAACAATCCTGCTATCTGTTTGAATTTTATGATGAAAATCTAAATTTTCTTTTAAACATATTGACCAAAAAAGTCGAGTTTCTAATTTTTTCAGTTAGTCTCTCATGCAAATATTTAATTCACTTACCAAAGTAGCAGAATTTAGTAGCGTATCCAAGTTAGCTCTTTCAGTTCACACAAAACTTTTCCGCAGCTACTACAGTAAATTGGTGAGCATCAAAGATTCGTTGTGAATAGAATATTTACACAAACTTCTCTTACTTTTCTTAGTTTATTTTTTATTATTATTAATATTACTCTGTGTCTATGACTATAAGTTCATTTTACTATTTTTTTGTTCCTTTTTTGGCATGTCGCACTCTTTTCCCTGGTTAAGTTTCTTTTCACATTTTTAATGCGGTTATTTTTTAGCCAAAAAAATTACGCGTTTGCGCAAAACTAAATCGTTATTTTAGCGGCAGTTTTACTCAGCAGCGGCATAGTTGGTTCGTCCACTGTAAACCCACAAGAAAAAAGAAAAAAGATAGAAAAACGGAACACCTTATCCATGAGATCGAACCACGAACTCAAGAAAGACAATTTTTAAAACTTTATAACCATTGCCACCACCATCATTACCACCATCATCATTATCTCAGCCATCACTACAATCATAATCACCACCACCAACCACCATTGCCATACTACACGAGTGATGGTATTTTCTAAATTTTCAACTTAACAAAACCCAGAGCTTAATAAGGAGAGTTTATATGCTTATATATTTACGTTTCCAGCATCTTCAGAAAAGTTTGAAAAAAAAAAATTCTTTTAAAATTGTTCTTTGGTTTGGTTTGATGGTGTTAATGTAATATAGTAGGCAAAACCTATGTATTCTCAATTCAATTTTTCGTCATCTCTCTCTCTCTCTTTTCTCCTCATCCTCATCCTCCTTCTCTATGCCATTGTCTTCCTTCTCCGTCACAATATACAAGATTCTTTTAACTTTTTCTTATATATACGTAATCCTTTTCCTTTCTCATTTGTCGTCGTGATAAATAAAAAAAAGCGAATATTTGAATTTTATGTTTGGTATCCCGGAGTTCTAAATGAATTTTTTGTAGCAAGTAGAAAAATTATTTTTTATATACTTTTTGCTTTTTTGTTTATTCCTGTCAAATATTTCCGCATCAAAAAATTCGAAGTGCAAGATCATCAGCCTTATGAGATTCTTTCTGTTAAGGAGACTACCAAGTTCCGCCTTATTTAATGCAGAAAGTAGAAACAAGTCCTGCTGTGCAGAGTGTAGAGGAAAAGTTAATTGATCATGTTTCTTTTATAATGTTGCAGAGTTTTTCGTAAAACCCGTAGGTTACTCCTATTTATCTGGGCAACGGATTCATCAGATGGAAGATGAAAATTTGCAAATACCCTGCGGAAACACCAATGCTTACATGATTCTACAAATATATTGATTTAGTTTCAGAACGAGCTCGACTTCTAAGTTGAAATTTAAAACTCCATAGTTGTTTTGAATTTCTAAACTAAAGTTTAAGATTTCTAATTTCTTTCCAATTCCTCAGTTTCTATTTGAAAACAGCTGAGCTCAAAACATTAGTTTTTTGAATTATATACTCTAAATTCGCTTTAATGTATTTATATGTGGAACACACTCATAGTTTCTTCTTCATTTATTCTCAAGAACCCTTCACTCATTTCGTTTATGAGGAATGCTTTTATTATTTTCTTTACATTTGTTTTCGAAAACTCGGACTGAACTCGATCGATCATTTGTACAGCAAGTGATTTCAGAAGTGATAGATTTTAATAAAATAAAATAAAGAGTATAAGTTACTTTATTTCATTTCGTTTACTTATGTCTTTCAATGGGAACACCATAACAATACATATATGATGTTTGAATAAATTAAAAGGAACTACGGAAAACAAGAAGATGCATTAAAATAATTTAAAAACAAATACAAATTAAATTCTAAACAGAAGATCTAATGTATGATACCTTTTCAGTTCTCTTAACGTATTGAATTCATCTACAACAGATATTGATTACTTAGTTTGACCAGGAAATGAAAGGCGTTCAGTTCGATTTTTATAGAATATTTTTGTTATAAAGGAACCACAGGGCGTGAAAAATTAGACGAAGTGTTTTAGACTGATATTTTTGATGTACCTTAATATTAAAGTTACTGGCTGTTCCTCACAACTATATCCCATTAGTCCCAATCAGTTGAAGAATACGCTTGCATAAAATATATTTATTGAGTGAAGCATTTCCCTAAAGAGTCTTCTGGCTTTTACGGCAAGTTGACGGCATGTAGCTTTCATATGATCTTTCCATATTATTCTTTGCTCAATATGAAAGTCAAGATATTTCACACAATTGTTAATAGAGACGTTATTGCCGTAAAAGTGAAGGACAAGTTCCTTTATTTAGAAGTATGTGATTTCATTTGACATAGAAAAGTCCGTTTTTCAAATACGATCTAAATGTCAAATACATTGCAGATGGGTGGAAAATTTTAAGTTTTCCACGTTTAGGAATGCACAACCGGAGTAATTTTTGTTTTCAGTGCTTTTCTTAATGAAAATTTTTTCTTGACTTAATTTAATAAATGTTCGAATTTGAATCGTTATCTCTCATATAACTGTATTTCTTTGATTTAATTAATTCGAATGTAATGTAGCTCGTCGAGTGCTCGTCTTACAAATAATAATACTTTGGACACCCGATTTCATGAGTTATCACAAAATTTAAGCACCATTTTGCAACAGTTTGGTAGACTATGTGGAAACATACAAATCATAAGCAACAGAATAATATATTATATATTTATTTTCATATTCATCAAAAATATATTACATTTGTAACACTATATATTACATTTGTAATATGCCTCGCAGACTTCTATTCTTGATCTACCAAATAGCGAAGTTGATTTAGATATCTCTCTCTGAATTCTCTGCGTTTGCTTTTCTTGTTTTTCAAAACTATGTACGGAAAAACAACATTGGGCTGAAATTCCTTTAGAATTAAGTGCAAAAGTTAACTAAATCAGTTCATAGATCCGCCCTTAATTATTAGCCAGTTGATAATTATTCAAGGCTTTTTTGCATTATGGCTTCAAAAATTCATCACATCATCACAATATTTTTCTTTACGTATAATTCGTTTTTAAAAAAATTGCACTCACTAGGTTTTCATATTTTTTAGTATCACCAAACCACGCTCAATTTAGTCAACCGTTTGAAATAATTTATTTAATTGTAAAATTATAGTTCATTGTTATCGATTCATATGTTTCTAAGCTTTTCGAAAATCTTTTAAAGTATCGTCAGACTTTACATGTTATGAATTTAATATAGGTTGAAGTTGCAATTTTTCTAATTTTTTATCCATAAATTAATTGCAATACATATTCCATTTTCATCAAATCATTGACGTTAATATATAATTTAATGTAATTCCTTAAACGTAAAGCGGTGAACACTTATATTTGCGATTTGCTGCAAGTACTTCGTTCTCTAACTTGGTCTTTTCTAACTTTGAAGATGGTTTTATGAATAATTCATTTTAATTTGATATACGGACTTTATGTATGAAAGAAATAAAAAAAAAGCAAATATAAAGGCAAAAAAGAAATGAAAGAAATATGAAAAGTTTTTTAATAAGCGCTTGCATATTTTTTCACTTGAAAAAGCATTTATTGAGAAAAATTGATACAAAATATGTTCAGCAAAATACTTTCCATTATTTTCTACAACTTTTTCCTATTTTTCTGACAATATTATCGATTCGAAGGAATTTGGCAGCGATCCAATCAACGACCCATTTGCAGACTTCTTCGTCATTTCGAAAACGCGTGGTAATCAAAACACATCATGTTTGGCGAGGATGCTGGGTGCAGTAGAATTTCCCGTTCAAGCTGCAAAGTGTATCCTAGACAATTGTTACAACGTGTGACCGACCGTTGTCATGCAAGACAGACTTTGCGTCTGTTAATCGCTATTGCTATATCTTTTTGGCGACAATACATCGTTCAGCTTGTGCAATTGACGTCGATAGACTTCTACAGCAACAGATTATTCAGTTTTACTAGCTGGTCATACTGTACACCTTGCTGGTCCCACCATATGCACAGTAAAGCGTTCCATGAGTGGTGTCTGTATGCATTGAATAACTCAATAACACTAATTGGAAAACTGTTATTTTATGTAGCGAAACTTCAAAATCATCAAAGTTAATCGTTGTCTATATAGATAGTTCCCATTACTTTATCATTTTCAAATGTCGCTGATCAAAATACAAGCACCTAATAATGAAGGAAGAACCAGGAAAATTAAAACTATTTGGCACCGAAGATTTAACAATATAATTGACTAAAATTGTTCATATTTTCTCTACTTTTGCCCTTTTTCGCGTTTTTAGTTTCAATTAAGTGTTTAAGACGATTTTAGTGAGTGACTTATGCATTTTATTTGATTCATAAAAGCACCTGAATTGCTTAGTTCTTTCACTTTCATCACGTGGTTTGGTTGGAATTGGAAAGAAGCGTATAATTAATCTTGGTTAAGAGAGTTCTTCTTTTTGTTTAGAACTGTCCTCTAGTTGCCATTAATTAAAAATCTTTAAGTCATGTGCTGATTTCATACGGTATTAATATGTGGTCGTGGATTGCGAAAATGAATCTGTTGAAGTAGTCATTTCTGCTTAAACGGATAAGTGCAAGAGTTGTTTATGAATATCCTACCCATTAGAAACATGCGAATATCTCATATGACTAAAGCTAAAGCTTGTTAAAGAACAAGTTTTAACTTGGTTTTGGAAACGATTTGTTTTTACGACCTTTTAATATTTAATATTGTCTTCGAATTTTGCAGCATACCCACTCGAATCTACACACAAGCGTATTATTCATTATAAGGAAAGCCCCTATTCGATTGTTTCTTTTAGACGCTTTTATTTTCCTAAGAAACCAGACAACAAATGTATGTGTACAGTCACAGGCGTAAATGCCGTAAAACAAAAAATAAAAGGTAGGCAATGGTCATCAGTTTGTTAGAGAATAATAATTAGATTCTATTGTTGCGAACTGGTATTGGTGGTGCAAACGTTTAATGGTCAGTTGCTGGGTCAGTCAGTAGGTCAGTTGCGCAGTGAGAGCAATACTGCAAGCCAAAAACAGAAGTATAACAAGATCTTATATCAACTGGTTTGAAACTTTATTCACCACAATCTATATCTTTAAAGCTAAACTTTCCGTTGATTTCGTTGTTTTATTGTTTGTGCATTTATTTATTTATTATTCACCTTTTCCTTCATTGTTCTTAAGAATAGCCTTATGTCCGGCTAAAAATTGTTTGCTATGTTATTATAATTGTGACGATGGGAATAAAAACCTGTTTTTAGCCTTATGTATCAATTGACATAATATGTCTTTTTCTGTCAGTAAACTGAATACCGGTTTTTTTTAAAAAACACAAACTAAATTTTGTATATTGAAATGCCCATAAAGACTTAACTACATATGTGTGATTAAAATTCTTGAAACGGATAACGGAAACAATCGGTCACTATAAACTTTACCTCTACTTATTTAAGAATTGACAAATGAGAGAAAATTTTCTAGAATGTTTTAAGTCATCGCCACAAAAACGCTTCGCGGATCCGATCCTTCAAATTATTCTAAACTATTAAAGTATTTCGTACGGGTTAACCTTACAAATAGACAAACATACTTTTCATCAATTATATATCCCAACATAACTACTTGAATTAAATGATTAATTCTCAATTATACATTTTTTCTATACGTATATATGTATACAGTATTAGACGACGAAAGTAAACGGAACTTTCGAAGTATGGTTAGAACCGAAGAGTTCCAATTATATTTGCTACATTGATAAAAAGTATAAATTGTTAAGGAATATATTCTACTCAAATATAAAGGGAGAGTTATAATTACTTTTATGGAGGGCTGTATATATATATATATAGCTCAAACGTGAAGGTATATCTTTTAGGAACTGAAAACAAAAAAGGCTTGGATCAGATTTTATAAATTTTAAAATGTAGTTTATTTTTTTAGTTCAATATATTTTTGTTCTATTTATTTAAATTATTTCTGTCTTTCACGTTCTATTCACACACTCACAAAAAGGTTTTCTTTTTTGTATATATCATTTTTAGTTCTTTTTACACCAATACCATCGCCACGCTACTACATTGGCTTAACGAAAATTAAAGTGAAAACCACCCTAAAACGAAACCAAAATATATATTTTTTTAATTTTTTCTTCCATTTTTGCTAGATTTTTAATGATTGAAAATAGTTGTTAGAATTAACACTGTTTTGAGGGTAATTCAAGTGTGGTCACATTTATTTCAGTCCGGTTTTGAATTGTAAGGACACATCTGCTTAACAGACGTTATGCACGTTATGCATATGACAAAAAAAAATATTTCTTTCAATTTTTCGTTTTATACTTCTTTTCATTATTTTAACGGATTTAGAAATTGTACGATACGGTGGACTAATGAAGGACGAATAATCGGAAGCCAGTAGCACAAGCAGCACAAGTATTAGCCCGATTCATTGGTATGAAAGCTTTCAACCGCCACAAAAGTCACTTTGCTTTTACAGAAAATGAAACACCTAACTATAATTATTGTCTACAAATTTTTTTCATAATGACTAAAATAGTATATCATAAAACTTTCTGTACAACTTTACAAGTCTATTACGAATTTTCAGTAGTATCAATTCGTAAATATTTTTCATGTTTCTTTAGTTTAGCTGAAATTTTCGAAGGAAATAAAAAAGATATATTGCTTCGATTTTTTTAAATAAGTTCGTTCTCTGATGTTTGGGATAGAAACTCATTATGTTAAGTTATGAAATTTATATGTTTGGTCAGCCTGACATTCGAATTCAGCATAAAGACCCTTAAAATTAATTTCACTGAATAAAACTGCAAAATCAATTCGGCTATTAATCACAATGATCTGGATTTCTCATTTATTAAAAATCTAATTTAATGCTTTTCTGCGAGTTATCTTCGCAAACTAAACAATCATATAAGTCCCATGGCAATATCGGTTCTAGATGAAACCGACGAGATACAAAGACGTCACATTGTGTATCTTCTATTTAGAAATTAACTGATTTTTATTCCTTAAATTATTTTAATAAATTTTCTCAAACTATGTAGATCAAAAAAAAAAGAAGAAAACGCGGCATACCTTGAAAGCTTAGCAAATATCTCTACACAAGGGGAACGCGTAGCAACAATATTAAGGACTGAAAGTAACGATTGCCATTTTTCTTCTTGCGGAATTGCGTGTACTGCCATCAATTTATATTTATGTTACTATACATGAAAGTATCAAAATCTGAAGCATCACAAGCGTTTACATCACATAAAAGTAAACGAAATTCATTTTACAATTAGATCAGTTAAATCGGAGCTTATTTAAAAAAAAAACAATTTTATATAATTTATTTTCTGCTAATGTTTTAACTACAATATCGTATTTGTAAAGAAGTAATTTCGTGTGATATTGTAAAGTCACCTATAAAGTTAGTAAAGTAAAAAAAAATGCTTCCATTTCTGGACATACACTTTTAGACTGCAAGTCTAACGCTACGTTACCTATATTTACCAATGTTAGTCGCATGATTTTTACTTTTTTTTGAGGTGAATAATTATTATCATAGTATTCCACATTCAGGCTTAGGCGCATTTTTATTTTATTCATGTATTCTGATATGAAAAGCACAGATACGAAAGAGGCTCAGCTGCATTGTCAGTTAAAACTATCTATATGTAAATAAATAATTAAGAGAAAAAGAAGGCAAAAATACATATCAAACGAAATCTAGTCTAGCTCAGAAACACTCCGATGTGTATCAAACTGACAGTGTTCCAAAGATCTAACGCAAATGTGGGTAATAGTACATAATATAAAGGTGCAAAATAGAATACATTAAAATTCCAATCTGTGACTGCGTCAATACACAATGCATAGAACAAAAGTGAGGAACTACTGACCTAACAACTTTGAAACAAAATTGTTTTGAAATTATTTAGATGGCATTTGCAATTAGTACCAGCTAAGTAAAATATTTAGCAGCATGCTTCTTATATCAAACATCCTATTCATTCAACATATGAACAAAATTTGTGGTCATGAGATATTTTGAATGTCGGAGGGAAAGTTACGTACTATCGAGAATATTAGGGACAATAATATGCCATCCCATGGTTCTTCTCTGAGCAGCAAATCGTCAAGCATCCTTTCCATCCCATATCGATAGTGCCTCATGCATTATAACGGAATAATGGAAAAAGATTCTTATCAGCCTAGACTGCGATCAATCGAGTTCTGCTATATCTCTACGGTGCTCTTGTAGTTACAGGCAACTACACTTTCTATGTTATCGCGATTTCATTTTTTAAAAAAGCCCTAAACGAGTTTGATTCATTTAAATACTAAATTCAACATAATTTGGAAGGCCATTACATGGCTTTTCTTACAGAAACCAGCCCGATTAATCCAATTTTGGAATACTTTGTTCACTAAATCAGGCCCAGTTACACCAATAGCCCGTTCATTATTCGTTCTTAATGGATGAATAGAGCTGTTAATGCCAACAAACGAATTCAAATAACTGTACAAGAAGCAATCCAAGGGCGTTGAGTCACAGCTCCTTGGAAGCTAATGGAATTTCTTAAAATCTTTTGCATTATATCCTCGTTTAGTTTTTTATTTATTTATTTATTCATATACACCGAAGTTGAAATAAACAATATTTAAGATTATAGGCTCGAACTATAATGTCATAATTACAGATTAAGGAAAAAGAAAATAATCTTAAAACATTATATTAAATTGTGTAAATAAATAAGGGAGAAAAAAGCAAAAAAAAGAAATAAGAAAAAAAAACATGTATAAGCTTAGTACAATAACGCAACCAAAGCTAACAATGTATTATTAAATCGGCGCAAATACCCAAAAGCTTGGCGCAACTGAGCAACATTTAGTAGATTGGCATATCGTAGCACGACTTTGAAAAATTAAGATATATTTTAATTACAACATCAGCAATAGGAATTTGATAAAGAAATTAGGTTATAAACAAAGTTTAGAAGTTTATAATTAAGTTAGTTTTATAAAAGGAAAGTTTATTGAACGACATATAAGAACGTTATATCACACATTTAACAAAGCCGGCAAGTCAATCATGCAATTTATCGACTTTATCATGAAGGAAATGCTTAGAAGAAATCTATGTTTGTTAAGGCAAAGCCAATGTAAATATTTCAAAAAACCTTTTTTATTGGCTTAATGGATGTTTCAACCTTCTACAATATGTGAAGAGAAATTCAGTACCTTAAACAAATTATTCCCATTAAATTTCAGACTTTTCCCGACGCGCATTAAAAAATCTTTTTACGTCAAATGAATCTCTGCTGGGAATTTACAACCTAGTTTCTCATCTATTGAGTTCTTAATTCTTTAATGCACTAATAGATGTCTTCAGTGAGTATTTATGCGCAATATTATATCGAAGTTTTTATTAATAGCATGAAAAAATCACATCACATCGCAAACCACGAGTTTTGTAAAACTAGATAAAATTAAACATATCGCCCAGCATTAATCAGATCATCTATTAAATTACAAGAATATAAATTAACGATTAAGAATAAAATTTAAATATCGAAAACATTTTACGAATGTTCACACGCATAGTATAATATTTCCATTTCTACATGTGAATTTTATCGAATGCAAAATAATAAAAAAATCTTCAAAGTTGTTTAAATACCACCACATAATTCAACAACTGGAAATTTTAAAAAGTATTTAGTTTTAACAAATTACAACAAAAATATTACACAAATTCACTCCGTCCTGCGATCTTCTTTATCAAGTAATTATAATTCAAAAGAAAGCCGCAACTCGAACTATGGACGCAACTTTACTGTACTCACCTACCTTTGTATTGAATTTTTGCATTCATCTCTCTCAATTTAATTGCTTCTACCACCGAAGGTGAGAAGTACATTTCAATTTTATTATTTGGTTTGTAACTCCCAGGAAAAAACTTCAAAGATCCAACAATTTAATTTTAGCATTTCCGTTTGTCCATCTGTGTGCGTAGTATCTCTGGTGAACATTCTCTAGGCCGCAAAGATAAAGGTATCGGCTTCAAATTTGGTAGAAATGTTGGAGGTTCTTTCACATACGTTGCTATTGAAAATGGGCCAAATCGATCACAGGCCATGTCTACAATATAAGCTGAAAGCACGTCTGTTTTAGTACTGTTTTCCATGGTATTGCATTGCTGGCTGTGGTCCACGGTATTCCATAAAAGTATAAAAAATCTCCCACGCCCGCGTATTAAAGTTTAGTTTTTCCCCCTCTTTTTAAAATAAACGTGGTGGGTGTAAAAGATTCGGCACAGCCGAATATAATTTTCTTGTCTTATTTTAATAATTTTTATTGTAAGAACGGAATGGGCACAAACCGTTTTTGCCTATACCTATATATAATAATGAAGGCAAAGATGGACACCTAAAATATTTCAGAATGGTGTTTGCAAGATTAAAAAGTATCTTAATATAAGACGAAATAAATGCATTTTTGGGACGATATCTGAATCCTTCGATATAATATCTACAAAGAAGGTAGACATTCGTTCCGAAATTAACAAAAAAAAAGAAACATTTCTAATGGAACGATACAGCGACAGCTATTCGAGAAGATCGAAATGAGTTTTGCTTCAAGTGTTTTATTAAATCATTTTAATAACGAAGCAAAATGACCTTTTGCAGTCGACGCATCAAATATAGCTTACGAGGGTGTTTTGGAGCAAGCCATTACGACAAAATGGTGCCACTTTTCAAAAAAAAAAATGTTCTTATAAAAATTAACAGTGGCTTTCTCACTTCATAAAGCCAATACTTAAAAAAAATAAAACATGTTTTCACTACTTCTACGTTCTAACTACGTTCAATCAACTTATCGACACATTTGGTGCCCAAACCTGAGATCTTTAATGGAAATTCAACGAAAGTTCTTTCGTTCTTAAAACAGTGGCTGGTATAGTTCCATATAAACAGGTATTAAACTTATAGTTCTGAGATCTTCATGTGTATTAATCCTTTAAAATCGTCGTATGGATGGGACACTTTTACTCATCGATACATCTTGTAAAAATTATCGCTCGGAATTACCTCAAAGAAACAAAAGCTCAAAACAGTATTGAAAAATTTTAGCTGAATTATAGGACCACCGTAACTATGTCATTCAATGAATTTTTGCTGAAACGTCAAAAACGACTCTCAAATTCGTTGCTGTGTTATGTTGTTTATACACAAAATGATGAGGTAGGTATTATGACTGTTGATATTGTGTGGGACAAGCGACGTGTGCTAAGTCCCATGGTAGCAGCCGATTTGCAGACCGTGGTTGTAGTAGTAACGTATTTTTAACGTAAATTTTTTTGGTTTATACTGAATACTAACGCAAATTTCTTCTAACTGACATCTACTTTGGTATCACCGAGGGAAAATCACCAACTAAATTTGCCCAGTATATTACCGAGACACTTTTTAATGACAATCTAGTAGTGAAAGCAAGGTCGCTGCCGTCATAAATATATTGAAACTGTGCTTCGGTCGGCCGCACAATGTCTTACAGAGTCTTATTAAAGATAATGCATTTTTGCGCTGATGCTAGGTTCCCTTGGTATACGAAATATAATTGCAAAAGATCTTACTTATAAATTACCGAGTCACACTAAATTGAATCGAACGGCGATTACTTTATTTATTACTTGGGATGAAAGAGATGAAAGAGTTCATACAGTCATCTGTCACACTCCCTAATGAGAAACTTCACAAGCGTTGCTTAATCTAAAGTAGAAAACACACATTTAACATCAAAATGCACAGGATATATCACACGCGAAGAGAATGTCTCAATCAAGATCATGTTAACAATATCGAGCAAACAAAGAAAAAAATAAATTCATCATAAAAAACGTCATGAAAAGAAAATATCCATATTTAATTGGTATTCCACTAAAATCACACCGTAATGCGCAACTGAGGCTGTTCTTAGGTACAAACAACTGAAAACTAGTAAAACCGATCACCACGAAATTCATCTAAGCTGAGCTTGGCTATAAAACTCTGTACACACATGCGAGTGCGAAGGACAAATTGTGGCATTGAACAATAGTTTTACTTTGAAATACCAATCTAAATCGGACTGAACGTAACTGGCAGACGAGCAATTACTGTGCCCAGAACTATTCATCACCCACCTTACCTTTTGATCTACTTCAGCCCATCGTTATGTCACAGAGACGTCGAAGCTGGGCCCGATGATCCCTAATTTAACTTTTCTCAAAACAAAAGTTAATTTAATTACACATATTTAAAAAAAAATGACAATTATTATTAATGGTATTAAAAACAATTATCTTTATAATCTTTATAAATTCTTAGTATAATTTGTTAATAATACAATATGGACATCCAAAGCGATAAAAATGTTATAATCATAATAATGATATATATAATTTCATAAAAGAAATGTTCACGATTTAGATTAGTTATTATATAATAATAAAATACAATCTTTTCTTTTGTTGCTTATTTTAGGTACAGGCGATTTTGAAGCACGTTGGTAGATAATTTGTAAACAATTCTCTTCCAATATTCGTTGACGTTTTATTGGGTCCTTTTTCTCTTTCCGAAATATTTAAATAAACAAAGTTCATTCATTTATGGTTTTTATGTAAGAAGTATAACTTCATAATATTTTCTAAAATTTCTTGAGCTTTTCTAGTTTATTATTTTTTTGTCCGTGAATTATATACTTATTTAATTTTTTTTTGTGTAATTTTGAGTTTATTTATTCATTTTTCTTTTCACGTTATCGCATGCTATCATGATCTCATCAGTTTTCTTTCTTTCATATTTATTTTCAATATTGATTTAATTATTTTATTCATTCCTGTAATTTTTTTTGTAATTTTATCAAATTGTTTACATTAAGTAGCTTAATTGATCCGAAGCGCTTATAAATTGTCATTGTCAACCTACAGAATGTTTTCATCCTCACTATTGACAATAATGGTGGTATGCAAGCTCATAATAATTAACGATGTTTTATTTGTAAATAATTAGTAAATGTTAACGACACTAGAAAATTTTAGGATAAAAATGCAGACGACCATTGCAAAGCATATGGCGTTGAAATTATTAACCATTGGGTACTGTTTTGCTTTATTGAACTGTTTTGTGTGTTTTTGTCAATGCAAATCTATATAACAAAATTAACATTTTTCCAACTATTACTATTGCTACAGTATCTAACGCAAACCGTATGTTCAACTTTTCTTTTCAAACAAATTAACACATGGAATTTTCTTCATACTTCGTCTTCATTTTATAATTTTGCTTTAAACCTATTAAATGCCATTCGTTACCGACACGACTTTGTGATAAAAAAAATAATTTTATAAATACATACCATAGGTGCACGTTGTAATTGTCTTATGCGTGGCAACACTTTTTAAACTGATCGATGACACAACAACAACTAAAAAATCGCCGCCATTTGTGCCGATCATATTTTGATTTTATACAGCCTTATGAAATTAATACATTTTGGTTCGCATGATTAAATTTGTATTTAATTGACAAATTTTTCAGGGCACTTCGCATTACCAAACAGAAGCTGACATGGCTATATAAACGATCAAAACAAAATTTAAACGCTAATGCTAACACTCTGTTAACAACACATGTGACTACATTTCGTGTGAAATTATTATCCGAAGTATGACTGGGTATTGTTTTTCAATTACAAATCCATAAAAAAATAAACAATTCTTTCTTTTTGTGTTTCCATTCTACAAAGTTTACATTTGCAAATGTTAGCTATAAAATTTTCACCACAAAAGTTTTTTTTCCTTAACATATTGGTTAAGGGAGAAAACACGGTAGCAAAATTGCGAACGGATTTCGGTAGCGGATAATCCCAAATAGCATGTACCTTATCAGGATCTGTCTCAGTGGTGCCATGTCCGATTATATGTCCCACGCATTTTGTCTGCAAGCACTTAATCTTTCCAAAACTAACAGCTAAATTAGCTTTGCGCATACGTAAGGCAATTTCGAATAATATTTGGAGATGGTCCTCAAAACTAAATAACTAGCAAACCACCTCAGTAGATAAAAACTTGATAATGCAGGCGAAGTACAATCACTTTATTCATTTAACGGTACATGGTTTGAGGTGCGTTGTATAAACCAAAAGGCATTGTCGCAAATTGATATACAGGTACAGGCACGACGTTTCGTCTAAAGTTGTCTGCCCAAAGGCGTCTTTAAAACAAAACTCGTAACAAATTATACTTTTCCCTTTAACTTCGAATAGAATTTCGAACACCGAGATTACTCATTGGTAGATTTTGGTGTGGCTGCTTGTGTACTTGAAGGAGATTTCACCTCTTTTTGTAAAGCTATTGACGTAAATTGCCAGAATGTCATACTGGAGAATTTGATATCCAGAATGTTCTCTCTAGTTGCCTTTTTTCGATTTAAAACTAAACGGAAATCGATGAAGTGGATGAAGTTCCCCGACTAAACTCATTCATCAAACCCATTCCATAAAAAGTACACCTCGTCTGTATATAATAACCTTCGACTGTTATCACCGTACCCTGACTCTGCAAAATTATAGAGCATATCATGAAAGAACAATTTGATTCATTCGGTAATATTAATGCCATGAATGATGCCCAGTTCGGATTTCGGTCTGGACGTTGCACCTCGTGATTTTTCACTTCCTTCACCAACTCCACTAGAGATAACATCAATTCTGGTATTAGCTGTGTTCTTATCGCTCTAGACCTAACAATACCAGTTGACAAAGTTCCATGTGCTAGGCTTATTAAGAAATTGTACGACAAATTCAACTTTTCACAACGTGCCTGTAAGCTTACGTGTTCGTATGTACGTCGATTTCCGGTCGTAAACAGTTTGTTCTAGTGAATGACACCAAATTTTGTTTCAACGAGACTTCGTCCGGTGTACCACAAATTTCCTTTTTGGGGCCCCTATTGTTTAATCTTTTCGCAAAAGACCTTGAGGATTTGGTTAGTTGCGACTGTGATTTTTTTTGTGTATGCAGATGACATCATCCTATGTTATAAAGATAAGACAAATAATTTTCATTCATTCGAAGGCGAGTCTTTTGCAATCGTTAACTCCTCAATGATTGATGACATACTCTGCATTAACTCCAGTAAGTCTAAAGCTCTGTTCTTCAATTCCTCTCGTGCTAGGTCATCTAATTTCAATATAAAAACGTCTGGGAATCCCATTGATTTTCTATATTCAATCAAATGCTTTGGATTAATCCTTCATCGCAAACTCAACTTTGACCCCCATATGGACAATGTCTCTGCTAAAGTCTATTTTATACTCCAAAAATTGTACCATCTAACCCTATATCTGCCTCTGCAGGTTAAACATACTATTGCGCATTCACTCCTTACGACACACGTTAACTATTGTATTGAAGTCTTTTCCGGGTGCTCTAAACTTAGAGGGATCTCAAACTATTGTTAACCGTATAACGCGCTTTATTTATAATGTTAAACTTAGGGACCATATTTGCTCCTTCGTTCATGCTTTCTTAAAATTCTCCTTTCCTGATTGTCTTTAGGCTGTTTATCTATCTCTACAAAATTAGTCAGTTTCGATCCCCAAGTCTTTTAATTGCACGACTGCAGTTCTCTAGGTCGAATAGAAATCCTTTCATATTAATACTACGTTGTTCTAACTCATGTGTTGAAATAACTCTTACGGTTCGTGTTGCTAGACATTGAAATGCGTTACCACTGAGTTTGAAATAATTTAACATTTAAGAGAAAACTGACCGCACACTTACACTTGTAACGTCTATCCTGTCGCTGCTAAAAATTTGGTGATTATAGATTTCTTAAAGGAAGATGATTACGTTGTTAGCTATCTAGCTGACTTGTATATTCACTTATGTTGTGGATTCTCTTTTCATATGAATTGTATCTGTATAACTGGATCATAGGCCTTTAGTCTTTATAGTTACTTAATAACAAATGAAATGAAAAAAGGAAATGTTCTTTTGACTATTTCCTGACTATAACATACTTTATACGCTTTTACGACATAATCGGTTTTTGGCACAAAGATTCAACTTTTTACGTCTTTCAAGTAGTGCGCATGTATTTATTTCCTTAATAAGTTGTCCAGTCTTTGGATAATCATTCGTGGTCACGGTTCCGCACTCGTGGAGCCGTCTAAACAACGAAATAGGATCATTCTCGTATGATTCACTTATGCACAAAAAAAACTCACTGAACATTATAATAGAACCTGGGTCTAATCTTAATCCGTTGTTGACTTTGTGCCTTTTATATTACACAATAGTAATAAATAAAAAAATAAATGACAAAAAATGTGGAGTGAGTGCACCCAATTCGCATGAATTTTTGAAATGTCGGGCCGCATATACCAGCCCCAGTTTTGCCATTTTCCAGTTCCGAATCATCAGAGTACCGTTCTTGTATTATTACACCAAGTTGTCCATCCTATTCGGCACGCTCGCTCTGAATCGGTGGGACAGCAATGGTCTTGCAGCACAGTGGTGCAGTGTTTTAACAAAGGGTTTATCTATGAACTCACTTAGCACTTCCAGAAGATCTCTGAAATTGTCCGTTTTTAATTTTTCTATGTTCGGTAGTCTGATTACGCTGAGACAAGCCTCTCTTTTTATAACAATGGGGATTATGCGTAGCGGCGTTTCTACAGCGTTCCCGGAACAACTTCTCATAACTCCAGTTATGCCTAGGCATGCGAGATGCTGGCTCAGCGCCATCGCCGCCTTTGTTGGCTTAAAATTATGCCGTTAGATCGGAGCTGCGTAGGTTAGCATAAGGAGAGTTATGGTGGTATAGAACCTATAAATCATTCTGATCTTGGATAATGGATCTTGAGAGAAATAAAAACCAATACCGAGCTTGCAAATTTTAGCGCGTGTAAAGTGAAATATAAAAATAAGCAGAATTTAGTGACATTGCAATTGCAATATTTTGACCTAGAGAATGTCACTTGCGAAATTGTTCTAAAAAACATACTTAAAAATAATTTGTTCTTTGTAATTTTTACACTACCGCCTTTGATTATATCGATAGATTCTAAACCATTTTCTGCAAGTCGTTTGCGGTTTCAAAATTGAGCTTTTCATTCAAAGACTCGTCAATCACACAAGAATCAATGTTTCTAAAAAGTTCTACTTCATTCTCTAGCTATAGCCATGTAGATTAAGTTATTTTTTCTCCAAACGTCATGTGTTCCTTTAATTTCCATCTTGTGTCTAAGGACTTCAGATTCATTTTGAATATATAATATTATAACATATTAACTAAGCTTTCTTTAAGCTTTTGTTGCAAGGTCCCATGGTAAAAAACTCACTTTAGAACTATGAGTTTAAGAGATTGACCCTTGACCTTCTTTCTTTCTTTCAATTCTTTTTTTGTTAATGAATATTATACCAATTTTTATTTATTTATTTTTTAATTAAATATGTGTACGTAGTATTCTTGCATTTCGTAATTGCCACTCCTTTCATCCAGTCAGATGAAGTTGGCACTAAAAAAATTTTCCAGATCACTTATTAGAAGATAACACTGATTTATATGGCTTGGATAAAATTTTCGTTTCAATATATTTTTTGAATCTTGGCAATATTTATAAAATATTATTTATACTTCCACGTAGTATCTGAGAGGACTGGATACTTTTTTTTTGTCTACACATAGTGGCCAATAACTCGGCCATACCTTGACGGATGTTCGTTTTCATAGCGTCAAGATTTTGAGGATTGTTCGCATAAACTGGATTGTTTGCGTAACACCATAAGAAAAAGTCCAGTGGTGAGAAATCGCATTATCTTGGTGGCTAATTACGTTGATCATAGTGCTTGTAATACGGAAAACATAGCAGTTAATAAACGATCGATATGGTAAGATGACAAATATTACACAATACGTGTTATGCCCTAGATGACAGTTCTGTTTTACATGTGTTGCTGAAAGAAGGTTGCCAAATTCGGACCGCGATATGGAGATATTATATATATTATTTTATTACATTTCCTTCTATCGAAAAAACAATTTTCAGTAAAGTTCTTCTTTTTATGCTGCGTGACAGAGCTTCCTCTTAATACAGTTTTTATATACATTAACACGGGTATATGTACGTCTACTGTAATCGTTTGCTGTATTTCTAAGCGTCGTTCGCTTGAATGAAAAAAAATTTTGCTATCATGTTGAGATAGATATATAGAGAGATTTAATAGATTTCCTAGCGAATTCATTTAAATTCGTAGCAATGGCCTGTTTATGGTGACGTATTTGTATTGACGTATATATTATGCAACAGTTTTATTATAGCATTCTTAGTTTTAAGTGCGCAATATCGTACACATTTGGTTGTCAAAAACGTGCAAAAGCAAATCATTAGGTGTGCTTCCCTTACCAAATAATAATATAATTCATATCTCCGTACATTTCAAGAGTAAAGTCACTGTAACAGCCTAACAAAGGGTTATAGGGATGTAAATATTTTCCATCATTTTCTACAACTTTTCCCATCTTTCTGCTAACCTGGCGATACCACATAGAAAGAATTTACGATCCCTTGAGTCTGTTCATGAATCGAACCATTTTCGCGCTTCTTGAACTTTGTGGAACCGCGTGCCAGCCAAGCCATGCTGCATTGATCTGAACAAGTGGTAATCAGAAGGTGCTATGAACTTCCCATTCGAACTGCAACAGTGTATCCTTAATAAGACATGCAACGTGTGGCCGAGCGTTGTTATGCAAGAGTATGATTTTGCGTCTACTACTCGTTATTGCTGGTCTTTTTTGGAACAATACTTCGTTCAGTTTGGTCAATTGACGTTGGTAGGCCTCCGCAATAACAGTTTAATTCGGTGTTAGTAGCTCATAATACGCTACAACTTGCTAATCCCATCATATGCGTAGCAAAACCTTATGGCCATCAAAATTTCGCTTCGGTGTCAATGTGGCTGGCTCTCCTGGACTAACCAATGATTTTTTGCATTTAGAATTGTCGTAATGGATCCGCTTTTCATCGCCAGTTACAATACGCTATAGAAAACTATTCCTTTTTGCCTGACAAGGAATGAAACCGTGATGTTGAATGGCTTCGAAATGACATTTTCGATCAATTCAAAAATTTTAAACGGTTGAAACCAAAACCGACGATTGCGATAAAATGGAACAGCATAAGTTTCTAAAAGTTTTTGATGGGCTTCGACAGCAGACTTCTTCAAATCAAACAAGAAAAATAGTAATTCTCGAAAATGCAATTTTGGGCGTTCCATTAGTAGGGTCTGTATAAACTGAAGAAGTTAATAATACTAAGTGGAAAATTATTATTTCAGATACAGGAAGATCGAAACCATCAAATTCAACCCTTATGTACACTGGTATTTCTCATTACTTTATCGCTTTTACCTGTAGAAATTGATGGCCAAAATTCAATATATCTTAAAGTAACAGAAAAAAAATTAAAGTAGGAAAATAACACCAGCGTAACCATTCGTGCAAGGCGCGTTTAGTGTAAGAATATGTGTGGCACAGGACGTAACTGGTCCAAATTTGAAATTTTAAGAAATAATTTAATGTACATGCCTATATCTAGACAATGAAGAATAGGATTTTAAAAATATTGAGTTTTGTGTGATTGGCAAGTGTTTCACTTCCGGCCAAAAAAAGACACTCTTTTATTAACAAAAAAGTCATGGAAATTGCCGTATGTTATTCTCTCGGGAATATTTCTTTAAGATACTGTAATAAATTCGGAAGAAAATATTAATATGGCATAAGGTATGCTGCGTCCCAATTTCAAAAATCGTGTTTGGAGATCAACGCGTTTAAAGTTTTTCCAACAGGTGTGAACTTGACACAGGCCACCTTTTTGGAGCGCTTACGAAAATCCTGAAATTTCATGGAAAAAAATTTGCATCAGATAACGAATTTTTACCATATTCTGAAAGATTTAAAATATGTAAGCAAAATATTCTTTGGGGCCCACAAATTTCAAGCCAATGCATTAAATTTCAATGTGAGTATGACAGTTGAATGATCTACTAGGTGATTAATTTAACTTTTTTACCACTAGGCATTAAAATTTGAGACATATTTAAATGAGTTGCAATTGTTGTAAATCTGCTAACGAGTGAAGAACATGTTGTTTTTTACTTAGAATGCGTTGCACAATGTGAAATAAATCGCGTCTTCGAAATATGCTTGTTAAAACCGATCTCAATGCACCGTAAAGTGTGTGTTTTATATTGTCAGATTACAAATAATTCCTCCTTTATGTACACTTTGATTTGGACATAGTAGAAAAATTTGATATATTTTGTGATTTTGTGAGTTTCAAGCCAAAGTAAGCCTTATCGATAAGTGTCCAAAAAGCTTAATCAGTGAAAAAGAAAAAGAAAAAAGATTTTGATATTTTGAATTCTGGATGGATTTGGCTCTTAAGATATAATTTATAGAAAGTGGATTAGAACGACATAAAATTCAATTGTAGCAATTCGAAATTCGTTCGAATGACATTCCAAGTCGATATGGAACTAAACACATTGAAAGCGCGTTCATTGTTTTTGTTTACATTGCTTTCTCATTGTACTCATTGTGTTTTCAGCCTATCCCCGATGTGCAACGGTCTAAATAATGTCAATAAATAAATAAATAATTTCAATAGTATAATGATCGAAGCATCCTTCCATCTGCTTGTAATCACCGACGTAGCGTTCGGCATCTACCAGTTTCATCAGTTTATTTGACACTTCGAAATGCTAATAGTATCGTCTTTTCTATTTTAATCCATACTCACGACGAAGTATGCCATAAACAGAAGTCACATAATTAATAGTTTGTATTAAGATGTTGCCAACACATTTTTTCTTACGAGGCGAATATAGGTTTTTTATTTGTCTTTATTATATATATATTTTTTTAACTGCTTCGCAAATTTGCGAATACTATGTAAACATATTTACTGCCGTTTTGGTTCATCAAATAAAACAGTACCAAACAAAGCGTAATTCCATTATGTGGTTAAAATGAAAGAAATCGGTGAAAAACAAAAGACTAATCGTCTACAAAAAAATATTCCCAGAACGAAACCATCCTTAATCCAACCAATCATTGGATCTGGTGTGTTTTGTTTACTTGATTTTTTTTATAGACTCTTGCCATACTTGTTGATTCTGTGATTTGGCGAGCCAACATCAAGCTACCGAAGGTTGCTAGGAAAAAATTTCAGTAAACTGACAAAACTCCAACCACATATGTCAAGTAATTTCATTAACAAGCCCTGAAGAGATGGCAAGGTCGGTCAAATGGCATGTTAGCACAAACATAAAACAAAACGCAAAATAGAAAAAATGGAGTGCCAACATAGAGCGAAAGAGAATTTTACGTACCCTTCACCAAACCCGACTATGTTAAACCAAGAGAACTTTTTAATTATGTGCGTACCAATAGAAAGGTTGAAATATTCCTTTCTCCAAAGTATTTGAATTTTTATGGTAAACATTGGATTCAAATTTCAGATCATTAAGAGTTTAAAACCCTTTAATGCCCTCCTTTTTTTTCTAGTTTCGAGTTTTCGAGTTTCGGGTTTACTTATTGTAAGCAAACCGAATATGGAATGAAAAAACCAATAGATAAGTTTCCATCGCTAAGTCGGCGGGAAGTCTCGAACTGATAAAATACGCATATAGAGTATATACAGTATGTACCCTATTCCTAGATGTCACCAACAGGATAAATTAATATATGCTCCATGCGTTTAATACTTACAAAAATTTCTGGTTCTTCTTTCCCAAAAATCTCACAAAATATCAACAATTGTGAAAAAAACCTGTCAAGGGGAGAATAATAAAAATAAGAGAAAAACAGCAAAAATTGACTAATGAATGGAGGAGAATTTGTCGTTTGTGCATAGAAAAAGTGTATCATATATTTAAAAATGTGTTTGTGTTGGTGTCAAAAACTGTTGTAACAAATTCGAATACAGATTATTTAAATAATTGTTACCAGATGGTGAAATGGAATTGCATAGAGTACAGAATTTAAAAACAGATAGCATTAAGGGTTAAAAGCTCATATATTAATTAATCGTACTCTTTTTCTTCTTCAAACTAATCGAAACGCATTTGCTGTAGTATAACTTGCCAAAGTAAGAAAAATCTTACCTCCAATCTACAATATTTATGTCAACATTTTTTTTCAATATTTAAGACCAATATGTGTTTAAACTCAAAAGAACTGCTTGGAATGAACTAGTAATCTAATTGAAAACGAACATAATGAGGTGAAGCCATTAACTAGCGTTAGCTAGCCATTCAATGACAAAAAAAGTTGTATTTCTTCTTGCACTCTCTGCCGGGCAACAAAACTTATTTTCCTACTTTAGAATGAGAAACCTCAATCTCTTCTCTCATCTTTAAATAAATAAACAGCACATTCTAGTGGTGCACACTTACAGCACTTTTGCGATAATTTTCAGAGAGACTTAAAAGGGTTAGTGTCTACGCACAATGTTTTTTTCATGATTTAACGTGCTATAACTGTATTTATGGGAAGCACAACTAGTTCAGAACGTTTCGTATTCACCACATACAAAAAAAAAAATAGAAAAATAATGGCAGTATTTGATTAATACTATTTGATCGAAATTATTTGATACTTCTGTCATTAAACAATTTTTGAGTTTTTTTTATTCAGATGGGAGCTTGTTTATATATATATGTTATATATATATATATATATATATATATAATAAATTTTAGTTTAACAAACGTGACTTTTACCATAGACTCGAGATATGAAAAGGAAACATTTCTGAGTTAAACATTTTTTAAAGTAAACCAGTGACATTTGCAAAATTTTAGCAAATACATGATGACACCCTGTTTTTGTGTTTTTTTTTTTCTATCCTCTTTTTATTTGTGATATCGGTTTTACTTGACTTACATAATTTGCGTGATTTGATACATTTTTTCACTTTTTTCCCATCAGTGCGTATGTACATGTATGATCAGCCATTTTTTCTTATTGTATATACATATTAATTTTATTATAACGTACATATTACCCCCTTTTATTAAGATTAGTTAATTAGCGACCTACGAAGCGGGTACATACATGACTTGTGACTACTGAGATAAGATTAATTTTAAAGTGAGATTAATGATAAATTAATTATTTTTTCTACTTAGATACATAGTTTTTTAGATTATTTTTACACAAAATCGTGACCAAGAGAATTGAAAATTGTATTAGAAACTAAAATTCCATTATTAAACTTGAGATAAGCCGGAAGAGGCACTGCGATTGCAGGATTCTTAGTGGATGTTCACATTTCGACTTATTCGACTTCGTGGCCTAGATTATTTTTGCTTAGATTAATTGTAGAATTCAGAAATTGAAAAAAAATTTGCTTTATGAGTGGAAATATAAATGTGAACAAAATAGAATACGGGATGTTATATATTCGCTACAATGTAAAAAATATTAGATTAGATGTTTTGAGCTTATAAAAACATAAACACTCAGTCTACATACATTTTAAAATGAAATGTTTTCTTCTCCACAGTGAGATGTTCAACGCAGGCATATAATTTCCTAAGCAAACCCCCACAAGTATAATAGTTCGACTATAGTACTAACGTCTATTCGATATATTTTAATATCGCATACACTCAAGCATATATTTCTCGTGCCTAGCCTTTATGCTATGTACCAAAAATGCAAAAATCGTGCTCATTTCAGTTTTTTTGCTCCCTTAGTCTCATACCCTTAGCCTGTTTGAGCTCTTGTCTTGATGTACTACAGTAACAATTCTCTATATAAAAAGATGGTGTATGTCGGTTGGTAGAAAGATGAAGTACAGCAGCATTGAAAACTAGAGAAACGGTCGAATTTTGCAATTACAGAAAGTCATTAGAGACGATTGCCAAGTTTTTTATGTTCAGAGCTGTTTATTTATATAATTTTATATTTTAAGTGCATATAATTTTATACGAATATATCTTTTTTTTTTTTTCTATTTATATTCTACCAGCGTAGTTTTTTCGCTTTTATCTAATTTCACGGATATATGAAGTTAATCAATCATGGCTACTTATGTTGGATTGAAGTAAAAACGAATTTTCGACGAAATACAGAAACAGCGAAGTTTTGAAACATGTTCTAGTATTACACTAGAATGGAAAGATGCTTAAGATGAAAGACGAGAAGAATAGAACAATGATGCAATCATTTTAAAACAGCAAACGTCTGTAACGGGATCTAGGCTAACTTAATAATTTTTGACTTTCTAGCGGTTCATTCCTCATGCATTCGTGGCCTGGAATAAATACGCCGCGGTTAGTGTCTTGATGCAAATAAGACCGCCGGAATTGGTTGCCTGGTTCCGACTTCTGCTCGTCGGTTTAGGGGTGTTCTTAACCACATAGGGTCTGCCCGTTCAAGGAGAATTTGCAGGTTGCAGTTGGACTAACTACTCAATATAGATTTTTCGTGGGCGGCGATATGGGCGACAGTCCATCGCCTCCTAGCCAACCCAACATGAAGATTACAGAACGAAGAAATCTCCGTAAGCTACACACTTGCCTAGCTACTAACTTCCATTGCCTAATGTGCTCTTCTTAGCAAATCAACAGATAAAGGTTAAAAATAATAGAAAAAAATATTTGTTGGCCAGCTTCAAGAATTTATCTGCAGCACAATAACAAGAAGATAACAAAGTTTCCAGTAACGGCAATAGCAGCAGCTATTTGTCTTCAAGCTTTATGTAAAATATGGGTGTCTTCGATCACGCTGGGTTAATTCCAAAAAAAAAAAATATAAATAAATAAAATGGAAAATTCTATGGCATCGTCAGAGTAATATTCACTACACGGCATGAAAATATCTCTAAATGTGGAGGATTCAGAAAGAGCTTTCGATTTATTTGTTTTCTATCCTTTATATTTACTTAGCGTAGGGAAAATCCAATTACTTCAAAATTAATAATTTTTGATTCAGTAAATTTCCTAGAATGCCTTATGGGTGCATTAACCCAATTGCAACAAGTAAGAAAGTTATATGTAGCAACGAAAAAACTTTCAATGTTTCTGCCAAATTTGAAACCGATATCTTCATTTTTGCGGCCAGAAGAATGTTTATCACAAACATTAGATAGTCAAACATCCAAGCCGGCGGACACGTCTAGGTGGATTTCGAATTCCATTCTGACTAAGGATAAAGTGGGTCGCACAATAATACGTCTACAATGCGAATTCTATCTGAAGTGCGCCAGAGGGCAGAGTTGCACACTCAAATAGAAGCAAATTGTCAGTAGCTAATTAATAATAACGGTGATAACGCACTGATCATTACGATAAAAAAGTGATCGATAAATTTTATTCAAGAGATTAGGGTTTTTTACTATATTGTCCTTATTGCATTGTTTTCATTCTTAAATAACTTAAAAATGATTGAAGTGTAAAGAAAATAAATCAATAAATAAGAAATACATGCTGCATGCATATCAAATATATTAATATATTTGAAGTTAACTAATACAAAGAAAGAGGTACAATTTGATTGTTATATTGGTTGGTCAAGGTCAGTTAATTAATTTATGTTCATCTATGTAATCATATATATAATATGTATTGATTTTATATAGTGTTTCAGATTCAGTTCAAGAGCACGAGAAAATAGTTTATAAGGTATTTATATATGTGGAGATGCCTATAATTTTTTTTATAAGATAGTGTGTGAAGTTTCAACATATTTTAAACAATTCTTTAAATTTTTCTCAGTAGATATGTGTGAATAAGACTACTTTTTTCCTTCACCAAGAAAAATAGTTCTCGGAATCGGCCTTTTAAACGTTGCCCTTATATGATAAACATATTGTCCTGACGTAATCATCTACGAGATACATCAACAACATGAATTAATGACCATAGATATAGTGCGCGTCGATCATCATAAACAATTACCAATTATTTGATAATCGCGTAACGGAAACTTCAATTCGTAACAGTGGCAGTTATAAATGTAAATTTGGCAGGACCACGAAAGTTCAGTGGTAAATATACGTATTCAGTCGTCCTTTTAACACCAAGGACGTTTTTTGAAATTTGCTCGAATAATAGACAATAGTGAGTTGAGTACGTTTTTAAATTGCTGACAATTCGCATCAGTTCATACACCACATGAAATGTCTTCGGTTTAATTACGAAATAAAACAAATTTTCACGTACATAGCAACTGCCGGGGTTTGTCTCCATTGTAAATTTTTTACACCCAACAAAGAGAATAAGGGAAAGAGATGTCCTCAACACAACCTGCAGTAAGAACATCTCTGTTTTCAAAAACGTAAAAAAAACCTATTATTCTTAAACTACAGTAGACACAACGTTCAACATTTCTGCGTGTATTCTACAAACAATCTTGTAATACATGTACAAATATGAGAAATAATCGTCCGAAACTACCAAGCGTCAGAGATCCTGTAGATTATGTATATTAATAATCAGATTCAAATTCGATATCAGTATAGACAGATTTCTCCGTCCATTGGTCTATCTGTCCGATTGCTTATCCGTGTAATATCCGTGGTAGACAATCTCTCGATCGCACAAATTCAGATATCAGGTTTAAATTTGCCAACAATATTGAAAGGTCTAGGATGCAGATTAGTACTTAAAATGATCAGATCGGCCAAGATCACGCGTATAAAGGAGTAAAATGGAAACCCCTCTTGATAAAAGGAAAAAGTTAAACACACTTTGTTCCATGTCAATTAAAACCAATATTTTTTCTCTTAAATGTTTCATAGCTCCTGAAACTTCGCTATTTTATTCTCTATGTCGGAATTTGAAGACGTTGCGCAATGCATTCATTCCAATGCAAATATTCAGTGTGCGGTCACCACAGAGCTCTCAACATTTACATTATTTGCACGATTTCTTAGATAATTTACATAGCAAGAAGCCCCTTTTCTTAAACAGATTTGATAAAAGGTTATTTCCAAATTCCTATTGAAGAAGCAAATATAACAAAAACGGTGTTATCGCATTAACAGAACTTTTTCATCAAATTTGGTTTGTGTAACGCCGCATACACATTTCAAAGGTTTATGCATAAGGTTCTCAAGGACCTCGAGTTTTGTTATGTTTATATTAATAATATACTTGTCGCTTCTGAAGACTTGAAAGAGCGTAGGGAACTCTCTTACTCTTTAATCGATTACGCTCTTATGACCTAACAATAAATGTAGCGAAGTGTGAATTCGCGAAAAAAAATTACCATCCGTAGAGTATTTAGTGATCGTGGAAGGATTCTGATTTAACCTAAAACGTGTGGAATGAATAGGGCAATATTACCTACCGGGAAATGTCTTAGTCAATTTCTTGGTCTTATCAACTTTTCTCGTAAGTTCATTGCTGAAGCAGCTGCAAAGTAAACTTCTTGACATGATCTACAAGAAAAACACAAGTCAGAAGAAAAACAATAAACAAAAAATCATTCAGATGAACTAAAAAATGCATTCTATTGTTGTGAAAAGCAAGTTACCCACGCTTCATGTCTATCCTACCCAATTGAAGAATCACCTCCATCGCTTCGAATTCATTAGTCGTTGGCAAAGGATCAGGAATTCGATGAAGAATTAAAAAATTTACATCAATCATCCTCGCACCCGTTGGATATAAAGAAAATCAAGTTACCGAATTCCAACTTAGAACTTTTTTGTGATTGCTTTCCGTCCGTTACAAGTCCATATGTGGCAGAGAAGTTCCGCATGGAAATTTTTTGTGTTACACATAATTCGCTACATTTAGGTTGAAAATCTTCAATTAAAATGATTACTAACGGCTCGCGCGGCAGTCAATGAAAGCAGACAAATGGGTAAAACTTTGCACGTCTTCACAGAAACCAAAAATATGGAGACCTATCTAAAATGCCAATCGGTTGTGTAGCGATCCCTGAAGAACGACTTAAACATACAAGTACTGACATCATCAATCCATAGACTCTCCAGATAAGTTCCAGCTATTGCCTTATACGCATTGAAATGTGGTCTGAAGCTATATCTTTGAAATATAGTAGAGTAGAGTCGGTTGCTACCGCAATTCTTCATAGCTGGATTTCCAGATTTAGCCTACTAACTCAAATTATAGCCCACGACGATGAAGAATTTGAGTCGTGCATGTTATGAGAATTCGCCAAAGCACTTAATTCCAAGTTCATCCATACAGCATCGCAAAGTAATGGTGAAACTGAAAAATGGCAACTTCTGAATGACTATCGAATGGCTTCCGATATCAATTTATGGTACAACACATACAAGCTTGCCAATTGAATTGACATGGAAATACATCCCGAACTATTGCTTAATATATCCCAAGAAGTGTATTTGAGACTTGATTAGGTATTGAAACCTCTACAACATGATGGATGATGAACTCGTGAAACTAGGTGAAGAACATGAAGTAATTAATCTTCGAAGCGGCAAAGTCATACGTTTCAAGCAAAATTCAAGCCGAAGGAGAATATTGCGTTGCAAAGAGTTATAAAGAGTTAGTAATGCTATTGTTTTAATATTGATAGTAATAGCTATAAATTTGTTTAATAAAATAGCAATCCTTCAAATTTTGATTTAAAAACAAAAAGACGTTATTGTATTCGATCGAAAGAGAATACAGAAACATATAAACTTATTTCTTCTTTTCTTAAGTTAGATTATACTGACAAACTCATAGAAAAGCGTAGTAGTAGTATACCGATAGCAAAAACATATAACTATTGAATTTGAATATTGATTTTGCACTCTTATCTTTTGACATCTTTTATATTTTAGTTTTTGATTTTCTACTTTTTTTTTAATAGAATAGTCGTTTTATCGATTTATGTTTTGTTTTCTCTATTGTTTCAATTGTTTATGCTTTCGGTATTTCAGACGAAAATCGAATTCAATTTTTCTTTTCCGGTATTGTTCCTTCCCTTTATGGAGAAAGTTACTCGTACCATTAAAGCAGTGACAAGCACTATTAAATAGACTCTACTAACTGATTTTGAGCGTATGTGTTCTGACATCTCAATTTTTTGTCAGCATTACAGAATCTTGTGGTTTATTGTCTGAATAAGAGACAATTTTTTATTAACTTTATCTAATTGAAAGTATTTGCTTAGTCTGATTGTAAAGCCTAAAATCTTTTTAATTGAACTTACAACATGAAAACTTTTCCTTTCATGGTTTTCTTGGCTTCTGTTATTTTCTACTTTGAAAAAAATTTTGTATTTAATTTCCAAATAAAACTTTCAAGTTCCTGCTAAGCAAACGATATCTTTTCTATAACACACATAGAGAGTCGGCATCAAAAACTGCACAATTTTATTTCAAAGTTTACACACGTCTATACTCTTTCAATGAGAAATACTGAAAGACTAAAATGACCTACTTGTAAATTCACCCTGGGGTTATTCGGCAAACTCTCTTTCCTGTTTGTACTTTCTCTCTTACTATTTGCGCCCAACGATAACAAAAGAAAATATTGCAAAAAGAAATAGATCAGCAGCTTTCGGATGTCATTGCCATTCACGTAGCCACAATGAAAAAAACAGGCGAGTGCACTACCTACAACCAATGCATACGAACGTCACAATTTTGTAAATTCCCGGAGCATCTTAGTTAGACACAAAAGTGAGTTTATCGAAACAAACAAGAAATTTAAAAACGCTCATTATATAAAAATTCAAATATAGGTGTAGGAAAACTCGTTCTGTTTTTGCAGTTAACTTCAAGAACATTTTTTTTTACATATTACATTAACTTTATTCAACCAGATATGTGTCATTTCAATCGATAACCGTTTGTCATTCTTCTGTCACACCAATGAAGTCATAACTACAGAACTGCGATTTCTGGGCAAAACCAGCTCTGTATCATCAAAGGAATTCATGAGAGGGAGCGAAAGAAAGCAAAAGAACTGTCGGATGCGTACGATATATATATCAAAGCATTTCGTATGTAATTCTACAAACTTACCACACTACTTATGCATAGTTTCTTCCGATGGTCGGCGAGGTTATCAATAGACTCAAATAGCTTACTAACATGCCCAGTGGTTCTCCTAAATCAAGTTTTGTGGATATAATCGTACTTTCAACAAGGGGAGAGGAACACAGAAATGCTTTCACTATTCGCGCTCATGAAGTATGTACACACAGGAATAAGCAAAAAGATATGAACACAATACAATATAGTACCAGGAATGCGGCTAGACAAAAATGAATGTTGAAGTCAACACCTAATTGAGTAGTACTGTTTCGATAAAACCAAAGCCCCCTCCACAAAGCTAACACTCATGGAAGGACTGCAATTATGAAATTCTTCCTAACGTCAGGTGTTCATGTTATTGTGCGTATCCTCTGCATGTACATATATTCCCGCGTTATGATCTTTCGGCTAAAGAAATGCACCGAGTTTTAAAAAGTTTAAGAAAAGAATGAGAATAGTATACAAAAGGAATAAGAGAAAAGTTTTGTTTAGTTAAAATTCTTTTTTAAATTTAACTTAAAAAGTAACACAAAACTGTGTAAAAAATTTGCAGTGCGTCAATCGTTCAATTTAGTCTAGATCGATTCTCTCTATCAAAGCAAGAAATAAAGAACAAGCAAAAAAGATTTGTTGTTGCTGACAGAGGGGGAAATCCGCCGATGTTCTTTAGCAGTAGTTTTACTTTTAGTAATATAAAACTCTCTGACTTATAAACGGCTATATTGAAACTTTACATAATATAAAAATTGGTGTCCAACAATTTTCTATGTTTTACGTAAATTATAAAGTGTTCGCAATAAATTTCACTTTTTCCCATTCTACTGTGACTTGCATTACTTGCTTTGACTGTGTTTCATTGCCAAAAAACTTTGCAACACAGAAATTGCATTATTCCTTTCTCGATCAATAGAAGGTTTTACAAATCCAATTCACCAAACCGACTTTATATCTACTCTCAAAAATTTTGATGAACCTAGATATTACAAATTAGCTTACAAATAAGGTAAATACTTAGACATAAGACAAGATTAAGAAAATAATGGCGAAATAGCAGTAAGACGTTGTACGAAAGGGATTTTAATTTAATAAAGCAACGAAGAACCTAGGTTTATGTCTAACTGAGGTAAGAAAAAAACCGCAGGCACACTTGACGGACATTACTTATGGAGAGCAAACAAAATAACCTAAGCGAGCGGCTAGGCAAATTGTTTATTGAATGGATAGTTTGGAAATTGGTACGGAAATGACATGCAGAAATCTACAAATTATGCTCATTAACTAAAAGAATCTTTTCAACCGACAAAATAACCTTTGTGTGACTTGAAATAAAGAAGAAATATTAAACTTTCTAGACAGTTACTATCCCATGCATTGGAGTACTAAACTAAACATTAAAAAAACCTCCTAGTTATGGTTGCAAGTGGGATAGCTTTTAAATCTTTCCCACCTAAGAGTTTCACTTTCTTAACGTTAATTTGTGTCAATAAAATTAAAATTAAATCACTCTTCAACAACATGGAAACGCGCTGAGATACCTATGGTGGCCAAACCAGAGATAAGTCTGTAAACTTGTACAGTTTAATTAGTTCATTAGTAACATTTTTTTAAATAATTAAAAGAATATATTTAGGAAGATTGCTTCTACTTCTGGAAGAAAAACTTGTTATTCTACTACTAGTCCAGTTTCAGGAATAAATACGATACAATTGAGCAATGCCATTTTGCCGTTTCGTACATCACAGAACCCATTGAAAAGCTTTGCGGTGCCGTATTCCTAGATGTGGTAAGGGTCTTCGATAATGTCTTCAACGATCCCATTAATATTTACTATGAACTACAAAACTGTATAAATGTAATATCAAAATAAATGCTAAGAAATGTACGCATAGTAGGTTTACGTTGGTCCCCAACCGTGGCTGAGTTGATAGAAGCGTCTCTAGCAAGTCGGTGCATTTGGGTTCAAATCGCATTGCGGTAGAGTTTTTCATAAGCAATACATTAAAGTAATAAATACACCAACGAGCTGATAGCTTATGTTGCTAGTGCTCAATACGTCTTTAGTCTAAGAATTAAATTCATTATATAGTCTAAAATATATTAGTTTGGGGAAAAAGAAATCCATCCAATCTTATATGAACTTCAGGACTTTATTTAACATTTCGAATTGGAAAATAATGGATTTCTTTTTCCCCAAACTAATATTAATAATAATACGTTTACGTTCTCGTTCTTCACTTTTTTTTCGAATGGCAACATCGTCGCTATTAACCACTGTGCAAAACATTTTAGCTTTACATATTTATCAAAGAGTAACATGGAGAAATCAATTAAATGCTAATTGCTAGAATCTTAACTTAATCTAAGGAATAAATGCTTTTTATACCAAAGTAAGCTGCAACTCATTTAGACCTTTGGCATAAAATAGCGAGAAACAGTCAATAACTCTAACATTAAAGCAAAGTATAAAAGGATTGAAAAGTCATTATACGCTGGATGTTCCATTTGGAAATTAAATTATATTTTTTCCTTAAATTATTTTAATTTTACATTAGTTTGTATAGTTCTTTTTTAATTTATTTAAACATTGTGAATTGTAGATTAAATATATAGTTTAAAATAGAAAGTTCTTTTACATTGGAATGTATATCAACAAATAGTATTTTAATTAACATAACACTATTACGTTCACATAAATTATCAACATTTTCCTCTAAATCTATTAAATAATGCAATCATAGTATATTTTATTAGCTATAAGCTAATTTCAATTCAAAAGGCTTTCCTTAAATTATAAATTTATACAGAGGCTACATATGCGATCGGCACGTTACTATTAACGGGTCCTTCAAACTATTCCACATTGTTAATCTAATTAATAACCCTTCAGATATTTATCTTGATTTCAGGTCGGATTTGTTAGTATTTTGCAGATTTTGTTCATATCTAATAGGTTGTAGCATCAAAAAAAAATAGAGGAAAAGGAATCCGCTCCCGTACTCATTTCAAATGGGCCTCGGCAGGTTTTCTTCTTTTTTCTGGCCTTAAACAAAATTTAGAAAAACATTACATATCTTATTAAATATTAAATACTATCTATATATAAATATATCTATGTATAAAGAAAATTCTACTAATCTAAAGAGCACGAATCGAATAATGAAGAAAGTACAAGAAGATAGAAAGAAAGAAAGAAGAAACATTTCGTAAAAACGAAAATTTTGGATAATTAAAACCGTTACTACTGATATTGGTCCTTTGAATCTTATATACAATATTGTAAAACACAGAAAAATGATGCTAATCGGTAAATAACCTTTTGCTATTTTGCAGCAGAAAACCTTATGATTTAAGAATTGTAAGGTAATATTCTGATCGCCCAGGATTTTTATAGTGTGAACTATGTTCAAACTAAAGTTCTAAAGGCCTGATACAAGCTTTAAAATAAAAATGAAATATTATCATCGATAAGGATTGAAATTTTTCTTCAATATTTGCAAAACTCGACAGCTATAGCAAAATACCACCGCTCTTGAAAAATTGACATTTAAGTGTGTATTAAATTACAAGAAAATTTTTTTTGAAAGCAAAAATTTAATTTTCTTAAATGTATTATTATATTTTTTTTTATTGCTATGAATAAAAGTTTTATCTCAAACAGAGCAAAAAGAAAAAGTAGTAAAATTCGATCTTGTCTCTCATATTTAGCAATCTTTTACGGCGAAATCTAATGAAATTGTTTAATGTTGGCAGCTTTATTCAGAGATATTGACACAATGTATATTATTCAAAGTATTGGCTATCGGCTATTAGCTGTGAAAGACAGAATCGCACGTTTTCCGCACTATGTATTGTTCAATAAGACAGAAACCGGTAAAAAAATTTATTACTTTGTGACCGAATTTTCACCAAAATCGTCATCACATAGTCAAACAATGAAATGTCGTGGCAATTGAAATCAAAAGGGGAAAAAATTTTAAACTAACTCAAAGGATTGTGAAATAACAAGACGTTTTTCTTTCCAACATTCAGCTAATCTTCCTTTTTAGACGTCTTTAAAATATTGGAGATGAGGAGGTTTTAAATGTTATTTTATCAAAAAATTCTATGACAGCGATGTGATTTCGGAGATAATTATCAAAACTACGTTTCTTTACATCCGAAAGCTTACATTTTAATCTATAATGCAATAGTTTTCAAGGAGACGTAGGAAAGATATTTAGTGAATTTTTCCGTCCGGAGATATAAGCAGAGGTAGTAACCAATAAGAAAAACGTTTTAATCAGGTCTTCATTACATTTATTTATTTAATAAAAATATATTTTGAGTTTCCCCTAATTAACTTTCATCGTTAGATAACTCCAGCAAGCGTTCTGGGTGTGTTGAATAATCATTAATGGCTAAACTTTCAAACCATGAAATGACCCCCTCTGATATTAGATCACCAACGCAAAGTTTTAAAATGTCAACATTTTTTGCAGGCGAAATAAGTATAAGATTGGAGTATGCAGGCTTCAGTTCCATGATTTTTGTCCTTCTGCGACCTCTTCTAGTAACATTAATTCTTTTATAATCAGGAGTATGGTCAAATCTGCATAATAATATTCCAGGGAAGCCTTTTTCGAATTTAAGGCAATTTATTTTAAGCCATGATAGTTTTTCACCATACTCAGTTTTGTTTCGGTTTTTGATAGTCGTATACTTCAGAAGATGTACTTGATATTAGCCTTTGTTCTTGTGTGTTTTAGTAGGCAATGCGTGTCCAATCAGCCATTGTGAAAATATTTTCTTTTTCTTCGCTGATTCTACTGCAAAATGTATCCAGTCATATTCCACATGGGAATGTCCTGACTCTAAAAATTTAAGATCCATTGTATTCAGATGGCTTATAGTTTGCACAGCGTACATTAAGTCATCTGTAATGAGCATCTTCAGTGGCTGAATATACTTTATGTCTGCCAGTATTACTTTCGGAAAAATATGCATTCAATACACGATCTATTTTGTCACTTTTAGCATCCACTTTTCTGTGTTTTAGAAGCGTTGCTTGCCCCCGAAGTCATTCTCATCATCGTATCTGCTAACTTAGGGAACAAGCTTAATTGAGGTATTTTCCATCTGCATCCATCTCTCTTCTAATATCACTGTTTAGTTTCCTCAACTTAGGTGCATCATCTTCGGTCTATAAATCTTTCGAAAACACGTCGCAAACACCATATTTCATTTTGCCATTGTTGTTAATCGTATAATTTGCTAGATTTATTGATGCATTTTTCTTAATCATTTTACCTAGTGGATTTAACGCTAGTTGCAGAAGACTGTAGTCATCTCCTACAAATTGAAAGCCGGCAGTATGAGAAATAAAAGCATTGATTTTAAAAATATCAGCAATGGATAATTTTTTTCATAATACTCATGAAAAGGTTCATTTAGTCATAAGACTAAACCATGTTTATGGAATAATAATAAAATAATAAAAATAATAAATAATAAGATTAACTTTGAAGTCATAGGCTGACCAACTCACCACTTGACTTCCTTCATCTTATATATTTATTGAAATCGCGATCGAGCAAGCTATGTAATAAATGGAAAAATTAGATTTACTACTAATTTGGTCGAAAATATCCACAATGACAAATTTCCCACAGAAAAAATGGACTCTCTTAGATTTAAATTAACTTAAATTGACCTTTAAGATTTTTAATAGTAACTGTTTGGTTTTTTGTTTGATTTATGGATATGGTCGTGCGAACATAGGTGAAGGTGAACATGAACGATACACGTTCAGGAGTATTAGTTACACCAGAAAACATGAGAAAAATCCTAAAAATTACTTCTGAATATTGGAAAGAGAAGTTGCATGAGATAGCTTATGTTGAAACATACGTAACAAATGGCATTGTACTCCCTAGATAAGGTTGTCTTCCAAATCGTATCGCCTATACCCATAGTATATAAAAGCATTAACGTACTACTGATTCGAAGCGCTATATGGAGCTGCTTGGGCACAACAAAGAACTTTTCCAAGCGGAATACAACTGAAGAAGTGTGCTTTATTACTGGAACAAACCGACAGTCTACTGAATGGAAAGGACATGGTATTTTAGAAGGTTGATGGTGCTTTACGTATCGAAACGGAAAAACTGGAAAAACCAAACATTCTCGCTTGTTCGATTGAAGAAGGAAGTTGCCGAGAAACGACCTCAAATAACGAAGAAAAAGGTATTCTCTCACCGAGATAATGCAGAGTGCCCCAAGTTGACGGCTACAGGGTCAATTGAAATTCGATTTGCTTGTTCGCTCGCTATTTCTTCCGGATTTGGACTTTACAGGCTTCAAAAGGACGCTCCAGGGAAAAGTTTGTATGAAATAAAGAAGTCATTGCAGAAAGTGAAGGGTGTTTTCAATATCTTGGATAAAAAACACATCGAAATATCAGAGAAGTGTTGGACTGTTTGTATCACTTTTGGAGTACATTGCTTTGAGAAACAAAGTTGAGTTTTGACGAAAGAATACATTGTCTCACATTATCCCGAGAATTATAGACTTATGTATTAATTAATGAGAAGTAAATTATTTCAATTGCAGAAGTGCACCTGTTTGAGAATTTAAGTCGTTGAGCTTAACTTGAAGAAACAAACAACTGCAGATGAAACAAAAATCAAAAGAAAAGAAAAAGAATTTATTAAATTCCAAAAAGTTAATTGCCATTGCGCTTGAAATAAAAATATTATAGGTGACCCATGTAAAAGGTTATAATAAAGCGAAGAAAAATAGAAAAATCTACACAATATTTATTTTACTTTTCGAATCAGTATATTTATTCAGATAAAAACGCAAAAGCATACATAAGTAAGTTATGGCGTCGACTTTCGGATGATAAACTGATACCAAATATTGTTATTAAATAAATAAAGCAGAGGAAATATTTGAACTCAATTTCGTATTTAGTGTATCAAAACTATATTTGGAAATTTAAAAAAAGTTGAGCAGAGTGTGATAATTGAATATGCAGACTAAATAAGGCAGAACATATTGACGTTAGACTATTACTTTTTTCATAAAAACAAAATTTCTTGTTTGAGTGACTCGTACACATTGCGAATAGTGCCTGATGCAAATGCATTCAACGCTTAAATCGATTGCGTCCTGCGACATAACGGATATTGTCTGCTAAATATCAAAGACCATTCGAAACTATTCAAGGTTTGATTGATGAAAATTGATGAAGAATATAAACGATGGCAGATATTATATATACAAAATTTTTCTAAATATATTTACAAACATTTTTGTAAACTTCCCATTGGAATTGGTAGATGTAGATGTATGAGGCCCCAAAAAACTCTACATTCTCGACTTTCTATAAGTCATAAGCCGATGACTTCACCCATTTCATAACTCAAAAGCAATACATTTATTAAGTGCAAACAAATTCATAAACGAGAAGGCATACTCAACGGATTGAAAGCTTTATCCATCGAAAACGTCTGCGAAAATAAGTGCTCTCAAACTAAAAGTCAATTATAGCCCGTTTGAATTAATTGCGTTTACATCAGTGATGTTGATGAGAAAAAAAATCCGTTATTGGAATGGGCTGGGTATTATTACAATTTGGTTTACCATGAAAAATAAGCTCTAGAAAGTGAAATGAAAAATACTTAAAATAATAATATGCTTACAGAAATAGGTAGAATGCGAGCTGGTAGACGGTGTAAACGGCAAATTTGTAGTTGGATGTCAGTGTGCACGTAAGAAAGAAAAATTATTGAAAGCTATTTCGAAGAAAAATTTTCAACTATAGTACTATAACAGTTTGTACTTCAAATTAATCGCGAATTGTAAATAAAGCTTTTCGTTAACGAAAATCATCCTTCAGCTCGAGCTAGGCTATGTACCATTTGAAGGCACCAAACAGACGGAGATACGTACCAATCAACTAAATTTTGCTAGAACAAATTCGCGAGGAGTAAAATAGAATTTTTTTGTTAAATGACCAATGAGCCAAACATAGTCCCCATAGAGCCGTATTGCGAGTATTTTGATTACAGTGGATAATTTGGCGATTGGTGATTTAAAAATATGTAAGCAAAGTCTGCCACATTCATGGAATATTTAAAGCTATATATATATAAAACCAATTGTGTGATGCAGACATCGCAGACTAGAAATGAAAAAAACATGTCCTTGGTACTTGTCCCTTCAATTTTTATCGATTTGTCCTGAAATTTAAATCGAAATTTTAAGATAAGGTTCATAAATCCATAAATTTTCAAATGTTTTTTACATAAATTTGGAAAAATTACCCTCTTTTTGATAAGCATACTGTGACCTTAAGTGTCATCGAGGTATAAATACATATATATTTCGTGATCCGGATTTTGCCACCTTGTTTCAGTAACATATATAAAACGGAACTGTCACCCAGGGCATCATATGTTTAGTGTAATGTTTGGCATTTTTATGGATCGCTTCCAAATCGCTGAACAAGTTAAAATAGTAGAAAATTACAACAAAGATGCTGGTTCTGTAGTAATTACGTTTCGTGCATTATGAGCAGATTATGGTCGACATAATCGTCCCTCTGAGCGCACTTTAAGGAAAAGTATCAAGAAGTTTGAAGAAACTGAATCTGCAACAGACTTGTTAAAGCCCACACGTCATCGAAAGGCATGCTAGAAATCTAAGAAATCTGCTATTCAAAAATTGCCGTGCCGCCTAATTAGCGCAGTCATGAATTTTTGTAGTAGAATTTTGGAAACAATTATTTTTATTAGAAGCTTTCGCGCTGTTAATGTCTTTTCTTATTTTATTAATCGGGATGGAATTTCCAATCGATATTTCAGATACATCCGAATATCTGGTCACGGCAAAATTTTGTACACATATTTAGTTTCAATAAATATGCAATGTGGTAAAGTCAAACTTTCTGTATATTCAAACTGGAGGCCGCCACAAAGTGGCGCATTATGTTTTTTTTTGACGCAGGTATCAACTAAAAGCATTCGAAGACTAAGATGCTTAAGTAACCTCATGTGAAAAAACAATTAAAAGTATATATAGTATTATAGAGTGTGGAGCAACGCAGATCGCTGAATACCCAGCACTTTTTCGTTTAACACAATTTTTCATTTACTTTCGTCATAAACGTCGAAAATTATACATTTTTGTCGCATAAAGGATTACATTTCGTAAGAATCCTTATATAAGAAGGAATCCAAAATAATATATATACGTGGTTCATATTTAATAATTTTTATGTGAAATTACCGTTTATAGCTTATGCTTTACATTAAATATCAACACAGTAAGCCTAGAACGCCTAAGGCTTTCGCGAAAACACGGTATTCATGGCAGTAAATCCCCGCAAAAATGTACTACGGCACTCCGCAATGGTGAGTGCCAACAATTTTACTATCTTGGGCTTCTACTGTTCGCAAGATGACAGTCTGTACTGCAGAACAGGACGTAGTGTTATTGGTAAGATATTTACAGCCGGTGAAGAATACTTCGCGGTAACTCGTGTGAAATAATTGGAAGACTCATAAGCAGAAGAAATTGACAGTACAAAGCCTTGTGACCATCAACAGAATGGGACTTAGAATACATATAGTTCGAATTGTAAATAAAAAGGAAACATAAAATATACAAAAAAAATTAATTTTGTATATTCTATCTGATAAAGATGACATTTTAAAGAAGATTGTTCTCATATAGTACATTGCACTTTACATATAGCTTTGTGTTCACTTATTCGTCCTCTTTCAAAAGGTATGAGTATGTTCCAACAACAATTTTAAAACATATATCAAGAAAAAATATCTTTTTGTTTGTGGCTTTGCTACAATTATTGCAAAATGAAACTATGTAAGAATGAACGTCACGTATGTCCACATGATCGTCTAATATATAAATGCGGGACCATTTTGAACAGTGCAGTCTGCTGCATTTCCTCAATTATGTAGTGCTAATTCAACTTTGTGATCTTCTAATTTAAATTAGGATATATCACAAAATTTGGAACCTAGAATATATTGCAGATATATGCGCAATATATAGTATATTATAAATAATATATGAATAGTACTGTTATATATTAATGAGCATTTACGTTGGATGTGTGCATCACCCAAATATCTATACGGGGTAACTAACAATATCTGTAGCATATAGCTGAGGAAGGAATTTTCAAATTTCCTTTAACCCGTGCCTCGGTAGCCAAGAAGAATTCTTTCAAGGTAAAGGTAGGGTTTAAAGGTAATGTATCACATTAATTTCAATTACGTTCGTATTCTTAAAATTTGATTCTTTTGTGGTTTCATAGAATGTACTAAATTCGTTAAAGATATTGCCGACTACGACAATGACGTGGAAACCGTGAAGACGATGTTAGCGATTTGGAGGTGTGTTCATTATTTCCATTTTGCTAAAATTTTTGTTTTCTTGTCTTCACATATGTAGTACATGGTGTTAATATTTGTAAAAAGTAGCAACCACTAACGGGGACGCCATTATTTTGTGCAAATGTGACGTTGTACATTTATATACACATAGTTATAGTATACATACAAGCCTTATAACCAGCCAGCCAAAACATTTTTGAAGGATGCGTGAAAAGTAAAACGTCTTAATAGTTTCGCATCTCCTATATCATATATACATATATCCAAAACATGTATCTATGTTTCTACATTGAAAATTCCACCACCGTCTGCAAATACGTTCACGTTGTATAAAATGAGTACATACAATATAGTTGCATCTATTTGCGTGTATGTGTGTGTTTACATGTAGGTACTACTTCATGCTGTCTCATTTCGTTACCTTAAATTACAATTAAGATTTTCGTGTGTTTGTATGTGCGTCTGGAGTCTACTACTATACGAAGAGTATTTCTTCTCTTTCTTCGCTACATTGGTCATCTTCGTTACCAAGACTTCGTATTAAGCTGTATTTTCATATAAAGCAAACAGAAAAGCTAAGGAACTCTTTAACATAATGAGCATGACGACATCGTATAAAGTGACGATGCCGCCGACGGAAACGACGACGATATCAGCAGAATTTATATATATTTCAACACATTTGCCAGAATCCGCAAACCCCACTAAGGTAGTATTCATTAACGTTTAAAGAAATTCCCTACCTAAAGTCTATTTTTCATATCAAAGATAGAAATGTGATCATTTGTCGTAATTATGCATATATGCTAAAGGTATGATTTTTACTTTAAAGAAGCTTTATTCTCTCAGATTGCTCCGACATGGTGGTCAATTGATCTAGAATATTTTTACTATTAAGCAAGACTAATGGTGAACTGTAACTAGGCATACTTTATTGTGAATTCATCTGCGCGGCTTTAGTTTGTCTTCTATAACAACAAGCTTTTTTTAATTCAATATTAACAAGTTTATAAAGAATTAGATACCTTATGTATTATGAAGCTTATATCTCCTGTACCTATTTTAACTCATGCGAAACGTCATGAGCAAGTTAGTGTATCTCTATATGGGAAAAGCGAAGAAAAGTATATAATATGTATATAAGACCCATGTAAGGTCTTAAAATGCATAACAAGAAAGAAATAATTTGCATGTGTATTGACAAGACCGTTGCAAGAACGTTTATACGTATACCTGAGGCCTAAGGAATTAAAAAAAGTGTAAGAATAGCGTCTTAGCCATTTTCGCACACATAATCATACTCGTGTAGACGTCAGCGTTCAACCATCCAGCAAATCAGGCAAATAAATATGTTGCATAGCAGCACGCAGCCTAATATTACTTCGTACGTTGCTTGTCTTTCTGGTTGGCTGCTTGCCTTTTGGTTTTTCCTTTTTGTACTTTTTTATATGATGATAACTGCTGCCGCTGTTGTTTTTCGTCGTGGTGGTGATTTCGCCGTTAGTATTCCTATTCATTTCCATAACCACGCCCCTGTTACTCTAGAGTTACATTTCGCTTAGCGCGCGACTAATTTCTTTTGTGCGACAAGAAAAAAGCATATATGAACATGTAAGACACGCCCAAGATGAAAAATTTCTGTAAACCGATTTTTTTTCGCAATTTTTTTGACTCGCGTATTGTTTGCCAATTGGCTTAAAAATCAATACAGTTCCTTCTTTAAATATATGGCTCTGGAGAATTGAGATATGCCTGGTTTGTGATTTGATTTGTAACTACGAAATAAGCTTAGACATAATATATAAAAGAATGTACATAAAATTACGAAATAATATGGATATACGCGGAGAAAGATTCAAAAAAAATTTTAAGCTTACCCAACCCTCTTATAATTTTAATGGTCTGATACAGGGAAAAGTACATACAAGTATATGTGCTTGTAAATTTATTTATTGCAAGAATATAATAAGTAGAATGTACCCCTACTTAACCATTTTCCTGCTAGTTGAAGACCATAGATTATAGGTTTTTTATTCCCTTTGCACCAGTCAAAAGCAGGCATCATAGAGCACTTAAAATTCATATATTCTTGATGCAGCTATGATTTGAGCAAATGAATATTATTGACAAATTGCGTAAAAGCATCAGAGCTATATAACGTTTTAATTACAAGTCGACTATATTTGAATAGAACCTGCACAACATGCATCCATGATTCGGCTTAAGTCGCGTGACGTATTTGCTTCGTTTGAAAATTTGTGTGTATAATTTTCTGAGCATGTGAACGCTGTAGAATGAGTTGAAAAATTAAAAAAACGTACGTTTCATATATTTTAAGATTCCCGCTAAAAAGTTTTCCACCAAATTTCTTTCAAGTTTTCTTAAGTTGCTTTACGTTGCTGTTATTTAAGTTCGTCCCTTCAAGCTATCTTTTAATCAAAGAATAAAAAAAAGGTAAGGAATTTTAATTTTTGTCTAAGGAAGTTTTCACACACACACATATGATGAACTTAAAAGATGTTTGCAGCCTGCACATTCATTGTCATTATTATCATCATCAACTTCTCCATGAAAAATGATGATTATAAATATTATCGCCATTTTATAACGTTATTAAGTTTACGGTTTGTGCTTCTAACTTCGCAGCAGTACTTGAAAATGAAATAGTAAAAATTTACCTACTGAAATCTTCCATGATTTAGAAATTTTTTTCGCAGGTTAAAAAGAAATCATATATATTTACCCTTATTTAATGCGGCCTTACATACATTAAGGTTGTTTCAACGTAACCATTTTAAGTCGAAACTTATTTTCTTACTCCGCTAAATTTACCTTTAATGCTTATAGAAACATATCATATATTACATATATTTGGCATGTGTTTATCTAATTTGAATTTCCTATTTGATGCGAAAAATGCACTGCGTTTACTTTTCTGGTAGTGTCAATCGAAAATATCTGTTAACCTCCCTACGCAGTATGTATCCTTCTCAGCATAGAGTTGTATGACCATAGATTTACATCCGTTTTTCTGTTCCCAAATTTTAGTGGTGTTTAGCACTTTATCAGTGTGGTTAACGATTTTTCAATTTTTTCATGGCTTTCGAATCATAAAGTTAAAAGTAACTGTTTATTTCCCATTCGAGTCTTCTCTTTGTCAGATCGTTTGCAAAACCTAGAAATAAGCTTCAGAAATCCCATGGAATATATACGTTTTCGATCAGCACCAAATATCGAATTCATTTAAGTATGTCCGGCTATCCATCTCTGTCATGACTGTAGCAAACATTCTCACCTTCTACGTTACAGAAATAAAATCGAAAATAAATTAGAAGCCTTAATATACTTTTATGTATGAGAGGTGAGACAGATTCCGGTCCTTGATAACTTTTTGTAAATGAACACTTAAGGTATAAAACTACATTATAATTAAATTAAATGTGATATAAATTTCTATCAAATTTCAAGCCGACATATATTATAGATCATAAGTTATAAACGAAAATATTTGTAAGCTTGCGAACGTTATTGCCATGTTTGTAGGAGAATTGCACTGATTTCAAAATTTTAAATGTTCAGTTATGAATACGTGTATGTTCTAAAGGATAACAAAATTCAAAAGCAATGTGTTGAGTTTCAACAAATTCCAACTGAATTTATTTACCATATTTCAATTATATTGTAAAAGTGTATTTGTCGTCAACTATCGGTAATTTCTTAATAATTTTTGTAATCTGATTGGTTTTTAACTCTTCTTTTTTTTGGATTGTATTGACATGTTATACTTAAACAATAGATTTTTTGAACTTTGAATTGCACATTTTGCTCTAGAAATATTTTTTATTTTCGCAGGAGAAAAAGTGAACGGTTTCCAAAAAGCTGTCTTGAAAAAAGTGAAAAGGTTAGTAGAAATGTGGACACATAATATATTCGTTCAACCCTACTATTATTTTTTAAGTCTTTCACTCATTTGACCATCTTTCTATCAATGACAAAAACTTCACCCTTTAAAATTTAAACATTTATCTTTGTTCCTCAAAATTTTCTTTTAAAATTGAAGACAAAACGAACAATAATTTTGGTCTTTTTTTACCCTAAGAATTTCTCATAAAAACGTGTTTTGTTTTTAATAATAATTGATTGTCATGGAGTTTACCCAATATTGAATTGAAGTTTTATACTTGTTTCATGGGAAAAGAATTTATAAAAAACGGAATTATAAACACAGGATCTCCCGAAAGTTGCAGGACAAGCTTGCGTCTGTCTGTCCGTATATTATTTTACGCTCCATTATAAGTTATTTTTCTATCCATCATGGAGACTGTGCGTGTATATTATGTTATATAAATTACATATATTTTTCAACAAAGTAAACAAGAGGATTGATAAAATCAAATAGGTTTTAGCTTTGAATATACGTTTGTGTCACAATTACACTTTGAAGCCATTACCTAAAATACCAGATGTGTTGTTTTTCTTACTCTTTATTAATCCAAGATTTAGTTCAAAGCTCAATCCATACAATTAGGAACGTTTTGAAAATTACACAAATCTACTGCCTGCGAAAATTTCATTATATAATTACGTTATGTATATCATTCACTGGAGAAATTACGTTTTAATGTTCATACGTTGCAAGTTATACTATCGGTGTTAAATTTAAACCACGTCAATCCTCTTTTTAGGCCTTGTTCTCTCTTAGGGCTCACATGGAAAGCATGTCTTAACATGAAAGCAAGTTTATAATTTTGATATATTATCTCGAAAGCAAATGAAGAATTGTTTTAGCCAAAGTGATGTAAAGTATTTAACGCTCGGATTTTCCCAACTGTAATGTTTTCAGTTGTTTTTTTATATAAAAAAGTGGCATCTTAATTGTATTCAAATAAAATTTATTACTAGTTCTAGGTCTGTATTCAGAATTTCTGTATTAGATTTAATATTCAAACTTTTGCGTATGATTGACAACTCATATATTTGTGTGTCTGTTCTAATCATGACTTTTCTTTTCAAGCAATGTATAATTCTTCTTCATTGCGTTGATATTCTTCCCACTTGTTCTTTTTTAAATTGATTCTTTCCTTCATACAGTCACACAATTTTTGTAGCAAAAAATTCTGGACAATCGAAATGCGCTACAATATCTTTCTATATACTTATAAACAATTGCCTTTACGCGCAATACTTTTCTCCTATTTTAGTTCTTCTACCTTCTGAAATTTTATATCGTTCATATGAAATAAGAGGTTTAAGAGGTTTTTAAGGTTCCAAATAAAAACACAAATTAGAAGTTGACAGCCAATCGAGTTTAAATTGCTAGATCCTGCACAATAGTATTGCTTATACCTATGCACACAATATACCAACGGTATGTTGGTAAGATACGCTTGGTCCTAGAAAGCAATAACAGAGATTCACTCATCTGTCCCCATTATTGAAGTAAAGTTAATCTCAGTGTATCAGAAAGCTGACAACTTTTGTACATAGAGTACATAGAAGATGGGAACTACGTTCAAAAATTAAAATCGACAAGTTAGCAACTCAAGTGCCAAATAATTTGTGGAAAGTTAACAAAATTGATAACCCAAATTATAATGGAATGTTTCATCAAGACACCCCGAAAAGTGTCTACGTTCAGCAACTACACTTAAAACCTCTTACGACTAAACCGAAACACACATTAAATATCGTGCAAATGCAGAATACTGTGATCTGCAATGCCTTGACTGCAAATAACTCGCTAATGCGAGATATCCCATACGCATCGATAGAATGCTAAATAATCTGCCGCTGATAGATGCGCCAATTTGCAATAATATAGTGGTAAATAATTCGTCAATTCAACATAATCCAATCCACTATAAAGCGAGCACAATCTATAATTTACTGCCATGAGCTTTAAAAATGACACCGTACATCTTCCACTTGCTGCTTCGAATACCACTCAGTAATATGGAAAAATCTTTTTATTATCATGCCACTTAATATAAGAGGAGATAATAGTAGCTTCGTCCACATCCATTCGTTTAGCGCTAAACATCTCTAAACTATTTTACACACTATTAATGCCTATATTAATACACACTATATGCCGCAAAATCAATGCAGATTTACACACTTTTATGGCATATTTAAACAAGTTCATCGTATTTTAGTCAGCACGAAATACATATCAAAAGCTCTTACAAAAGAAAACCTATAGTACCTACAAATTCAGTAGAGGAAAAACATAGACACCTCAAAATAAAAGGTCCTAAAACTTTAACTAACTTCGTACAGCAACTTATTCATTTTGCTAAATCTATGGAAATCTGTTTCAAAAATAAATTAAATAACATTAGATTTTAACATGTGTTGCTGTGTCCATAATCGGAAGATCCATTACTATACTATAAAAGCGAAATTAAGGGAAAAAATGTTACTCCCTTTTAAGTTTGTTCGTTCCATAATCGATCCTTTGTGGAGACACAACACTCTTAAAGGTTGTCGGGTCGAGCATCCTTCCAATGTTCTGTTTTGAACGCATAGTTATGTCCCTACGTAAAGTCATTAAAGAAAGTCTTTAAGAAATTTCGAAGAAATCATACTTCAAAATATACTGGAAGCAATGTGTAATGAATATGTGCGAAATGCTAAGATGTGTTTCCAGTAATTTTTTTAAGTGCGTTCTCTTAATATGTTCTTAAAAGTTTTGCATTTATAAATTAAAAACTGCAGTTAAAATTTTAGTTTTTCGATCAATGTCAAAATTTCTATAACATATTTTCTGCCCAAAGCTAAATTTTAATGTTCTCGAACGTAATATGTACAGGTAGACCAGCATTAAATTCATAATTGACGTTTCGCTCATTTCTAATTTGTCTGCCCTATGTAGATTTTTCTTGTTGTGGCCTCGAAAAGAATTTGTTTTACGAATGCAATACCACTTGTGAATATATGTATTTTATATTCACATGACGTAAGGACGTATAATTTCTAGCGGGTTCTCTCTAGTACAATTTTTCCAATCTTCCGATGCGTAAAGTATTCGACAAGTTTCATTTCCTTAAAAGCATAACATTTTCTGACTGTGGTGATTAGGAAGGATTATAGGAAACGTATATGAGACGAAGCAAAAGCATTTATACTTATCGAAACTTATTTCGTTTTAGAGTAATACTTAACAATATAAACGGCCTATACTTCAAGTTCTCGCATTTCATTTTTCGCACTTTAAAGAATGGTTATAAAGAATATAGTGTTTCAGAAATTTTTGGTAATTTTGAAATATATGAAAAGAATTTCCATATTCCATCAATTTGACAACAGGTTTGTAGGAATTATGAAAGAAAACGTCACGTTCTACAGAAACCACCAAACGCACCATTCTACAAGATTATTTTGACATACAACAGACGATGAGAAAAACCCAAAAAAGATTTAACCAGTACTTATAGAGTCAATTAAATAAACACGATCTAAAAGTAGCAGGTTAGTGCCGTAAGTACCGAATATTTTCCAATCCTAAAATATTACAAAGAAAGTTATATTTCATATTTGCCTTGATCACGAACACAAAACATATATTGCTAAAAATTTTCAGCGCGAATTCATCCTGTGACTAAACTCATTTTCTGCCGTAAAATTTAAAAAAATACGAAAATTTTTATAACAAATATAGTAAATGTAATCATATATGCAGAAAGAAAACCGGCGATTATTGTCCATATTCAAACATCAAAGCTTTAGTTGCATTAATTTAAACAAATATTTACAGATATATATAAATATTTACAGATAACATATGAACATTTAAAGATCTGTTTCATAAATAGCTTTGTTTTATTGGGTACGGTTAATAATTTTGCAATTATTTATTTTGTAACATTCTAACAGAAAACAAGTTTCTAGACAATTCTTTTAGGATAGAAGGAAAGATAATAAGAAAGTAATGCTTGATATTAAACACATGTTTAAGTATTCAAAATAAAAAAAAGTTTATTTTTTAATTTTAAAAAATTACAACACTACAGCCATGGTCTAGGAGGTTTGGCGAGTATTTGAATAAAAAATTGATTTTTGACCAAAACGAAGCACTCTTTTATTAATAAAAATTGTTTCAATTAACTTTTATCTAAATTGTCTTACATATTTTCCTAGCAAATGTTATCTTAGAGATGGTGTAAAACGTTGAAATTAAAAAATAAAAATAAGTTAAAAAAAGGTTAAGCTGATTGCCATTGTGTAAACTAATGTATCGAGAAAAACGACTTTAAAGTTTTGATATTTATTAGGGACATGTTCTTTGCTCATTGTAAAGTTTTTATAAAAACATTGCACAAAATGACAGAAACAAAGATATAAAATGTTCTATAATCAACTCCAAATACTTTACTCCGAAATTTTAATTTCTTGGTAGAATCATTGAAAGCTTTTAAATCACTTTCAATCATATATCTATCTAACGGTCGTCTAAAGCCACACTAGCGCATTGTTTCTTGGAAATGTTTTGAAGTGAACAAAAACATTCTCTAAAGACATCTGCTAGTGCATCACAGAAGTTAAAAACGAATAGGCACACAGGAATTTGGATCACTTATGTGGAAAAAACTTATTTCACGTAATGAGTTCTTTTCTACTTATTCTAGAAGACTCAAAACCTTCTATTGGGACGATAAAAAAAACCGTTTTTGAAAAATCTACTGTGTTTTCACCTCGTATATTAATTTTAAGTCACATTTATATTCCTTTTAACTCTTCACATACAAAAGACAGCAGGGACGAGAATCAACAAGACTTTTAAAGCAAAAATTAGTGAATTAGAGTTACGAACGCAAAGCTGAGTTATAAACACGAATGTTGGATCACTATAGACTAAGTGGTCGCACTTACCATCGAAACATGAAAGAGCTGAAAATAATATTCCTGATAGAAGTAATTTGACTTTAATGGATATTGGTGGCTAATCAACATCATTCGCCAGTGCCATCGTGTCAATACCAGATTTTAAAGAGAATGTAGGAGCGATAAATTGGAATAGCTTACAAAATTTATATAATCTAAACAGCTGTTGAAAGGATAGGCTAAATTACTTAATCGATAATTATTGGACGTTGCTTTAAGTAGCCATTTTAAATGAAGTAGGAATAGCATCAACTTCTGCAGAGATTTATCCTATGTTAAATATTCGCAATAAGAATGAGGAAGAAAATCAAAGAAAGTCAACTTTTATATTTTAATTGAAATGAGGAATCTATTTAGTTAGATGAAAAAAGTTTAATTCAATACTTTGGGAACGAAATTTCGGACTACGAATTGCTTTGTATTGAGATGAATATTGAGATGACCTTAAAGAAAAACTTATTCCCCTTTGATATAATTGAGAAGAAAAGGCTAAAAAATTGATTAAATTGTCTATATGCACGTCCACAATAGATGAGGTTTCAAAAAAACATTAACAGTTTTTTCATATTTTCATTTATAATTTTCGTTCCTGTGCAGATATTTCTAAAAGCTTCTGCCAAGATATTCATCGGACTACATTCGTGGTTTACTCAAAAATAGTCCCTTCCGGTTAGCTAATATGTCTATTGAATGCTCGTTAATATTATCACTTCTTGTACATTTGGCTTTCATATGTGTATTTTCTTGCTATAACTACAATTAGTCAGATAGATAACTAGATAAACATGTACAACAAGCATATTTATTATATACATATACGGCGTTTTACTTCTTTTACATACTAGAATTTATCAAATTTCGAATTTTGTTTAACGTCTTCAAGGAAACAGATCACAGTTTCGAGTTTTTGTTCTTAGGACCCAGTAGAGTCTTTCTGTTGTAACTGCATTTTTTAGCGAGTTTTTCTGTCAATTGGAATAGAAATTTCCTTGTGATTATAATTGTATTAGAGGTTTTTAAAAATAAATTCCACTAATTGATTGCTGCTAAGTTGAAGACGTAAGGAATATTAAATTTCAGGTGCGCTGATAATAAACACCTGTGCACTATTGAGCTTTTTCCACAAAATATGCTAGTAACTAGTATTAATATGAATATTAAATTTGGCATAACAAGTGTTTTTGCATTCCCTACACCAATGGGCAATAAAATTTTAGACTACGTAGATATAATCATCATTTCAAACAAAGCGAAGGTTACTGGAAAAACCCAAAATTCAAAAAAGCATGCATGCGATGAAAGTTTGAGATTCCAACATTGAAAAAGGAGTTAGTATTAAAGAAGAGGGCAATAGATCCCGTTTAAGTTTGTACGACAATTCTTAACGCGGTATAACGAAATTTTGTAAATTATTGAAAGCAAAGAAAACACTAAAAAATAATAGCAAAAAGAAAAGAAACGAATAATATTTTAATAAACGATTTTAAAAAAAACTATTAACAGAACTGTAACGATTTTTTGTAAAAAATACTTTGTTTGATTGTTAGAAAAAAGCGTTTTGTCTTTTATATCCGTAATCGAGTAAATACTGTTTTTTTGTTTTCTTTTGGGATTAGAGACAAAAAAGAGGCTGATCATTTTGGATTTTTCTTCCGTTGAGATAAAAAAAGAAATTATTAAAAGAAAACTTCTTTCAAAATAAAAACTTATTAACGGAGAAAAAGACGCTGAAAGAAAAAAAATTAATTCTACATTCAAAGTCCTTAGATTTTTAATAAATTAACCATAAATCAAATATAAAAAAAAACGGAACAAAACTAGCTCTTTACATAGAATTATTGAGTCGACTGAAAATTTTTGTTCTTATTTTGGATGACGCTTGAAGAAAAAATAACGAATGGTGCAAGCGTGTGATGCCTAATTAATAAAACGTGAAACTAAATAAAGTTCCGAAATTTAAGAATATTTGTCATAAACAAAAAAGTAATATTGAACGTATCTATGTTACAGTTCAAAAATTTACTATGAAGGAAAAAGTGTGGTCGGCAAAGAAGCGGAGATATCGTAACGCGAATCGATGTTATTATTGCATTTTCAGGTGGCTGTCGATATCATATGCATATTAATCCGGAACTTTCAACCGTTCAGCAACCGGCAGTCCCAACATCATCATTTCAAAGTTGAATTAAACCAGAAGAAGGTGATTGCAAATCCCTATAGTCTCAGAGAAATACACGAATACAAAAAAATTCAATTAAAATGAAAATTGATTTCGAAAGGGATTAATTGTGAAAAAAATAAATTTAAAAAAAAGAAAAAAACTTTTTTACATCGTCACTTTTAACGATTAAATTTTTTTTAATTTTCTTTTTGGGTACGTAAGTAACTTGTGATAATTCATCTATATCTACGAACGCATTCAAAGAGAAGGTAAGTTTTTTATTTCTTTTAATGAATGCTGTGCGTATATATATATGTATATATATGTATGTATATGTATATAATGTCCACTTGAGTAAGTTGCTTTTTATTCCCCCCGATATCACGACGCGGTAGGTAATTTTTTTTTATAAATTACTGTCAATCTGTTCAAATATGCTCGATAAATTACATCTATCGTCGTAGTAAGCAAAGTGGGACTGGAAAATAAATCTACTTTTGAACCACCACGGTTGCATACCAGCCATGCCACAGCGTGCTCTGCTTTCCGCTTTCATTTATCATCTAACTATTGCTAAATATGAATATGTCATAGAACTGAAAAAGCCAAGATCAGCGAAGCCTACTAAATACTACTAAAAGCTGTGCAGAAGACATGATTAAAGCATGAAATTGAGAGCAGTCTTAGAGAATCTCTAAGGAGAGAACTGCTACGAGACAAAGATTTGAAAAAAAAATAGAGTAGGAAAAGAAAAGACTTCTACCAAAAGGAAAACACCTTTTAAATAAATCAACGAGAAGAAATAAATAAAATAAGAAAAAAAATAGAAAAAAATCATATGAAGCTAATCTCAAAGCATGGAAAAAAGAATACGAGAATAGCCACAGAAAAGCCACCAAATGAGAATGGAGAATGCTGTGGCTATCTAAGGTAATATTAATGTACAAAACGCGTTATAAAAAGTTTTAAAGAAATAATACACCTTCAGTTTTTCGATATATGTTAGAGGGCTTTGAAAGTTGTCAAAAAAGCCTAACATCATCATCCTTAGTAAGGGAAATCATAATCAAAATTGTCCATATATACCATTCCGTATCTACGTGAAACGTGGAATTCATATTTGATAACGGATAACGCTGGATAATGCTTTAAATAAAATTTATGTTATAAAATTTTTGGTATTTTTTTTTTTGTTAGCAATCACTTTTACTGCAAGACCTATTGAAATTTAATTACAAACGCATTAGGATGAATGCTCACTTTCCTAAGAAAAGAAAATGAATGAGAGTAATAGATATGCTAATCGACGACATCTTATCAATCATATAACATATAATGCTATAATAAAGGATTGCTCGGTTGTTTTTGCTTACGAATCCCTTTGTTCTACTCTTGCGCATGCTTTTCTTACGCAAATTAATCTAGTGATAGAGAAATTAATTGATTTCTATTTCTATTCTATTCTAACACCAAACATGCATGCGCGCGAACCGATCACGTTAACCGCATACCAACTACGCCACCGCAAACATTGTTGCCAAATACATATTTCCCTATTTTCTAGTTCGCTTATACGAAATTTAGTATTTATTTCTCTTTTTAGAGAAAAAGGGAAAGAGAATATCGATTACAAATATGTAAGGGTCGCCTGCTTACTCTTATTTGCTTATGCGTTATATCATATACATATAAGCAATGTTTATGAAAAGTGTGTATACCCCTTCACGCTGATCTGTAAACATGATTTTTTCATTACACAATATAAAGAATCTGGTTTAATAGGTATTGTACATACTTCTTACATATGGCATTTGTAGCAATAAACTTTTTTCAAGTGTTGGCACGTTTTGATAAATTGCACTCCTATTTTGGAAGGTTTTATGAAATTAAAGAAATTTGCTAAAATCCATTTCTATTTTCTTTTAATGCTTCCGTTCTCCGGCGCTACCTATTTGATACTTAATTCATTGAGATTATTTATTTTCTTAGGAAAAATTTAAATCACTTGAGATATGCACCCTTAAAACAGATGCGTCATTTTCAAATTTGAAAGAATATTTACGAGGCAAAATTTAAATTTTGAAACTATAAAACGATATTGTGACATGTTTCATTTTTCATGCCATGATCGCAGTTGGGAGCTGCTCAATTTGGAAAACAACTTTGTATAAGCCTATCAAGAATTAAAATTAAGTAAGTACATTTTGTACTTTGTTGATAACTTTGTTAAAAGAATAATGTAGAACAAATATGGCTCCAAGAAGATTCAATAAGAAACCTATAGGTTTTGATAGGTTTTTTAAATGGAGTTTGGAAGACAAGTGAATTTTTACGACTCGGAAAAAACGAATTTAAGCGAGGAAGGAGATTTTCTAAGAAATACGCTTCACAAGATTGTAGATAGCTTCTTAACGCAATTTGTGCAGTTAAAAATTGGATTATAATTAAATTAAATTAATTAATTTTTCCGTCGAAAATTTCCAAAGCGAAGAAGGATAAGTCAATAAATATGTATTGAAATATTTCATCTGTATGGGAATTTCTCATCTAAATGGGAAAATTTCATCTATATGGGAAATTTTTCATCTGCATAGGAAATTTTCATCTGTATGGGAGCTTTTCATCTGTATGGGAAATTTTCTTGCAACGATGTAAGTACCTGCAACGATCTAAGTACTTGCAACAATATAAGTACTTATATATTAATACTTGTAACGATGTAAATACTTGCAACGATATAAGTAGTAGCAACAATATAAGTACTTGCAACGACATAAGCACTTATATTTAAATAGTTACATCGTTCCAAGTACTTATATCGTTGCAAGGAAATTTCCGGTACAGATGAAAAATTTCCCATAGGGATGAAAAAGTCTCATACAGATGGGCAAAATTGTTCATCTGCATGGAGATCTGTATGGAAAATTTTTCATTTGTAAGAGTGTAGATGAAAAAGAAGGGAAATTTCTCCATACAGATGAAAATTTCCTATACAGATGAAAATTTTCCCATACAGATGAACAATTTCCATACAGATGAAAAATTGTTCAAACAGTTGAAATCGATAATACACAAAAAGAAATGAGAGGAGTAGGAACAGATTCTCCCTTATTATTTTTCTCGTTGCTAGTTCTCAGAGCAGCTAGAAAGTATTGCATTGACTACGATGTGATGATGTTAGGTCTTTTTTAAAGTTCCTAGAGACCTTTAACATACTCCAAAAAACTTAAGATGTATTATTTCTTTAAAATTTTTTATAACCAGATTTGTACAGTGTAATTTTTGTCCATCTACTAACGCACTGTTCATGATGAATAGTAACAGTAATTTTTTTTTTGATTTTTTGGCATTGTTTAGTTTTTCATTTATATTTGCATTTCCTATTTTTGTTTAGTTTTGGTAAGCATAATGTTTGTTTCTCCATGCCGCTTTATTATCAGTTACCTTAGACAAAGAAACAAACCTCAAAAAATTTTGGGGCTAACTTCACACCAGTAATATTTCAATATTATTCGACCAAGCGGAATATATAAACTTTAAAAACTCCGAAGATATTTGACTATATTGACAGATGATTCAATGTATAGATTGAATCTCAATTTTGGATCCAGGATAACCCCAAATCCTTAAATTTAGAGACATTTTGGAGCTTATTATTGTCAGTAAAATAAGGAGAAGGCCAAATAGTGTACGAAGAGAAGCATAGCTTAAAATATCTTTTTAAATGCATCACGTACCGTTAAGCACAAGAGAAATTTATTTAAATCCGACTGAAGGCTTGCTATACCGTTGACGAGGTTAAAGGAATCGAAGATTTTTAAATCATCTGGAAACTTCAAGAACTTCGGCTCTTTAATATATAGGTCGGCTCTTTAATAGGTAGCTCGTTTAGTGATGCCGTGAAGAGGAGTGGGCTAGGATGATTATCCTGAAGTACGCCCGATGCAACCTGAATCTCACGTAAATGACAGGTATCAAATAATACTTTATACTTTCGCTCACACAGATAGGTCCGAAACCATAGTATCAATGTTTCAGAAAAACTGATTCGTTTCAATTTAAGAAGCAAAATGTTACTATCAATTTTGTCGAAACACCCATTTGTTTAAATTTAACAAAAGGCTTAAAATATATTACCGGTCAGTTCTAAAAGATTTGTAGAAGTTAACCTTGCGTTGAAAAACCCTGCTGAGTTACTGACAAAATGCAACTATTGTGTAAGCGCTTTACTAACACCATCCTTCGACCCGTCTTTTCTTCAAATACTTCCTCTTCAGTGAAAATTAAGGACGAATATATGTCAAACGATTCAATCGGATACTGCTATTTAACATATGATAAATTGGCATTGCAAGAAAAATTCGAAAAAAAAAGTTGACAATCTCTGTTTCATTAGAAGACTCGAAAGCATCATAACACATCACAGAAGGAAAGCCTCCTACTTTGCGATTAGAATCAATAAATGTAAAAATGTTCTTGGGATATCCTAACAATTGCCTGCTCATATAATTCCGATCATTCTCATAGTATATGTTCTTCAAGGAGTTAAAGTCACTTCTAGCATTATAATAATGGATGTAGACAGTGACAGCACCATTGCTCTTAAATTTCTTGTAACCCACTTTTTTTACTCCGGACCCTAGCCAAACGTTTGTTAAACCAGATTGAGTATCTGAGAGCAATAAGAGTAGACTTAACAGGAACAGACGTTGATATAGAATCCAAAAGCGTGTTGTAAATCGCTGACATTTATATATTATCTATATCACTGGAATCAAAAATCCAAACCGCCGAGTTTCACCTATTTAAGAAGTGGTGAATTAAACTGATATTGATCTACGACAATCAGCTTAGTAGCGGTGTGGAGAAAATGTATTTAATATTAACATTTCCCTTGTTTGTTTTTATATATTGAAATAACGTATAAATTTATCTACTGTGTTTATTTATAACAAAGTGATGCATTGAACTCTTGCAATACGTCACTATTCATATATCAGATTTATATTTATTTATATAGTTATGATTTTCGGGTGTGTTTTCCGCTCTATAATTTGACTTCAGTTTAGCCAGAATTTCTGTATGGACGTTAATTTGTTTTTCATTGGCACAATTGAATATAGTTTTTGTGAAACAAAATTCAACTTGGGATTTATGCATTATTTGCATGATAATGCACATTCACACTTTTCGTAGAGACTTAAATTAATATATTTGCAAAATCCCCATATTAAAAACAACTGTAGCAGAGTACAAGTTTCAGATTGATTTAGTCTCGTTGCGACTTGCGGCCACCTCGCATTTCTGTCAATCATACCATACGTGTTCCGTTTGTCAGATCAAAAATCACGTCGATATATTTTCAACGTCGTTTTCCCACGTCTTTTATAAATTACAATTTTCAATTTTATCACTTATTTATTTTATTTATTTTTTTTATTACAATAGAGCAAACAAAGCTTTGCGTCTAGTCTAGACAAACTGTTAACATGGACGATGAAGCTGAATACTTATGATGGATCTATGGGTGTCAGCTGGGTGCGATGTATTATGACTTTTTCCAACTAGCAACATTACGCCGAAAATCTTTATATCACGAGTTTATAGCATGATGAAATTCGACACCATAAAGAAAAACTCGCCCAGGAAGCATTAGCACGACCAATCTTGAAGTATTGCGCAGGTATTTTTCCTTTTATAGGCACACTGTTCTTTGCGACCGTATTTCTAGTGAACCATTAAACAAGATGTCATCTTCGTATATTAATTAAGCACATATCGTAAGATTACGCACTTTGTAGTGCTCCTACGCGTATTCTTGAAACGCATCTTAGTTTCTGTTCTCTTTCACTTTTTCTTCGTTTATTTAAGAGCATAGCGGAAGTCGGAATTTTTAAGAGCACCGCACGACGAAATATTTTATATTAATGATGTGTTTTGAATAACTGCAAAACAATTAACGATTTTTAAATAAACCGAATCAATAACCTTCAAATGAACTTGAAATGTCTATGTGTGAAGATAATGCTTTCCTTTCCGCTGGTCACATTCTATCTGAATACCCCTCTTCAAAAATAAGCGAACACCTTGCGACAATTCTTAACTGTTCGCGGAGGGACATGACCCCAAGAATTCGCCTCTCTCTCCAAACTTATGGGCCTCTTGACACCTAGATTACGCTTAATTTTACCACTTTTGCTCGTTTAGTTTATAAAACTTACACACTTACAAATTGTTGACTATGTTTATTATTTCAGCCTTTACGCACCCTTCTATTTATTGTATTTGATTGGCAACTAAGTAATTGCCGATTTCTTCAATAAAATAAAAGGTTTTTTTTTTACTTTAATTGTTTGGTTCTTTGGAAGCAACTCAAAATAGACCGGACCTTTCCAATTTCACCAAATTGACAAGAAAATGTTCTTTTGTTTGTTGCCTTTGAAGTGGTTTGCGATGACTCATTAGGAATGTACAAAATCCACTTTTAGTCTCCAGTAATGATTTGTTTTAAAAACGGACCGAATCCATTGCGTTTAAACAATAATTCGCAAGCGCTAATGCGTTTTGTCAGATGAATTTCTTTCAAATCATGCGGAAACCATATATCCAGCTTCTTAATGAGGCCAACACGTTCTACATACTTCTCAATGACTGTATGTGAAACATTTAACTTCTCTGCAATCTCCCGTGTAGTTACACGACGATCCGCTTCGATGATGTTTTTGATTTCATTCTCATTAAGCTCAACTGGCAAGCATTCTGATGGCAGCAGATACAAAAATTTCGGCTTCAAACTTCGCGGAAACATTGAAGCTTCTTGCATGTAAGTTGGTATTAAAAATGAATTAAATCGGTCAAACCACACGCCCACAGTGCAATGTAAGCGAGGAAAACTCCCTTATTTTCACGTTTATTGAGCTTGTTATCCTCTAGTACCGCTACAAAAATGGAAAAGATCGACTGCGTCCGCTCAATACAATACAATATAGGAATTTATTTTTTTTGGAAACTTTTGTAATTTTAAGAAAGAAGCTGCAGAGACGCTATAAAGCGCAGATATTCTTGATCAATATATATTTCGAAATCCATTTAGACGTATCCGTCTGTCCGTCTGTCTATCTGTCTATCTGTCCGTCTGCTTATCTTTGTAATGTCTGCTATAACAATTTTCCTGATTGCAAAGGTTAAGATATCTGAATGAAATCTACCAAAAACGTTAAAATTTCTTTCATATACTTTGCTATTAAAAGGGGACCGAACCACACCTACAGTATAAAATAGGGTCAAACTACCTCTGTTCTCTGGTTATTTTGTGAACCACTCATAAACTACACAACAACAATTTTCACGGTACAGAAGAATCCTACTTTTCAGATGGTGGGTGCTGCGTATCAAACATTCGGCATAGCCGAATATAATATTCTGTTCTGTTACCATCACCAGTTTTAATTACCGTAACGAATGCTATCACTCGCTTTTAAATTAAAATTTCTACGGGTGTATATATTCGCTTGGAGGAGGTGTCTAAAGATATTATTAGAGAACGAGCTAAACAGATGTTTATAAATGTTTAAAATTTGTAAATATAGTCTGTAAAAACTTTCCAAAAAATCAAAACATAAAAGACCGACTTTAGGAACTCCGCATAAAAATAGAGATGACTGTAGATGTAAATAATATGCTTATTTTTATTATCATTTTTGTGGTGTAGAACAAATGCAAAATGCAAAATTTATGACACGAATTACATGCGGTCCTATTAAAATAAAAACTTCAAAATTCATCATGAAAATTTTAATAAATTTAAATTAAAAAAATATTTTTACATTTAATTCTTTATTGTTTCATTTATTGTACTATTAAAATTTTATGTCGATTTAAAAAAAGAAATTTCTGGCTATTAACTATTTGCAAAGATAACGAAAATAACAAATTATTTCTTTAAATTAGCCGAAATACAACTAAATCATCTACCGTTTATACAAGAATATATTATTCTCTTGACGCAACGGGTACACAAAGAATACTCGATTTTAAAAGTTGCCTAAAGCAAAAGCTACCCTTATAACGGACTGCGAACTCTCTTTCTCTCTTCACATTTCTCTCTCTTACTATCGTAATTAGACTTTTGCTTAACAATACCAAAAGTAAGGAGAAATTTAATCTGCGATGATCAGTTATCCTAATTCATATTTAATTAATTTTTAATTCTAATCCTATATTGCTCCAAATATAGACATTTCTACTTATAAGAAACATACTGCCTTTATTTGCAAAGCTTTAAAACCCACGAATATAGTAATAGCGTCTTGGATGGCAGAAATTAGTATGAAGTGATAAAACAAGTGTACGAAGCAAGGCTTTGAATAAATGTTAAATATCTGATTAACCTGAAATTTCAGTATTAGAGTAATTATCATACTATAGTAATCGCACACGTATACAATGATGATATATACATAAATAAACGCGTGTGTGACTAATCGTCAGTAAATTGTGAATAACTGTGCCCGTGTGTGAATAATAAAAAACAATAAAAGTGAGCATATTTCATCCTAAAACAAAAAAATCGACGAATATATGTATGCAGGCATTTGAACGCATATATTTAATATTGATATTCGGTTGGCTTATGCTACTTCATTGCTGACACTTTACTCCTATTTTTCAAGCTCTTCCTTAGTTATTCTGTATTATTAGATTTTTTTATAGTAATTTTTTTAGACATTTTTATTATCCAATTATCCATTTTTAATCGTGAGTTGTCGACCGTTTTCAGGAAGGTTCATTCGTTTGCGTGGGCACATATGGAATCTAACTCAACCCCAAGATAAGACAATGTCGCGTATTGCTTGGAATATAGAGAGTGGAATAGCATTAAATAAAGTACATAAACTATATTCGCCTTAAATGTTTTTGATATCTACTACCTTATTATACTTAATGCATTCATATACATAAATGCATTCAGTTTCATAAAATGTTGACTTTCAACTTTCGATTGTAAATATAAAAATGGATTAAGTTACGTAGTCAAGCTTACCTTCTATAGGAATCAAGAATTGCTATTTTTCACCTTGAGTTTTTTATTTATTCATTTCGAAAAACTGCTTTTATGCTACGCGCAATTTGCCATAATTATAGGAAGAAAAATTTCTATATACATTTATATGATTCATGTCCGCACTATCAGTAGAGCACTACAACCAGATTATTGCTAGCAACCTCCAGAGTGAAAAAAATTATTAAGACAGGTATACTAAATGGAGACAGAAATTGGTAACCAAATTATTGTTTACATATACTTCTTCTTCTTATAGGTCTTTTTCTTCATCATGATATATAAAAATGTTTGCTTATATTATTTTTATATATTAAAGTATAGTGCGAAATGAAGCTTTCGCTTTTTTCATACCAAGTTGAAGATTAAAAATCTGAAATTAACGGAAATTAGCGGAAATTAACACATGGGACACATTGACTATGTGACTAGGGCTAATGAACGAAGCGGAGCTTTGAATAAATATTAAATATCTGATTAGTCTGAAATTTCACTATTATAGTAATTATCACACTGTAGTAATCGTACAAGCAAACAATGATGCATGCATGTACATATGCGTATATATATTTGATATTTTTGATATTGATATTTGGCTGATATGTGCTATATTATCACTGATCCTTTATTCTATATTCTTACATTTTATTACAGTAATATTTTTAGTCATTTTTACTGCCTACATATTAGTCAATTGTTGCCAGTTTTCTCAGACGAGACAAGTGAAAAGGTGAAAAAATTTATATTTTTAATTAATGTACAAATACTATTTGATGGTGAGCGTAAAATAAAAGATTGATAGCTTGGTTGTACGCGGTTGGCGATTGGTCCCATTTTTGCATTGCTAGTTCAAATGTCCCCGATAAATATGCGTGGTCGTCGACGAATAACTCCAAGGTTTCAAAGTTTGCCCGTGCCCATAAACTGATGATATATATGTCAAGCTTCAGCATTTTAGAACTCATTTTTTTTAAATTTACCAAAGGATACCTGGAATATTCAAAATCCTACGTTGATTTAAATCTGTGGAAATTTATGGACACTAACAAAGATAGGATTCTCAAAATAGAAAAATGTACTTTCTATTGATCGATCCAAGACCAAATTTTTTACGTCCCGATGTGTGTACATTAAGCAGTAAATAATACTTTTTAAGCTTCGAGCCACCAAAATTAACTCTGTCCAAGGTTATAACTACCAAGAACAAAGATAATACACTATCGGACAGGCTTAGCACACTGTGTTTATCAAGTAAATGTGTAAATTTATCGTTCCTCTTGCACATTTCTGCATGCTACAAAGGGAATGTGAAAATTAGTACACCATCATTGTTTAATGGTCGCTATAAAAAAGAGGAAACTGCGTGTAACTTTTTGCATATATTGACACCCCAACGCCCTTATTTTCTTTAGCCTCAACCGAATAGTGACAAAAGAGTTTCGTAAACAATTATTGCATGAGATGTTTCTAAAGAGAATTTTACATTCTATACTCTTTACGTTTAGAATAAATGTCCCCTGTAGGAATAGAAATAAGAGAATTAAGCAAGCATCTTTCTCCTTTCCTTTTTAATATTAACATAAATTTCAGGACAAACTTGTTAGGGGAAGCAAACAAATACATTACCAAAAAGAATGACTAATTTGTTGAGAGACTTTAAATTAAGCGTTCGCAATAAGATTTGTGAACTTGTATGCATGCCAACGTATTTACTTCATGAAAAAAAAGAATTAATAAGAATTTAAGCACATTTCGCACACTCTATGCCGATCATTTAAATGCTGATATCTACAAAGTTGTATTTTCCTTTGTTATACCTACATCTATGAAAATTTCACTGACGCAGATATTGAAATTTCGTAGTCATAATAAATTTTTGTTTGCTAATATATTAAATATTTTGAGTTCACCATAGAAATAATTTTAAAATAGCCCAAACGCAAAGCTTTGGGGTCCCAAAGGAAACAAATACGAAAATTATATTCACCTTGAACGAGTTAAAACTCAACATGAACCAGTTGCAGAGTATTTTGTTGCAAGGTTACAAAGTACTTTTGTTCTTTTCAGGTGCCGTTAAAAAATACTTATATTTATCTTTAATTAATCAAGAAATTGAGAAGAATTGAACTTGCCATTTCAATCTTTACCGTCGTTAGTCTTTCTTCACATCCATTAGAACACGAATTAGGAGAGCGAGCTCTCAGACTTAATTTGATCTGCGTATACTGAATCAGAGTTCCGATGCGTACTACATCGTGTTAAAGTGGGCAGGAAAATTTACTATACTTCATCCTTTAGTTGTGAGTATAAAAAGAATTACATATGAGATGAGAGAAAAAATCTCTTATCTCTTCTTAATATATAACAAAAAGTACTATCGACGTAGTTCTTTCGATAAGATAACGTAAGATTTTGAAATGACATGAGATGTTGATGAAAATGTTCACTTGATACGACAATGCGGATAATGAATGAGGATAAAAAAGTGTGTGAAAAGTGTGAAAGTGTTGAAAAACTTTGAAAAATTCTCTTAGGTTCGTTAAAATATATTTAAAAAAAAAAACGTATTAACCGTATTATACCGCAATTGTTTCCAATGAACAATGACACAAAAGCGAATAAAAAAACAGTCTGCTTCTTATGTATTAATGCGTTAATTTTGGCTAGCAACTTCCACAGGTAAAAGTGATAAAGTAATGGGAAACACCCCGTTACATGAGAACTAAATTCGATGATTTTGACCTTCCTCTACCCAAAATAACAATTTTCCATCTAGAATTATTAAGTGTATACAGACGCTAATCATGGAACGCTCAATATTGCATTTTCGACATTCATTACTTTCCTTGTGTGATTTGAAGAAATCGCAATTGGCGGCTTGGGTTTCAACGATTTAAAAGTAATGATTTTGATGTCAACGACAAACAGGGGTCTGTGGAATCGGTCGAAATCAATGGACGAAAACCCAACTCAAACTTGCAAGGAACTTTCGAAGAGCTTAGCAGTTGATAAATCAAATGTTTCTAAACGTTTGCGTGCGATGGGAAGGATGCAAAAGAGAGAAGATGGCTACCATACCATCGCCACTTCGAACCGTTTCAACATCGCGGTTTCATTGCTTACAAGGCAGAAACAGAAGAATTGACTGTGTCCTATTGTAACTGGCGACGCAAAAAGTCATGGTTTACTCAAAAAACCGACACCGAAGCGAAATATGCGTATGGTGGGATCAGCAAGGTGTGGAATATTAGAAGTTACTCCAACCGAATAAAATAGCTACCGACGCCAGACAAATTTAACGACGTACTGTTGCAAAAAAATCAGCAATCGTGGTTAACAGACGCAAAGTCATCCTCTGGCATGACACCGTTCGGCCAAATGTTGCAAGAGTTGTCAAAGATACACCATTTCGGCTCGAAGGGGAAATTCAGCATGGTTTGACTGACACGCGGTTCCACAAAGTGGACGGTGTGCAAAAATGGGTCGATTCATGGATAGCCTCAAAAGATCGTGAGTTGTTCCGACAGAGTATCACCATGTTATCAGAAAGATGAGGAAAAGTTGTAGAAGATGGTGGGAAATACTTCGATTAATACATATTGCGCCGATTTTTCTTAATGAATGAATTTTTCAAGTGAAAAAATGACCAAAATTAACGCATGTACCTAATATTTACTCTTTATTTTTATGCAGGAATTTTAAAGTAATTCTGAATCTGCATTATGCAAATCAGAGATATATATGTAGCCTGATATGTAGTTTAAATTGATACACAACAATCAATTTGAAGCAAAAGTTAAAGTTATTATGGGAAGACATCGTGTATATCTTCGGTTGGTAGCCTTATGGTGAAGAAAGAGGAAACAAATCCGTAAGTCCAAGTTATTGCTTTAGATAAACTCTTAAGAACATTTCCGTAAAAGAGGCCAATTTAGTTCTTCAGATATGACAATAATTACGTTAGCCTTGAATTAAGAGAAACGGCAAAATAATAGAAATCAACCACATAAAAGGAATTTGAACACAACTACGAAGAAAATCTGTTTGCGTCTATCTGAAATAAAAAATGAGCACTTTAATGATTTTTTAATTAACATTAATTTAGACATGTTTGATATACATTACAGAGAACTACCAAATTTTTTAAACGACCGACAAGGCGAATTGTTTCTTTAAGAGATTGGTCTGGAAACTGGTGCAGAAATCGCATTCAGAAGTACGAAAACTTTGCTCATTATCTAAAAGAATCTTTTCGTTATTTGTGGAACTTGTAACACAGAGGAAATAGTGAAATTACTCAACAGCTTGTGTTCCATGGATTGGTCTAGCAAACTTTTTTAAAGTCATAGAAGAAATGAGTAAACTAAATCGTAAAAAACTCTCTGTTTATGTCTGCATAAGTGGAGTAATTATTAAATTATTACCACCTAAGGCGCTTAACTTTAATTATTAAAAATGTGTGAAAATTTCAACTTAATGGAAATGCGCAGAAAGAACTATGATGATTAATTCAAATAAATCAGAAAAAATTGTAAGCTCGTATAGGAGAATTAGTTTACTGATAACATTTTCTAAAATATTGGAAAGAATATATCTACGAAGAATACATCCACACCCAGTTCTAGAACAAACACTTATAATTCTTGCCCAATAGTTCGACTTTTGGAATGGATATGGTAGAAATAAGCGATGTTGTCGTGTCGTCCCATATATCAAAGAAGTCATTGAAAATGAAAAATTACTGCGGTGTTTTATTCCTAGATGTGCAATAGACCTTTGATAATGTTTGCCATTATGGGCTACTTTTCAAACTTAAAAAATTCTCTCCAAATCCAATGTATTTGTTGCTCAAATGCCATTTACTAAACAACCACTTTTATGTTAAAATTGAAAATGAAAGATCCAATATACATAAAATTGAAGCTATAGTGCATAAGGAAGTGTTTTAACTTCAACACTCTGCAATTTTCATTTATAGATGATACAGCACTGTCACTTTCATCTCATCATCCCAGGAAGTACAAATTCATCTCAATAAAATTTCGTTTTGCCTATACAAATGGAATATCAAAATAAATTAAGTACTAGCAAATCTATGCACATTACTATCACGCTAATTAAGGGTTCTTGTCCTTCATTTTTGAATGGCAATAACGTCCCAATCAACAAATGTGTAAAATATCTCGGCTTCCATATTAACCAAAGATTAACATGGAAAAATCATATAAAATCTAAACCCAACCGCTCGATTTAAAACCTATCACATACATTTGTGTTAAAATTAAATTATTTTTGCTCCCTACTTTAATGAATTTTCTTAGTTAATATCGTTTACGTTTATGTTCTTAAAGATCACATCTGAGATTATTACATTGTTCCCATCGGAGGACAAAAAAAATTATTATACGACGTTGTTTGCACGGCAAGATGTCTCCATATATTTGTCTTAGAATAACCAGCTGATATTGTCTTCAGTAGGGATCATAATTAGCTCCAAAAATTCGTAGCGACACAGCGTCAAAGCATCTTGAAATTCTCTATTTTTCCTGTTGACTGTAATTTTGTTTGTGACGCCTCTAATTTAGAATAACGTGCTTCCTTCAACTTTAAGAAAGATCTATTCCCTCTACATTGCCAAGTGCGTGAAAACTTGCAAAATAGAGTAGTTTAGTTAGGTTTACATAACGGTATGATCTTCGTACATCTAATATGCGTTGGAAAAATATTTAAGCAAAATGCAGCTATCAAATGTAGTAATTAAATATATGATGAAAATAGTCATTCCTAGCGTGAGTTTGTGATATTAGAACATCAATAAACAGAAAGTGTCGTCGCTTTTTTTCATATTTTTTACAATTAAAGCACTAGAAAGGCGCTGGATTTTTTTTGTTATAAAGATATTCGTGTCAATACATGCGAATCACTTTGTTTTTTGAAAGCTTCAGAATGAAGTTTCTTTCTTCGAATTTTAGAAGTCCAAAAAATGGAAAAGCTTTATTTTACATATATTAAATACATTTTTTACTGAAATTCAAATTTTACATATGTTCAATTCTGTTATTAAATTAGGTAGAATATTATATTCGATTAACTCCGGGACTATATCTGCTGCTTTCATCTTGCCTAACTTTGATGAAATTACAGTGTATACTATAACCTTTATAGTTGAAACTCTTTTGTCATAAAAATTCAAATACACAGACTCCGTAACGACATCATTTGCAGAAATCTGTGTGTTATAGGCTGATCCAGTTATTTGTATTTTTCATGAGGAAAAAAGCAACCGTAATATACAGAATAAAATGCAAAGTCAATACCAAAACAGAAGAGTATTTCTTGTACAGTTCCGAAGAGATGAACTACTTGTTCTTGTTTAAATACGGAATTCATATTCATTCCAATAAGTGGAAAAATAAGATCATTCAATGAGTTAATCATCGTGACGTATATTTTTTTCGTATTCACATGGGAAAAATGCCTTGCTATTTTTCTCTAAAGTAGAAGCAGTTATAGGCAGTTATAGAAGGCATGTCATGAAGTTAAGAATACTTCATAACGTCCTCTAAAAGAGTTGTTCAAATGCCTTTAAGACCTAGATTGTGATTTTGGCTCTAATTCAGTAGCCTGTAACTTCGTAACCGAGGCGTTCTTTTGTTATAAAAAGTAGGGAATTTTACTAAGAAATCTATTTCTATAACAGAATTCTTGTAGGTACATTTGTGATGACAAATTCAAAAACATGAACAAAATTAAATTGTAAAATATATTTGAACTTGCAGATCTATTAGGTATATTTTATTAATTTATTTAATATTATTTAATATTTTCACACCTGTTAATGTATACTTGAAGTTCCAAAAATGGTTGTTAAGTCGGCATTAACCATATTTTGGATAAGTAATATATTTATGAGAGGAATAGATTTCGCGCGTTATCATTTTCATTGTCTAAGTCTTCTTTGTGTATATTTCTATATTCTACGCAATACAGACAATACCTCCTCTAAAAAATTCCTCAGTAAAAATCAAAAAACTAAAGCAATGATTCAAATTAAGAAAGGCGTAGTAAGTATACATTTACAATATGTGTCATCGATGAAATGAAGCTTGGTGTTCAAAACTTACGTAGTAGAAATGAACTAAGTTATAAGTCGCAAAGATCCAAACCCGCTCAAAAGAAATGTTTACGTGAAAGTCCTTATAAATTTAAAAAAAGTAGAAAGTAGGAATTAATAAAAGTCGGATATTAATTTCTTTTGCTCTTTGTTTTTTTATTTGTTCAGTTGTTTTGCCGCTTTAGACTATAGGTACTTTTTTGAGTGTTTGTATATTTATATTTCTGTGTAAAATAAAATAATTATTGGTATGCGAGGATGCAAACCCAAAATGAAAGACAAAAATCAAAGTAATTTTTTTAAATATTTTTCTACATATACAAGTAAAATAAGAGAAAATTTATATTCGAACGGGCCGACGCCTTTGGCACCCATCATCTTCTACATCATATCTAAAAAAATATCATAAGCTATTCAGGGATTACACCCCGTTTTTGAGGGCTTAAATTTCTCTTAGTAGTGGTCGGTAAACATGGCCAAAACTTCAAAGCTCATGTTTCTTTTCGAAATTGCCATTTGCAACTAATCACCTAAATTTTGGCAATTATCAATCTTTCTTAATTCGATTGTACAACTCAGACTATTTCAATGAATATATGTGCAATCCATGGTAATCATTTGGTCTATAAGTAAATCTTCCGTTCGCCGTACAACAAGATTTTCACGAAAACTCACTTCTTCCGCATAATTTGTGTAGAATTAATCATTCAGACGTGTATCCAAGTGTATCTAATGTTAATAATAAATAAAGAAAAATTTTTACAAAAGTCTGTCAAAACATATCTATTATTTTATTGGCATTCTATACAAAACAGGTTTTGTTTTATTTAGCGAAGTAAAAATTCGTTGTGGTCTGCATATTTTACTTTTTATAGAATATAGTTACAAGCAACTTCATTTATGTGCAGGCATGAGTGAGCGCGGCCTGACATTATGTTGATGTTTTATACTCTCTTCATATTGTAAAATAATACAACCATTCGCACTCACGCATTTCATAGTATTGACAGAAAAACGGTTAGCAATCAGGGTGGTGTTACTTGTTAATGGAATGGATTTGGCTATTTGAGCGATTATTGTTATTGTGCTTTAACTTTTTCTTCTCTGGTTTGTTTATCAAAAGTATCGTTATATTAGCTTGGTCATTTTGTTTCTAACAACTACGTATATGCATATAACATATCTATCTATAAAAATATCTATAACTGGGCATCTATAGATATACATATACATACATATATCTATATTTAAACTTCTGAACCGACTTATTCGTATCCATCTATCAAATTTTTCATATCGTCCTTTATTGAAAATTCCACATCTGTAAGTAGGAATTCAGAAATCTCATATCCGGTACATAAATTCTTATACAATAGCCACAAATCATGTTCATAAAGGCATTTGAACAGCCCGTAAACAAGTCTAGATTTGTGGTAAAATCGACGAATTTTAAAGAAACGAAAATTTTAAGTTATAGGTTTGCTGTTGTACTATCGATATCAATCTAAAATTTAGTAAAATATATATAAAATATATAAATAAATATAAGATTTTGCAACTTTAGCCTATTTCTTTGAGGTGACCAAAATGCCATGTATGACGAATGTAACTTTCTTACTTCTTTATTATTTTTGTTTTCCTTTTTCTTTGTATTGAAATCATTAGTTTCAATGGGGTGTACATTCTTTAATACCATTTTCTTAAAGTCTCTACATTTTTCCTTTCAAAACTTGGAAAATAAAAATGTTGATGGCATGTGAAGCAAGTTCATATTTATAAATACAAACGTACTTATTTTCAGAGCTTTAAAAGCTTCAATTACTTAAAATATGGACAATAGCATGGTAGTTGAAATAACATATATTTTCTTTAAAAATCTTGTAATTTTGTTATTTTTAAGTTTTTCAGTTGAACAAGACGGGCTTAACAAATTTAAGAAATATTTTTATTTGCACGAACATGTATTATAATTTGTAAAAGAATTTTTACGGCTTGCTTCGTTTTTAAAGCAGATAGTCTCAGCGCCTTTTGAGTTTTCAATTTCATCGTTAGAAAAACTATATTATGAATACGACAAATCATGCAAACGCAACATCCAAACTAGAAAACATACTGCTTCGTGTCTATACTGTATATCGAAATAGGTGCTTAATATAATTCTTGCACAAAATTAAGCACAATGCATATCTTAACTAAACAAAACAAGTAGGGAAATTGTATTCGACTGTACCAAATATTATATGCATCACCTTTATCTTAAAAAATAGGTGGGCGTGGGAGATTTTTGCTATTGCAATGGAGCAGACGTGTTTTCCGCTTATTTTATACCGTAAGAGTGGGCAGTAACCGATTTAGTCCATTTTCAATACCAATGTATGTGATAGAACTATCAATGCTTTTGCCAATTTTCATCTAAATATCTTAAAATTTGCGACCAGGAAAATGATTACAGTAAAGATTACACAGGTAAGCAGATAGGCAGATGGATAGATGGATGAACGGATACGTCTAGGTGGATTCCGAATTTCATACTGATTAAGAATATATACACTTTATATGATTTCTGAAATATCTTGCTTGAGTTCCAAACGTTTTCAGAAAAAAATTAAGTTTCAATTTTCTATTATATTCAGTGGACGTGATCCATTCTTTCCTTTTTTTTTGCCCAAAGACTATGGAATAGCTAGCGGAATATTTGTGAAAATTTTTATAGATCTGTTGACTGTAATTTAACAGTGGCGAGCAAAAAACGCAATTGTTTTGCTTTTGAAAACAGAGATGCTCTCAGTCTACGTTGTGCCGTGGACGTGCTCTTTAACAGATTTAGCCCATTTTCAATACCAATCAGCGTAGTAGAACTGGCAAATTTGAGGCCGATATTTTCATATTTGCGGCCAGGAGAATGTTTACCGCAGACATTAAACAGACGGACAGACGAACATGCTTAAATAGATTCTAAATATGATGCTAATAAACAATATATACTGACAAAATGAATATATCACTCACTTTCGGTGGTGGGTATGAAAACGACTTAAAAAAAATAGTCCCAATGGACATCTTCATAAAATATTCCTTTATTTCGGATTAACAATTAATTGCAAATCCACAATCCGAATTTCCCTTTAAGCTATCATTGAAGGACAGATGTAAGCTGATTTAAATGCGACAACAAGACTTTAAAACAGTTGGCTTTACTTCTACAATGAAAACAATTGCAATTTTCACAATTTTGCCATGAAAGTCGCTGAATATTCTTAGTTCTGAAAGTAGACGTAAATAAAACACACTTTTAATTGAACTTTGAATCAAATTTTGCCTCCAATATATTTCTTGGAGCTTGACCCTATCTGTGCAATATAACACCACTCAAATCTCCTTCACAGGACGTCTTGCAACACTAGATCCTTTTGAGATAATTTTCGATGATATGTATGCACATGGAGGATAATAGTTAGTCAATATATTGACGGATGTTCGCTTTGAAAGCGTAAAGTTTTGTTGAAGCCACTTATCTTCGACTTCCATATCTTCAATTGCACTTCAAAAAAAATTCTTAATCATGTGGCTGCAGTAATCAGAAATGACGGTTTGTGTCACTCCCTTGTCATTTTCAAAAAAGTACTGGCCTATCATGCCTCCAGGCTAAATGCTGCACCACGCAGTGATTTTGTGGGAATGCAACGCTTGGCGACAGATACTTGTGGATTTTCACTGCCCAACTGTACCGCAGTGAGCCTCATCACTGAAGAATGTTCGATGCGAAAATCGTCATCCAAATACTGTTCTTGGAGCAACCAATCAACGTATCTTCTACACGTTGTGCAGTCGGCTGGCTTCTATTCTTTTGTTACATGAATTTTGTAGGGACGGTGTCGCGGATAAATTTGAATCTTCTCTGACACTGTTGCAGATTCAATTTCAAACTTCTTCTCAGTTCTGCCTATAGTGCGCTCAGAGAGACGATTATGTCGACCACAATTTCCCTGTAGTACACGAAATGTAGCTATATATTTGGCGATTATTAAACGATCCATATCGTAAAATGGCAAACGGTACGCTAAGCATATAACGCCCTGAATGACAGTTTTTTTTTACGTATGTTATTGGAATAAGATTGGCAAATTCGGACGACGAATTCAGTAGATTAAGCCGCCATCAAAAATTTGGATTCGGGAGCATACATTTTATATTTCATAATGAATATTCATTCATAATAACAATTTGGCATAAAATTTAACTCTAACAAATTTGGGTCACGTAGGTCAAATTTTTGGAGCTTTATGAAAAATCACCCTTTATATGACAAAAAGATCTAATTTTAAATACGAAGTTACGAAGCTTTGATAACATAGTTATATTTTTTCTCCCAACTCCATATAAGGTTTCTGGAGTAAAGTAAACCCTTATCAGCCAGCGAAGTTCAGAGTTCAATTTTGTCAGCATTTTTTCAAAACGTTTGCAAGACTCAAAAGAAAACTTCAGAGTTTCCCTAAAGTGTAAATAGTTTTCAATGGCATCAAATTTTGAATTGGTTTAAGTATGTTTGCCTCTTCGCTTTTCTAGTGTCTGGACACGTATATAGCGTAGCATAAACTGCCCTGTTTTTGGGGTTTCTGCTCATTCTTCATAAATTAGAGTAAATACAGGACAAACATTTCCATACGTATATGTAAAAAATTAGAAAGTTTGGATCATATAGGTCTATTTATATAGGACCCCGCATTAGAAATAAGCCTTTGTATAAGAACTTTTGGTGAAATAAGTAGAGAACAATGAGATCTATGACAAGAATTTTAAAAAAAATTTATGCTCACTCCCTTATAAGGGATCCCATGAAAACTGTACTTTTACATGGAAAAGCGATACAGTTTTCGGTACTTTATCAGAAAACAGTGAAGGAGCGTGTGTTAAACGATGTGATGTGGAGTATTTAATCGTCTGCCTTGACCAACTATAATGGTTTTACTTGTGTTTATACGGACTATATACTCATACATACTTAGATAACATTACGTCGTTAATTAAATATTAGACATGTTGCAAAGCCCGGTGCTCAACTGTGTACATTCATTCAACTTTTCTTATATTTATAACTGTCTGCGAATGTTTCAAAAACCGGTTATTTTATGAAAATACAATACTATCAAGCAAATCAACATAATGGTCTGTTCGCTAGGCTTTTTGTCCCTCCTTATCTTTCTGCAACGGACATCAACTAGTGTCCTTTGTTTTGCTTGTGGATGTACAGATATATATAAATTGTGTACGCAAAGCACCAGTTAAAAATATATTTAGGAATGTAAAAAAACTAGTTTTGTCTAAACAACAAAAGGGTTAAACTAGGAAAAACCAGTTTCTTATGCGTATGTACTAATATTCGTACCTGAGATCTATTTCAATTTGTCCGTTTCGTCTGTTTGTTTGTGTGGAAATAATAAAACCACCACCACCATGACCACTACTAGCCTAACACATCTGCCAGCACAAGAAATAAATAATTGTAAATTTAAATCCTTTAAGAAAACTTATCGTTTCCCTACATTGCCCTATTCAACCCTTTGGCTACATAAGTGCAAAAAATTAGATAATAAAGATCTTGCACATTAAATTACCATAATTTCGGGTCCGTTCTCCAGTCAGCTTAATAAATATAAAATCTATCTCTATGAAAAACAATATAATATATGTCGTGCAGTAATGAATCGTTCATCGAAACTTTTATGTAAACTTAAAATTATGTATATAAATCTTTGAATTATTAAGCCTAAAAAAAACTAATAATATATCGGTCAAAATAATTAATTAAAGAACCTGAGTAAGAAAAAAACTTTTTTCAAAATTGAATTATTCCTTCGTGAGCGCCACAATCAATCCAAGTTCCCTCTAACATTTTGATATGTTTTTATACCCTAGACTACTTGTTATACACAATGTAAATGGAATTGCACAAATAAATGTAACGCCCAGATGAATCCATGACTGTCCTTTTATTCATATCAATTTAAAATCATTTTCTGAGTGAATTTCTTATGAATATGATGATCTCTTAATCTACGATATAAGTTATCCAAATAAGCCCTATGTAATGCCAATGCGATCTGCAAGTACATTTATCATTCACAAATCGTTCTCATTTAAAAATCCATAAATATAACTTAATAACAGCCAATCAACCTGGCTCCGCGATTCTTGCGAAATAGACGATTGGATATATAATACTACGAATATCTTCGGAAAATCATTTTTACTAGTTTCTTGTATTAAAGTGAATTGCAACGCGGTTCTGCTATTTCAACTTACGCAGTTTATTTTGATTGAAATGAAATGATCATAATGAATTTTCCACAGAATTGGGTACCAACCCAATTGATATGAGCAACATTATTGGCCTGTTGGATTTCGACGTGTAGTCTGGTATTCCTAATAACTGACTTTATATTCCTGATTGTGACGACAGCAGTCGTGATCACTCTCCACTGATTATCAATTTCAGCATGACTCTTTCGTAATCGTTAACTGTTAACCGTAGAACTGATATTGAGACTTTTAGCGACAGATTCGACACCAAATTATATAAAGCGCTTCTGAAGATTTTGCAAATCTAATCAACAAAGCTGGATTTATATCTAGTGTCAGAAATTCTACATATTATATTAACTATGTGAGTCTTGTAATAAGAGATAAATGATCACAAACATAAGGAGATTAAAAGGAGAATGACACAACAACAGGAATTCTCCAGCCAAACGGAGTTTTTATGTACCTGAAAACAGTCTAGGTTTAAGTCTGAGTTAACAAATGAACAAGTCATCGATTTCTGAAGGAACATCAATGCAGCTATACTTAGTGAATATTACTTATGGAGAGTAACCAAATATCTTAAGCATCCGACTAGGCAAATGGTTCCCTTAGCAGATAACTTTTCAGCCTAATAATCTTTGTGGTACTTCAAATACAGAAGAAATGTCTAACTTTCTAGACAGAGATACCATTGGTGTGTAAACCAAATAAACCAGGAAATGTAAGCTCGTATAGACCAATTAGTTTACTGGTAACATTTTCTAAAATATTTGAAAGGATATGCTTATGAAGATTGCTCACCGTTTTGGAAGAAAAACTTCCTGATCATCAGTTCGGTTTTAAGAAGAAAAGAAAAAGAATGCCATTGAGCAATGTCATCGTGCCGTTTCGTACATCAGGGAAGCCATTGAAAATAACAGTTACCGTGCGTATTCTTAGACGTAGGAAGGGCCACAGGCAAAGTTTGGCAAGATTAGTTACTTTGCAATCTTAAAAATTTCTTCCAACTCCAGTGTATTTACTACTTACATTATATTTTAAAGCATACATTTTTGTGTTAAGTTGAAAATGAAATATCTATTATATATAGAATTGAAGATGGAGTATATCCAAGTACTCTATATAATATTTACTTCAGATGTTCCGAACGCTGACAATATATTAACTGCGATATATGAAGATGACAAAGCAATTCTATTTTATCTAATTATTCTACTGATGTTTTCACTCTAGCTGCATGAATTAAATATGAAAAAATCTACGTATATTACGTTCGCGCTAAATAAATGTTCTTATTCAATGCAATTCTATTTTATCTAATTATTCTACTGATGTTTTCTTGGAAATACAACATTTCACTCTAGCTGCATAAATTAAATATGAAAAAATCTACGTATATTACGTTCGCGCTAAATAAATGTTCTTATCCTCTAAAATTGTTGGAATGGCAATAACTTTTATTAACAGTTCTTTAAAATATTTTGGTTTACCTATTGACCGAAGAGTAACATGGAAAGATTATATAAAAGTTAAACTTTAGCAACTAGACTTAAAACTTAGAAAACACTGCTGGCTAATTCGCTTAGAATCTCAAATTAATTTAAAGAATAAGCGCGTTTTATTCAAGAACACTTCCCAACCTTTGTGGCATAGAATTCTAAGAATGGTTTAGTAACTCGATTATTGAAAAACTTCAAAAATAATAGTCAGTCCTTTGCAAGAAAACTATTCATGATGACCTAGACGTGCCGAATGTTAAAAATCTAATTTCGTTCCTGGCTTCAAAATATTTTGTCAAACTGAGTAATCAAGCAAACACTTTAGCAATAACTTTCTATCCTAATCAGCAAATTGATGTTCGTCATTACTACAGTGTTAAAGCTGAGTTAAAACAATGTATTAAAAAGTTCGAAGATTTCATGATCATTCGAGGATCAAAAGACATAAATAAGTATAAAGAGGTGAATTTTTGTTTTGAATTTAGAGAATTGCTTGGATTATTTAAAAGAATAAATTTAATTCTAATCAAATATCTGGAACTAGATGTACTGACGAGTTAAGGGTAACGCTTTGTTTATTTAGAATAATCATAAGCAGAACCACTGTTTGAATTTTTGAAACATAGATTTTTCGCGTTTTGAATTAAACCACATCAGATCTAAATTTCGACTAATAGATTGGAACGCATGGACAAATGAAGAAATAGCAAAACTTAGACAATTATTAAAAGAATATATAAGAGAATCTATGCATTTGAAGGGTTAGTTGAGGTTAACATGTGATTGTTTTATTAAAAGCATCTATCGCTCGAGATAAGGTTTCCCGATCTTAAATTATATTTTAAATTATAAATAAACCCAGACTGAAAATATTTTAAGTCAGTAGTTTTGTTCAAATTCATTAACTTATTCTTCATTTAACATTATCCGCTGAGGTATCAGATGCAAAACTGAATATAAATAGATATCGCCATATCCTCGAAAGAAAGTTAGTGAAGAAGTCGTAGGTTTCTGTAAAGGAGACGAAGAAGAAGAGGAAAAAGAAGGATTACAAAAGAGAATTAGATAATGTGGTTCCTTAAGTTACCAGAGGGAAGAAGAGCAGTAAAGGAAAAGTTGTATTAATTTTGAGAATCCCGATTGGTCTCACTCTTCTCAGGATATTTGAACCCGTTGAGAAGATTTTGGTATATCATTTTGTAAACTTAATTAACATAACTGATATTTCCGCACCTATTTCGAAAAAATCTTGCTGAATGAAATTTCGAAATCGCACAATTTATAACTTGAACGATTAGGCAAATCGTAGTGATATTAAGCATGTAACTAATTTCTAATTTCTTTTGAAAAAACATTATTCAACGGCCATAAAAATTTATTTGTAATTAAAAATTATATCTTTATAAAAGAACAGCTTCTAATATAATCGTAATATATGAGAGATGACTAGAAAAAGGCTTGTTACACTATGCTGTATATTGTACATAAGTAAATAACATTCATAACACAAGATTAGAATGATACAGAAAAATTGGGAAGGAAAAACTGAAAAAACCAAAAAAACATATTTATACAAATGAAAAGTATATATCAATAAGGCTGGCATCACGGATTTCGGCTGAGCTGTTACGCTCATAAACTATCAATTTACTTTCTAATGCGTTTTAAAACGTAATAAGAGATGTTCTCTTTTTTAACGAAAATTCCAAAAAATTTCATTGGTATCTACAATTTGAAGTAAAAATAAATCTCAAGAAAAAACCAAATCGCAATTGTTAAACGGGCTTATAAAAATGTTTTCTGTTATATATTTTATTGCGACTCTAATTTTTTCTTATTTTTTTTATCAGAAGCCAGAAAGAAATCAGTTAACGACGAAATCTTATTTCTTTTGTCTACCACAAAAATAATTCACGGTTAAATCATATGACAATTCAAAAATAATTACTCTATGTTAATGCGAGAACCTAGTCAAGAAACCCATTTTTGGTTCGACTCTTTCCTAGTTCGAAATTAACCAAAAACCATTCTAACCTCACAGATTTCTTGCAACAACGTCAAATTTCGGTTGAATACTTGCTCGTTTTTAACTAAATGCTGCAAGGCCTACAATCAAAACTTAGGGGTCAGTCTAAATATTTCCAAACCACGCTTAAAAATTGGCTCCGAGATGATCTTGAAATTATCAACATCAAAAGGTTGAACCCTAATCAAGTTTAAATTTAATACTTCACTTTAAATTTGGTACTTTACTTTCTTAGATCAATTTTTAGATACCAATGGAATAATAAATAACACTGTTGGCTTCGCTTGGGTTAAATTCATTTTTATGAATTTATACTCTTGTAACCGACATACATTCGCTTATTCGCTTTCATAATTTTTCTACTGCGTAATGGCCGAACAGTTTAAAATAAACATCCATCCCCTCAGTTAAATTATTTCTGAGGGTGAAAAAGACTGATGCTGTAATGGCAAATATTTATGTCAAATAACTGCGTGGGTTTTTGATGCACTGAAAGTTAAGCCAGAAAATGAAAAATAACGTTGAGATTGGGGTAAAAATCAATATGAATGACGAATAAGTAATTAAAGCTTTCACAGAAAAATTTTTTGCTTATTAATAAAATTTTTGAATAATACGCTTCCTCATCACCTAGGTAAGTCATAAATAAATTCTGTAAAATTTTCTTCAGTAGATTAAGTAATGCATTAATAGTAAAACCTAAATTAATGTACGAAACTATTGTTCATTACAAAACAAGTAGTATAAGCCTCGTAACACAAACGAAAGAAAGTATTTAATTATAATTATAACTTCTACATTGCCTTCTATGTGAAGCATCTGCTGCTTTCTTGAAAAATGATTAGTAGTTGTGTTTCCAAGGAACTTTTATTCATAAGACATGGAAGCTAAAAATTCTAGCTCAAGATATGCCGCAAATTGGTACAAATTCAAAAAGTACCAATTACCAAAACCGAATTGAAATTTCTTTTAGCCATATAATTAAATATCCTGGCATCTAACCCGATTTTAAATATCTTACATCAGATAAAGAAGAGAGTTTCTGCTTTGTTATCATTCTTTAACTTGCGGTTATGTTTCTATTTTAATAAAAAAAATTCTATTATTTTATATTCTATGGACAAAACTATACTTATTGACAAAATAAACTACGTAAGTTTCCAATTATTCCAAAATTGTTTAAATTTTCAGGTTTCCAGACCTTTTGGTGGATAATCTCATTTTTATAACTATTTATAATTGCGCGTACCACAAAAACACTAATTAAAAACAATTTTCTCCTACGGATAAAATATAACAAAATTCACACTTCTTCATTTTTCAATGCAATATGTATAAATATAGCAACTCAATGGGTAAAAACCGAGTTATCAAAGCTTTGCATACTTATGGGTGCACGCTTGAAAAAGTATTTTAAGGTTACGGCAAATGAATTCTTGTATATTTAAACTGATTAGGTTTCTTTATCCACTAAATCGTTATTCTGATTAAATAAGAGGACGTACGTATATTGAAGTATTTGTTTACTTTTTTATATATACATATACTTCTATATGCAGATTGAATAAGCAATGGGTGTGCGAGGCTTACAAAACTTTGTTTTATCACTCTCGTTCAAAATCGGTTGATTATCTTAAACTCTCCTCTTCTCTTGGTTATCAAACAGCAGTTTGGACAACTGTTTTTCCCACTTTCCGGTTTACTAAAGGAATTTACTTGCTGAGATTATTATTCAGCCATTATCCATGTGTGCGTGCCTCTTTATTTACATAGTGCTCTTCAATAAATGGAAAGCTATAGAGGAAGTTCTAAAAAAATAATCATTATAAAAGAGATTTCATGAGACTAAATCCAAATTGAAATAAACTTCGAGTTCAGTAGTAAAATCATTTTATATCTAATTAAAAGTTAATGAAAGCTTTATAGTATGGCAAAGGCTTACTTATAGTCTCGGACCATAAGTCACATGTCAATAATAAACAAATTGGTTTTCGTCTACTAAGGGTTAATCTCACTCAGTAAAAACTAAAATAGGCGTTTAACATTGGTCATTCTGTCTGTATTGGATGGCCCAATCTAAGGCCTTTTTTAAAGAAGATACACTCTCAGCTACAGGAATTGGGACAGAAAGCTTGATATTTATATTTTTATTCACAGATTAATTCTTAAGAAACCGGAAGAAATTTAGAAAACCAAAAATAATCCCCAAAAGATACATTCAACCTAAAGTAGCGATAACTTCACCTTTATAGGTGGATTCTATTATGTTAGGTTGTTACTCCTCTTGAGCTAAATTTAGATACTAAAGACTTACAGCGTTCCAAATTATTTCCGGTATTTATAAAACCAAGAAGTTAGACAACGTGGGACAAATGAGAAAGGAAGTTCGAAAAATATATGCAAATTTATAAAACTAATTATTAAAAAAATATGCGGTGCGATTAGCAAAAGATGTACACTAAAACATAATTTCGTGACGAAATATAAAAAGTAACCATAGATTGTATCGAACATTGGTTAGAAGATGAAAGAGACGAAGAATTTATTTTTCGAAGATCCATAAAAGCTCATTGATATTCATTGAATTTTTCCCGCAAGAGGTATAGACGCGATTTTTCATAAGGATAATGTTCTATACAAAAATTTCACTTAAATAAAAGAGTTTTCATACGAACTTAAAGGGATAAAAATGAATTTTGCAATGTCCAAAAAGAGGAATGCCAATAATATCTGTCAAACTAGTTATCAGTGTTAGATAGATTGGGATATATATGTGTCTGACTGGTTCAACTGATTACTCTACTGTCCACTACAACAAATTAAACATTTCTGCAATTTTTACAATTTTGAGAAGTACTTAATCAAGTGCGAATTAAGTTTGAAAAAGCTGTTGGCGCCCAGTTTAAAAGTCGAATCTAAGAAATACAATTAAGAATGTTCCGATACAAATTTAATTTTTCTATATTACATATTTTAATTCATATAAAATAGCGAGTGTGTTTTTGTAATATATCACACAAAAATGTACATATTCGTCGTTTGCAAAAGAATAGTTGTTTTCCAATTTCCAATTTCATTCATGATAATGTTTTTCCAATGAGCTTTCGTATTATATGATTATACAAAATATGGCTTTCGAATCAAAAGCGATAAGTTAGAAGATTCGAAATTTTTAAAAATTAGCTACAACTTTCATAACACATGATGCAAAACGTCTAAATTCGAGGTGTTTGTGATATGTACAAAATAACCTACTAAACTCAGCGCCTACGGAAAATTGATCTAAAAAAAATTTGATAATAATTCGGGATTTAAAAAAAGAGAAGACAAGTTGTAATCAAAAATGTCATCAACATATTCACTCATTTCAGTATTTTATTTATGGAGGCATACTCAAATTAGTTTAGATTGTAACGCATATAAAAAGTACGAGTATATTCTTAGATTTCAAAAGAGCATCCTATAGGATTTAAACTAAAATAACAAAAGTAGTACACCTTCACTGCTCGGTAGATAAACATAAAAAAATTATTTCAGTTTAGTTTTTTTTTGCACACATTGCTTTTGCTTCCGTCAGTAAGTTACCACCCCAGTTTTTTTGTAAATTTTACAAACGCCATTTTAAACAAACGATAAACGATTGAAAATTAATAAAAAGTGGTTAGGAAAGAATATAAAGACTCACCCCCATACGCATGTAGTGGTGTCTCTACCACAAAAAATTGCAATTAGTGCAATGGAAAAATCCCAGAGAAAAACCAATGGTAAGATACATATATATATATATATATATATATATATATGTGTGTGTGTGTGTGTGTGTGTGTGTGTGTGTGTGTGGATGGCAGTACAAAGAATTTATTAAACTTCGCCTAGCCGAGAAAACAAAGCTACAGGCTTATGTCTAATTTATACCAGGCAGTACTTAAAACACTTGGAGAAAAGTTGAATATTTCTTTAAAACATATTAGCTGTTTGGCTAACCGACACTGTTAGAAATACTAACTGTTTTGCAATTTTTATACTCAGTTTTGAGAGATAAGTATGTACTCATTGTCTTACTTCTAATATAACAACTATTTTTTTATGTCCGTATATATATTTAATTCATAATCTATCCGAAAGATAGTCAATAAACGTTATGAAAAGGTAAAGAAAATAACAAAGATCTTTTTCTCCTATTGGCAACACTATAACATAAACGTAAACCATATTAACTTTCAAAATTCATTAAAATAAGGAACAAAAATAATTTAATTTTTAAATAAAAGAATCAGTATGTGATGCGTTTTCAATTTCTTTATCTGCTTGGTTTCACTAAGAAGAGCTATTGACAAGGAATTTACATGATTGCTGAGTCTGTCAACATATTTTGAAGAAAAGTGTTGAGTTAGAGTTTTAATAAATAGACAATCTAAATCATAGTGATTATTGACGCGACATTAAAAAGCCGAAGAGTCTTCGATTGATGTCTTTGAAATACTTCAATATTAAAGTTATTGGTATTTCCCACAATTGTATGTCGTAGATCCAAATAGGTTGAAGCATACTCATGTATAAAATGCATTTATTTCTTAGATTAAGTTGAGATTCTGGACAAATCAGCCAAGAGGTCTACTAGGTTTTAAATCGAGCGGTTGGGTTTAGATTTTATATGATTTTTCCATGTTAATCTTTTGTTAATATGTAAGCCAAGATATTTTACACATTTGTTAATTGGGACCTTATTGCCATTCAAAAATGAAGGACAAGAACCCTTAATTAGCGTGATAGTAATGTGCATAGATTTGGTAGTACTTAAGTTATTTTGATATTCCATTTGTATAGGCAAAACGAAATATTATTGAGATGAATTTGTACTTTGTAGTAAACATTCCTGGTATGATGAGATGAAAATGTCAGTGCTGTATCATCAATAAGTGAAAATTGTAGAGTGTTGAAGTTAAAACACTTCCTTATGCACTATAGCTTCAATTTTATGTATATTGGATCTTTCATTATCAACTTTGATATAAAAGTTGTTGTTTAGTAAGTGGCTTTGAAGCAACAAATACATTGGAGTAGTAGAGAATTTTTTAAGTTTGAAAAGTAGACCGTCATGCCAAACTTTATCAAAGGTCTAGTGCACATCTAGGAATAAAATAGGAATAGGAAGACACGATGACATCGCTCATTTGTATCATGTCTATTCCTAAAATCGAAGCAGTGGGCAAGAATTATAAGAGCTTGTTCTAGAACTGGGTGTGGATGTATTCTTCGTAGATATATTCATTCCAATATTTTAGAAAATGTTATCAGTAAACTAATTCTCCTATACGAGCTTACAATATTTTCTGGTTTATTTGAATTAACCATCATAGTTCTTTCTGCGCATTTCCATTAAATTGGAATTTAATTCAGTTTTAATATATTTTTAATAATTGACGTTAATAAAGGAAGACCCTTAAGTGGTAATGATTTAATAACTATTTCACTTATGCAGTCATAACCAAGAGACTTTTTAATATTTAGTTTATTCACTTCTTCTCTTATTTTATCAACAGATATAAGTTTGCTAGACAAACGCATGTGGCACAAGCTGTTTAAAAATTTCACTGTCTCTTCTGTGTCCTACAAATGCTGGAAAGTTTCTTTTAAGTAATAAGCAAAGTTTCCGGCTTTCTTTTTTTTATTCGGTCCTGTCACATAAAGGAACAATTCGCCTTGTCATTCGTTAAAATATTTGGTAGCTCTTCGCGAGTAATCTTCATTAAATATGCCTAAGTCAATGTTAATCAAAAAATTATTAATGTGTTCATTTCTTACCTCAACTAGACGTAAGCATAGATTCTTCGTAGCTGTACTCAAATTCCTTTTATCTAGAAGATTTCTATTATTTTGTCGTTATTTTCTCCTCTCTCTCTCCTTTTATTGCATTTCCCTTATCTCAAAGACAACGTAATTATTGTCATATTTCGGATCGACTGAATTTCTGGGACTAAATATAAAATCGGTGTGATGAATATGATCAATAAAATTTTCTACGACAACGTCAATTTCAGAAAAGGTTTGCAAACTCAGATCAAGGTATAAATTGTTGTCGATCCAATTCCTAAAAACCACAATGCAAATTTCACGATTGATGATATCATATATAATTGCAAGGTTGTGAAGAGCCATGTCGGAGTTGATAATCAATAGAGAGTAGTCAGAACTGTCGCTATCACGAATATAGAGTAGATTAGTGGAAATATCAGAGTACATTGCGAAATCCAGTAAGATAGGAATTTTTCTTAAATCAGATGGCCAATATATGGGTCTCCCAATGAATAGAATGGAAATGGTTTCTTATTAAGCAGGTGCTGGTGTATGGAACATTTATAATTGGCCGAACAATTTTCTAGAAAGTTGACACATTTCGCGATGGTATCATAATTTTTGGTACAAAATTTTATTAAGCGGTCCAATCCACACAAACACAGCAACTATTAGGCGGTAGCTATCAAACATACGCTCTAAATATAACTATCTTACTTGTTTAATTTCGAACAGCAAACTATAAAATTTCTTAAAATTTGCTCCATTATGTTTAAAGTCATGTTATTATCACAGAATTCTAACATGCGTTGACAGCATTTAGTAGAAAGTAAACGTAACTTTGCCGATTAACGTATGTTCAGGAACCGCTACTAAAAATGAGCGATTCATCGCCACTCTTACGCGGCAACATTTTGGAAGTAAAGAAATTAATATGTTTGAGATCCAAGAAGAGTGTTACGAAAATATTCCTTTTTATTCAACTTGACAGAATATATTAACTCTGTCATGCCAAGCGCAACATCCAACTGTAGGAAGTGTATAATAAAGTGAAACAATTAAGACTTTGTTTTAATATTTTATTTATATTGTAAATACTTCCTACAAAGAACAGATACGAATCCTGTCAAAATAGTTTCAGGATTGATCTGTGACAAACGACGATAGTTTTTAAAATAGCAAAAATTATAAACCAAGCACTTGTTCCTTAATGACTGTATATGTGTTCTACTGTCATGCTGCATGGCTCACATGTGTATGGATGCTCACCATCTAGGCAACTAATGAAGGAAAAAGATAGATATTACCAAGAGCGAATTTATTGTTCATATTTTCATCAAGATTTTATGTACTTAAAATTAAGTTACTTGCAAACAGTTAACATAAGCATTTCATTTTATTCTATGCTTTCTTAGATATCTATTTCTATAAGATATTGTTACGAAATCTGCCTTTTTGTACTTTTCCTTTAAGACGTAGTTCGTATCGCTAGATCGCGAAAAGCTTTTTCGGTATTTACAAGTTTCTGTATTTGTTAAGAAATATTTACAATCTTAATTATTTTTACAAATTATTACGAGAACTATTTCTTTCAATACTTAGTTACTTCGCAAATATTATTAATCGACTGTTGTTTTAAACAAAACGCTCTGCTTATAAACCCTACGAAAATCACAAACTCTGCGTCCCTTTTTGCTATACCTGCTATTACCTTGCTGCTGTAGTGTCATGAATCTCATTCCAGACAGATTTCGCGGGAATTCTCTATTAATTTTTGCTTTTATTGACAGCTACAAATATGTCTTTTTATGACCGCGATAGGTATCACCATTCAAAGGAATTTCCTCTCCATCAAGTTTGTTGTAGTTGCATTTTATTAGTTTGTGATTTTCGTAACAATATCATTGAAATTGCGACTTCTTATTACAATTTTGCAGATTGCAGAAAATCATGTAAAAATGTTTGACACTTTAGTCTACATATCAATTTGGAACATCGACATATGTCACTATATTTTCGTAAATAATTTACGAACTGTAGAGAACGTTACAAATATTCATGTACTTGCCATGTACAATATATTCATCAGGGTCACTTATATAATTCTGATCCATCAACATGCCAACAATCGATAGTATAATACAATTTATGTATAGCTTCCCTTAATCACCAAATTCGATGAATTTCGATACTGACTGCTATTCAACTTTCTGTCTTTATAATAATAAAAGAGTAAGACAAACAGCATTCATTTGTTTATATCTATAAATATAGATCATTTATACTACTATGTACATTTTAAATACACTGCAAATTAAAAGTCAACTAGGAAGGAAGCGCCCACTTCCCTACTAATTTTCTATAGTAAAAACCTGTTACAAATTTTCATACTTTTAAAATATACTTTCTACATCTATAATTCATATTTTTGACCTGGGGTTTGCAAACACCGTTCGTTTTGTCCAATAGAGAGAGAGAGAGAGAGAGAGAGAGAGAGAGAGAGAGAGAGAGAAAGTGTCCGAAGTCCGTCAGCTTAAAAAAATGTCCGAAGGAGAGTGTCCGAAGTCCGCCAGCTTAAAAATAAGGGTGGGTTTTCTTCAAAATAATTTTGCTTTGGACAACTTGCAGTTAAGCCGTTGAACGAACAGCACACTTGAAGTTTAGCCGTTGAGCAAGCAAGTCGTACACTTACTTGAAAAATAAAAACAGCCATGGCAGGAACATCAGAGTAAATTTAAAAAAAAATGAACATTAATATGAGTGCTTGTTTAATTTTTAGAAAGTTGAATTTGTTAAGCCTAAATACGTTAAGCTAATTATTTCAACCATGTTTTACCTAAATTAGGTTTAATTGAAGAAAAATGGGAAAATACAAATAATGTATTTAAAACAACACAAAAAAACTACTTCATTTAATTAAAAATTGCTAAAACATAAAACAACAAATCAATCAATTTTTTTCTTTTCTAATATTTTTGTCGACGTGGGCTGAGTTTGGTCGTGGCACAAAATAACTAAAGCCACAACCCCATACTTCACAATGTATATATATTTACATATATATATATATATATGCAAACTATCTTAAATTTTGCATAGCAACATTGTAACCCGTGCTTATAAGAATGATAATCAATACAATCTCAAATATTATGATCTACTACGTTATTGAATTTTTTTCAAATTTTCCTAGCAACATAATTCTCTTCTTTGTCTCTATACTTATACATTAAAATCCTTTTAAACATATATGACGCGTAATGGAAAGTTACCAACTTCTCATTTCAATTCCACTTATTTTTAATGATTTTAATGATAATGGTCTTACCATTCTCATTTCAATTCCACTTATTTTTAATGATTTCAATGATAATGGTTTCACCATTCAAGGGCATTTATGTGCACGTACATTATCACTATAAAATCAGCAATCGTACGCAAGAAATTGTCAATTTTCTAGCAGCAGGCAACCAAACAAGTGGATAAGTGCTAGACACTTTTTTCCATTTATCTTTTCTATCCTTTCTTCGTTTGTCGCAACGGTGACGGCAGGCATATGCCAAAGAGAAGACGCTCGTGCTTAACTGTCATCCAACCTGGACGAGGATTATCTTTTCCTATTGTTTTTATCTCTCGGACTGATAGACGAACAAATATTTGTTTGGATAGTCGCTTAAACCTCCCACGTTTTATTATCATGTAGATAACCTGCGTTTCCTACCGCAGTTCCAGTCGAATTCAACAAATATTCGCTTAAAATACGTCAAATGAAAGAACCATCCGACTTAAAGCCAGAAACAAAACAAAGATCTTTCTTAATCTCATAAATTGTCTTGAAATGGATCGCTGGAAACCCATGAGCTTCATCCCAGGTACAGATAAAACATCGTTACAACAGTCTGAGTACTTAACCCGTCCAAGATGATCCGAGGTGTAGAGGACTTGTAGTCTCTCCCGTTTAGACTTCTCTGTGTAATATGATATGTGTGTAGTATGATATGTAATAAGATCAAATTCTTGTTTCTAAACAAAAATTTCTTAAGTCTAATTTTCCGCGTTTCTTTTATTGACTGCTGAGGCATAAAAGAAAAGTATGATGTTTTCGCAGAGCTTTTATACTCTTTACCAATGTGATGCTTTGCACATTAACGACGACTATAGATGAGTACATATGAGAGTAGTATTTATGCGTAAGAGAGAGATTATTAACACATACGCATGGATAGTAATCCGAGTTATATTCTCATAATAAAGAAGTATACATACGGTTGTTGACTAGTGGTTTCGAATGCTCAACAACAACTTAGATATTTTTAATATATGAAGACTTAAAAAGACCTATAATCATAAGAAGAAGAAGTGTCTATAGGCAAAAGACACAAGTACAGACACAACGCTTTTCAAGACACGACAATTGCATAGTAACGTACGTGTATATGCGCAGGAGGGATATAGGAGAGAAAATCATTTGAAGGAATAGAAGAGATTATTTCTCTCAAATTAACTGTTTGAAATATATATCGCTAATATATTAAAGGTTTAGGGTTAGTTGATTTACAAAAAATGTATTTATTGTTAACGTAGGAGAGTGTGTACGCATGACAAGAAAGCGACAAAACAAATAATTGTGCATACACCACGATTTTAAGAGACGCATATACTCACCATTTGAATTATAAATTAGAAGGGACGGTTGCGCAATCACAGGAAAAACAGGTTTATGTAAACTTTTGGCTAATCGTTTGAAGTAAGTACTGCTAACATGTTTAGAAAATGATTATGCATGTAAGTGCGCAATAACAACTTAAATTTAGTCAATTGAATATGTATAAATACGCGAGTAAGCATATAAAAGCAATGATTTTAAAAAATACTTCTGCTCACCGTTTGAACAGTAAACAAAAGTTGATTATGTCAAGTGCGTGGTAAATAGCTTCACACGATAAAAGGAATGCATCAAACGCTGAGACAAGTGATAAGCAATGTGTTTAAGCGGAAGCGTTTAATGTTGAGCGTGTGTATAGTGTATAAATATTTACAAAATCTATATCATGACTAAGCTGGATACTAATATATAGAAGAAATTGGTACATAGAGTACGCATGATGAGAATAATGAATATTGAAGCGCTTCGTCACAGATTGTCATTTCCAGCCCAAAAACAAATCTTGAAAAAGAATTTTGGGTAGGTTTGTGGTTTTGATATCAATTTTCAAATTGATTATGGAATTTATCCGAAGCTTGATCTTGAATAACTCGATAATAAATCATGCCCTTAAAAATTTGATTTTTACAATAATTACTCTGCCTAAATAGTTTTCTTTGTATAAAGGAGAAATAAGCATCGAATTACATGGAGCGGAACTAGCACAATACCGTACGTAACTGTCTTAAGCTTATATGGTTTTAGATAGATCGCCTGCCCATAAAATTAAATTATGATCTTTATCGCATTCGTCCATTTGAGCTCGCCAATACATTTTTGAAATGTCAGAGTAACACCATATTTATGAGAATAAAACGTTAACAACGTAATACAAAAATCCTCCTGAATAGTATTATTATTACTATTCGTAGGGGCAATCCGTAGGGGCAAACTAAGAGGACTATTGTAGTCGCCGCAGAACCTAGCCCTCCAGTTTCAAGATTTTAATAAATCTTGTCAACTTCCTAGGTTTGGAGCGCAATACTGTGAATACTGTTGAATCACATTCGCACAGAATGTGATAGGTAATTTCCACAGCCCTTTCACAGAATCTATAAGAATCGGTATCCGAGACACCACTGTTTTTCAGGTGATGTGTGCGATTCCGGGAGATTTGATACATCTGTTTGCTTACCGCTGTGCTGCACTACGTTTTCAGTGGTTGGCTGGTTTTTTCCGTGCTCATTGCGATATCAGCCTTTATATGTGGATTCTTTATATGCTACAGAAATGTTCCAAACCTGTCATGATTTCTCGGGCTTTTTTTGTTGACTAAACAATCAGCACTTTCGTTACCATCATCACCCGAATGTCTTATATACCATGTTGAGAGGATACGAAAAATTGTTCACGCTTCTAGAAAAGAGAAAACGAACGGCTCCTAATTTGTGTTTTTGAGGTTCCTATAAGTTCGTCCTCTCTCCGCGACAGTTGCAATGTCGAATCTTGCATTTTGGTGATCGGTTAGCGAGACCCCGCTGGATATGTGCCACCCTAAGATATAGGGATTTAGGTTGGTACTGGCTAGTGTTAAATTTAGCACTTCCTCCATAATTATATTCTAAAAAGTAGGTTTCCTACCTCAAAAATAAAGATTCAAAATAAAGATATTGTTTTTGAGATATAGTCTAGAATTACCGTGTTAGCTGCCCCATACCAGAGTTCCTGCACGCCTTCCATCAGAAGTTAATTTAACTCCTTCTTTCAGTCCCTCGCGTGCTGCGCTAAACGCTCCCGACTGTGCTGCAAGGACAGCTTCATCCTCCTCTGTTCCCATGATGGTATTTCTTTCGCTGGGCCAAACGTTGCGTTCTCTAGAGGATTAATTTTATAAATGATAATGGTAATAGTTTTTTCTTTCTCCATGTATGGAGCAACTAGTATAGAAGATGCACATACGTAGTGCGATTCGTCTCTGAGCATGGTACGTGTAACAGCCGAGTTTTCCTTTCCAGATCCGTCATGTTCTGTTAAAGCGGGTGCACCTCGCGAAGGACGCAGCATGCACGCTTCCCACGACAATCTGGGCAAATGCCATGCCCTAAAGCAAGTGTATTCGCCTTCGCCAACATTGCAAGGGCATCCCTCACTTCGTTATTTGGTCATCACTCCACTTCACGAGAGATGGGAAGCACCGTAGACCACTGCGCTGAATAGTAAAGCCAACTGTAAGCTTTTCATTTAATGAAACAGTAGATGTTTTACACAACGAAATCGTCGAAAAAAATAATGGAGCGTTGAAGAAATGGCATTGTCTATTAGATAATCATGGCCCAGGTATGTACACCCCTTCGTAAATTCCACACGCATTGTACAAAGTTCGGTATTTCTGAGTGAAATGCATTTCAATGATGGAAATCGCTTGGTGACCCTTCCAAATGACTCACGGAAAAAGGTGAAGTTTGTATTGAATGGCAATCCTATAAAGCGACCGTGGTCAAACTGTTGACAGAATTTGTATGATTCTTCGCATTTTTGATGTTCTGAAGATAATATTTCCCTATCAAAAATATTTTCATTTCCCGGCATTTCTCGATTGTTATCGTGTTCTATTCTAAAAGTCTTGTTACGTTTTAACGAAACGTCCTCATTTTTACAGCCAACGCGTCCCCATTTTTTTTATTTTGCTTTCTACATATTCTACGTATTCGAGTCGATATTATACTATCACAACAAACCGATACAGCGAAATAATCGCGCCGTGACGCAGCCCACTGCGTTGAGTTTACTTTCTTTTTTTACTTTGGTTTTGTTCTCCTTGTTTCTACTTTAACGCTTTTCTACGAATTTATAAACAAATTTTGTTAGAGCCATATCCTTTTAATACTGTCTGCTGCTCTAGAGTATAAATCTATTCAAGAACTAATAATCAAACTGGAAGTCCGACATTTTATTTCCTCTAATCATCTAATGATTAAGACGGATTACCTGAAAAGCCCTGAGCCATTCCCGAGCTGCAAATACGCTTTTCAAGTGGCGCCCGAGCAGATATAAAAACATCCAAAACTATAAATAATCAATAGCCAGCAACAACAAGAGAGTAAGAAAAGCCAGAATGGCGAAAACATCGCGGATGGGCCTAAGAAGTAAAGGAACTGTCAGAGAGGTTCTGAAGGCATTATCCGTCCCGATATGTTCCTCAAATCCCAAGCTAGTGGTAGTCAAACGTCACGAAGAGATAGAAGTTATTTGTATGCTATACACAGCAAGTTTACAACTTCTGCAACGCAGCAGCAGCTCCAAACGCCAAACATAAGCAACAGTATCGTACAGCGCAGCTATGAACAAAGTCCAGTGTTCGACAATCCGTTATGACAGCGGCACCGATCTTTGGATGCGTCGGATAATGACGGAACTATTTTCTGGGCAAGCCCAGATGTGGTTTAGAAACAATCACCGAGCAAGTAGTGATTGGAAAGAAATCTTAAAAATCTTCCCGCACTCACGCAAACCCTAGAAACGTTTACAACGTGTGGTCGACGCGTGCATACTGAGCACTTCAGGCAACAAAACCAAATTCGTAGGAATTGCAAAAGAAAGTATCAATTATTCCTCGGAAAGGCTCATTCGCAAATCTGCACAAATTGATATCCATAATAGAAAAAGGGTATACAGCTATTTTGAGAGCAATACGAAAAATAAGGTCTGACCTAGAAGGATATCCTTTTAAAGTCATAACAGACCAAAGAGCTGTACCGTTACATGTTTTATATGGAGGTGTGCAATATCTTATGCTTATGAGATTACATAGTTAGCAACATATGTATTACATATATTCATGCTACATACATTGTATTTAAAGGTAGGAACCGGTTTCACAAGCAAATGTAACAATTTTGATGTCTAAGCACCTGGCAACATTGACTTGTGCGCTTGGTAACAGATGAAGCTAACAAGTACTTTGTCTTAGAAAACAAAACTTGTGTGCCTACGTCGCAATAAGAATTTTAAGTGTTAACGGTTGTGAGTAAGGCTTAACGGTAAAAATCGGTTTTGACTAACAAATCATATTTACGATTAAAGACTTTAATTAATAAAGAATTTACAGCATGATTATGTAAGAATAAGTATATAACACGTAAGAAAATTATATTCGGCTGTACCGGAGTCTTTTATAGCTACCAACTGTATCTTAAAAAAGGGAGAAAAACTGAATTTCAATGGGTGGGCGTGGCAGATTTTTTTTACTTTTATAGAATATCGTGGAACACAGAGAGCCATTGGACCATCATAGAAAACAGCCAGAACACAAATGTGCTTTCAGCTTATACTGTAGGCGTGGTCTTCTGGCCGATTGCTCCCATTTTCAATAGCAACGTATGTTGTGGCCAGGAGAATATTCACTACAGACATAGTGCAAATACATCGATTCTAAATTTGATGCCGATCACGAATATGAATACTCTGTGGGGTCTCCGATGTTTCCTTCCGGGAGTTACAAACAAAATGACAAAATGAAATATACTTCTCACCTTCGGTGGTGGGTATAAAACGTGTATATAAATAAGTGAAGCAAAATATGAAAGCATTGGTAACCGGTCTAACGTTGAAAACCGAGTTTTCACTAACAAAGCATGTTTAAAGATTAATATAATTTATTTAGTGAAAAATTAACAGCTTGTATATATAAGAATACGTATAAGAAAACATATGTATGTGTAAGCGAAGCAAAATATATTATATATGAAAGCATATATAAATGAAGAAAAATATAGATGCATTAGATATATAGAAATAGTAACAAAGCAAAAGCAAATGTGCATATCAAATATGTAAATAAAGGAATTAATAAAATTAATAAAAAAAATCAGTAATAACAAAGTCAGAAATAAATGTATATAGAGGATAAAAGGTATTGAGTGGTGGTTGCCATTAAGAGATATTTGATGGGCAGGTTAGACATGAAACAGACTAAATACGGACAAGTCGGTAGCGAAGATAGCGAAAATAACGCGGTTGTTACGTTTGATATATTTCCTAGAGCATTCGATTGTTGCGCTGCACGTTTGCGTAGCTCGGTGACATCTTAATCGGATGTGAACGCCCATTCGAGCATCTCCCGCATAAATAAAACTACATAGCTATCTGAATGCCCTGCAAAATTATTGTAAACTTTAATAGATGGTTAAAAAGCAAAAGTAAATTTTTGTTCAATATACTTAAGTATATGTTGCATTTCTTTCCTTTTGCCTTGGAACGGTATCTTGCGAACTACAATTTTGGTACTAGTATGCTGTGTTAAAAAAGCTTCTTGCGTTGGACATTGGCTTGGTCTTTTCCATCTCTACAAAATAGCAAGATTAAATATTCAAAAATTATATCCCAAAAAACAATTCATTTCTCTCTAATTTAATAAGAGTGTACCATCACTATCTGTAGTGGTAAATTCCATTATTTTCAATATCTTTTCAGCTTTTTTTGAACTGTATGATACCGTAATCCTCTTTAGAAAAGCGGAACTTCTGTAGAAATCTACATGTCATTTGCAAGTACTTAAAACAATTTATTTACACGTTTCCAGGTACCATGAGGAAACGCCCCTAAACCTTTTCTCGTCCATTTCGTAGTGATTCTTTCTTGCCCATCGCTGTTCTCCTCTTCAATTAATGACTGTGAAAGGAATTTGCAAAGCATTGTGCTGAAAATTTAAGCATTGGTTAACATTGATGAATTTGGCTCGACGTAGAAAATTAATATTTATTTCATTTTCACAACACTTTTTTCTTTTTTTTTTTTAGGGACTTACTTAATTGACGAATTTCAATTTTCTGTTATTGTTTTTAAAAATAATTAGTTTATAATTTTCCGTCAATGATTTGCTGTGTTTGTGTTTTGCTTTTACAGCTAATTTTTCTTATAAGCGAAGCTCCATAAAAGGTTTTTGTGTTCACTTTTCTTGGTTTATATTCAATCCTTACGCAAATTTGTTCAAGGCTGTTTCCAGATTTAATGTAAATAGGCGAGCGCATTTCACAGCTGATTTGCTTACATAATGCCATTTAATTCTCAATTCTCGCCTCGAAGGAAACAAAGCGATAATAAAAATTACAAAGTAAAACTTCAGTTGTTCAGTGTCATCGCGCGCTAGCGAAGAAAACTAAATAACAAGAGTAGAGAGAACTATGTAAGAAATTGCGGTATAATTTTTCGTTTTTAGCTCGGTGCAAATGCGTATTGGAAAGCGATATCAAAATTGGTGTTGCTTACCATAACAATCTCTTACAGAGTTGTATTTTAACGTAGACAACGACTATCCGAAAGTTACATGATGACTCCCAAAATTTTACAATATTTTAATTTGTTTATATCTAATTCATTAAACAAATTTTTTATTTTTTATTTATCAATATATTTATATTTATACCAACTAAATAGGTGCGTTAGCATCAATCTCCAAATTACATCACCTGGAAACTAACAGTAGGAACGTTACACATCCCTGTATTTTGCAATGAGTATGTACTGTGGTATACATAGAAATATATATGTACGAAAAAAAGCGAAAGATTAGGTAGCAAATATAACTTGGTTTCGAGTCATTATGTACTTCGTATTGAAGGCGTTTAAATTTTATGTTTGTCAAATAAATTTCAGTGAAAATTTTCTGTCGCATAAAGAAAAAAGAATTATAATTTAAAAAGTCATATTGTAGGAATACTTTATATTTACTTAATATGAGCATATTTGTACATGTTGGAATACTTGTCAGTACTATTTTAAGTAGGCAACACTGTAAGTGTACATATACTAGGAGATCATTATGTAACGTTTTTGCTGTCAGTTTCCAAGCAACTTGACTTAGAAACTGATAGTAGAGCTTCATGTAAGCAAATTTAGCTAGTTATTTTCACTTTGTGCCCTCTCTTTTATGTCAAATTTGGTGACACCAGAATTAATTTGAATTTAAACAAATTTGCATTGGTATTGAGTATAAACCAAGAAAATTTACTACCGCAACCTCTTTCAAAGTTGCATTTCTTAGAAAAAACAACTGTGAAAGGAAACATAAACAAACCTAAACGTATTGTTGAAGTTTTGCAACAAAAATTGTGCATTTTGTTATGCATAATATGTTTATATACAATAAGAAATAAAATATATTTATGTATAAAAAATAAGAAAGTTATTTAAGAAAGCAGAAATTTGCAAATTAAAATTTTGTAAAATGTTATTTCAATTTCATTTTGCATGCTTAATATATTTACCAAATGTAGTTTGTTTATTGAAAACAAACAAACATCAATTTATCTTACTTTTTACGATTCTCTCATTATATTTATAAAATCGACAAAAGTCACACGATGAGCTGCCAGAATTATTTTTGCTTTTGTTTCATAAATGTCTGATAGAGGGTGACGCTATATCAAGAAATCTTCAACAAAATTTTCGCCCCTACAAATAGAGAAATAGAAGAGCAAACAATTGACTACCTGCTAATCAACATTGATAATAGAAACACCGGAATTACCTGAGAAAATTTTGATATACCTAGCTTCCTTTGTTATTTAGTTCTTTCTGTTTATATGCATGCTATAGAACACACTCCCTCAAAAAGATCAGATGATCAGAAATGAATGATTATTGAATTTCAAAATATTTGGTCTTATGTACTATTTTTATTTGTTGGTTCTTTACTTAAAACTAGTATATTTTACAGATTTTTATTGATGCAAACGTTAAAAAATGTTACAAATAATTTTAGGTAAAATAACGCTATAAACAAATAACCAATGTCATTTCTTTAACTTGCATGTTCTTTTGGTGCCCGAGAGTCATTTGACACCTTTGAAGTGTGCAATCATATTTATTTGCCCTCGACGGTGATTATGTATGCATATGCAATTGACTGTCTACAGAGCGGAGATGGTTGGAATCTTCGATAAAATCTAATTATGTAAACAAATTTGATGCTGGCAGTCTCTAAATGCGCTCTCTTATTTACGTCAAAACTGTAGACGACAAAATTGGTGTATACAGGTGCAAATTTCCATTAGTATTGATTATAAAAACTTCTTTTAGAGTTATGGTTTTAAGAAAAACAGCTGTGAAAGAAAAATATAAATAAATCTGACAAATTGTCGATTAGCGCGGGCGAAAAATTGGATTATTTTTGGTATTGCAAATTAAATTTTTTACATAATTAAATTCTTGTTAAAATACTTCTATTAAACTTTGTATTAGATCTATCAAAACAAAAACTTCCCTACATCTATTTTTAAAATACCAAAAACAACAAAAAAATTCATTTTTTGAACTAAATCTTAAAAAAATTACTAGTGTGAAGTTAGCCCCCACTTGTCTGGCCCTCTTTTTTCTCTTTGCTAAAAAAAAGCTAACTTCACACTTGGTAAGTGTCTTTGCTAAGGCAATTGATAATAAAGCAGGATGGGAAAATGAAGAAAATGCTTACGAAACCTAACAAAAATGGAAAATAGAAACATAAATGAAAAACAAAATCACAGTGCGCTTGTAGTTGGACAAAAATTACAAAAAATTTTTAGGAAATAATTACTCTCCAGTTTTTTGATATGTGTTAAAGGGTTCTAAAAGCTATCAGAAAAACCTAACTTCATGATCCAAAGTAGGGGACATCATAGTGAAAAGTGTCAATATGCACCATTTCCCATATACATGAAACACTTAAATCGACATAAAAAAACGACGGCGCGTCAAAAGCGACGGCACGGCAAAAATATCGGTCCGGCAAAAACGACGGCACGCGGCAATGACGCATTGACGCATCAACGCAATTCGACGTGTTTAAATACTGTTTTCATATCATTACGGTAATACTAAATTATTTACAATTATCACTCACTATTTTTAGTCAGCAATAAAAATTTAGGAAATAAACGAAATGAATGAGGGCATAATTGCTTTCTTGATTGATTTCGGTCAGTCAAGAAATGCAATTCGATACTTTCTGAAGTGCAGTATTGACAAAATGCAAAACGAGTGGGTTAGTTTGATTTGCATCAACGCATTGATGCATTGACATCGTCATTTTTTTGACCGTCATTTTTTTGACGTGTCGTCGTTTTTTTTTTGACGTGCCGTAATTTTTTTGTCGTGCCGTCGTTTTTGCCATTGTGTCGTTTTGCTGGGCCGTTGTTTTTGCCGTGCCGTCGTTTTTGCAGGACCGTCATTTTTGCCGTGCCGTTGTTGTCAATTTGAAGCAACAAAATTATAGGTTCCCGTTAGCTTCTCCTCGATCGTTGAAAAGTGTACAAAGTTTTCATACTACTTTTTAATATTTTTAATTTTCTCCAAATTCGAACAATAGTTCTTTGAAATTAGATGTTCAGGTTGAAAATTCAAGACAAGGGCGAATTGTTCTTTCCTCTATATTAGAAGATAATCTTCGCTCTATGGAGCATGGGTGTTCAATAACACTAACATCAGGATAGATCATAAATTACCTTGTAGGAAAACGGGCTCGTTAACATACAAAGATTATTTATCTCTTACTTCCAGATCTTCCAAATCAGAAAATAAATGGTTGAGTGACGAGATAATTAACTATACTTCAGATTATCTTTTGGAAAAAAAATGAAGAAGTCGGCTATTTCCTTGCTCACATTGGTTACAGTTGCATAACTAACAACTTTTCACTGATCTTCGAAAGTCCCCTCTAAATTTCAATGGTAATAACTGTTACTGCAAATGGTAATTATTGTCAAAACAACGAACGAAATAGAATTTTATGATCCTTTACAAATAGACAAAGACTATAACTTCTTTACAAATTTTAAAGCTAAATTTATTAGTACATACAACGAATTTGCTGGAAGTAATAACTGGCATCGGTTGGATGAAAAAGACGACTGGAGGTTAATAACAGTAAACAATGCAACACAGCAAACAGACAGGTGATTGCGCGGATATTACATTTTGAAATATATTGAAGAACGTTTCGTTGAAAGTAGTAATCTTTCTGGTTTTAATCCTAGCAAGCATATTGTTCTAAACAAGTTAATCATACATTTATGCAATGTAGTACATATGGAAGGAATATGCATAAATCATGCTTAAAAAACTATCATTTAAAAGACAATTTTCATATAGCGTAAAAGTGTATAAACATTCTTCATAAACATTGCTTTTATGTATATTATATTACGTATAAGCAAATAAAAGTAAGCAGGCGACCCTTACATATTTGTTATCGATATTCTCCTTCCATTTTTCTCTACTATAAGTGAATTAGAAAACATGAAAATACATTTTCGGCAACAATGTTTGCGATGGCGTAATTGATAGGCTTAAATGTGCGCGGGTTAGCGTGGTCGATTCGCAAGCATGCATATTTGGTGTTAGAAGAGAATAGAAATAGAAAACAATACATTTCTCAATCGCTAAATTGATTTGCGTAAGAACACCATGCGCGAGAGTAGAACAAAAGGATTCGTAAGCAAGAGCAATTGAGCAATCTTTTTTTGTAGCATTATCCGTAATGCAAATAAAATCCGCCAATGATTGTAATAATTGATAAGATGGCGTCGATTGCCATATCAATTACTATCATTCATTTTTTTTCTTAAGAAATAGAGCAATCATCTTGTAATGCGTTTGTAATTGAATTTCGAAAGATCTTGCAGTGAAATTGATTGCTAACAAAAAAGAAAAACCAAAAATTGTATAAAACAACTTCTACTTAAAGCATTGCCCAGCGTTACCCGCCAGATTTTCCTATTTTCCTGTTCAAATATGAACTCCAAGTATAAAGAACAATAATCTTTTGAACCCATCCAAACATTACATCATATCGTTGTTTGGTACTAAAAGAAAAAGCGCTGCTTACTTAGGGGGCTTTAATATTTAAGTTGAACACAAACATATAGGAAATGGTGCATATTGACACTTTTCACTATGATGTCCCCTACTTTGGATCATGATGTTAGGTTTTTCTAATAGCTTTTAGAACCCTTTAAGATATATCAAAAAAACTGGAGGGGTATTATTTCCTAAAAAATTTTTATAACGTGGTTTGTACATTGTAATTTTTGTCAAACTACAAGCGCACTGTTCATGATGAATAGTAACAATAATCCTTTTTTATATTTTTTATAGCATAAGGCATGATTTTGTTTTTCGTTTATGTTTGTATCTTCTATTTTAGTTTAGTTTTTGTAAGCATTTTGTTTATTTTTCCATCCTGTTTTATTATGAATTTATCTTAACAAAGACATTTTTAGCAAAGACACAAACCTCTAAAATTTTGGGCGCTAGCTTCACGCTAGCTTCACGCTAGTAAAGAAACATGTCTTTGCTTATTATCAGGTGAAAAGTAACATAGGCGAAACGACCCTATTTTGAATTTTATTTTTTCTGCTTTTTTTATTTGTGTCATCATTATTAGCTCTTTTATTCAGCTATCGCCATTTTTATTTTTGATTCCCCAACACACTTAATCACCTAGGGCAGTCGATAATGTGGTTGTTGTTGTTATTTCTTTTTCATTTTAATAATCTCAAGCAGGCACATGTACACAACAAATCAGTGCAGTTTCAAGGGTAACAGGTTAGGTGTGCAGATTATAGCTTAGGTATAGGGAAAATCAATTGCATCCACGAGCTCTTCAAAAAACAAACCGTTGAAATGTGCTAGCGCGCCCAAGAAGAAGTGTTGTTTTCACTTTACAAATTCTTCGCACTAATATAAACTTAAAAGTAGCTTAATAATATGAACAATAAGTAAATACTTTTTGGTTTTTTTGTATAAATCCATTTAAGTAGTCAAAAATTGTGTCCATAATGATTTAACCGGCTAAATATATTGTGGGATGAAGTAAGAACCAAACGGGCTTGCGGATAAAAGTAGATCAAGTTAACTTCGTTACTTTGAAATTTGTGTAAATTTTATATCATGTCATTATATCCTTAATTTGCAGTCTACTCAAAACAAAGTATAGATAAATAAAAATGAACTATAGAGGCTAAGAACTTATATTAATTTAATTTCTACTAACTAAGGGAAACGAATAATATGTTTAAATTTGTTTATGCTTTGCTCTTACAAGTGATTTTTCATATGTTTTAAGAGATTTTTGTGGTAACTTTTCTTGGTTTACACTCTATCGAAAATTTGTGCCCAGACGGATTTGATATCAATGATGTGCTTGCATAATGAAAAAACTGGCAACAGCGATCGATCCAATTTAAACTAAATTTATCTGAAACGGGCGAGGTCAGTCACACTCTCCATACGTAACCATAAGTCACTCAAATCAAAGTAAACAGTTACGAATAAAAATTCGAGCATTTTCAATGATTATATTTAATAATTAATATTTTTTATTATTACTGTAGTTTTTGTTATCGCTGCAAAAATTAGCGATTACTTGTTTTTATTATACTTTGTTGTATTTATGCTTTATTTTAATACTATTTATATTACTTATTCACAGCTCTAATTGGAAACTGCTTATTCGATTTCGTTTTTAGTCAAGTTTAATAAGCCATTTATAACTCTCACATTTCGAGATTGTTGACATTTTGCACAGTATCTCCGCAGGGAAAGCCTTTTACGTTCATTTATGCATTGAAATGCATAACGAGCTTCTTCAAACATCTCCAAAATCAAAGATCGATGATCGCGAGCACTTCCGACTTGGTCCCTCGGAAACGAGTACCAATAATACTCAAATTCGTTATTTTCAATAATGTCACCATAACTTCGGTGTTGACAAATTTCATCAAGGAAATAATGAAAATCTTCACTGATTAAAACTTTCTGTTGCCGTTTTTGGTGCACGTAATGTTGCCAAAATTCATAAATGGCCATAAGCGTGGCAAACACGATGCCAAGAAGAAGCGCAACAAAAACACCCCCTGCATGGAAGAGAATATAAAAGAAGTTAGACGGTTATCAGAGCATATATATCTTTATATATACTAAATGCTCAATAATACATTTCATTCTGCTATCGCTGAAATGTGCTGAAATGTGAAAGATCACTGGTGTGAAGTTAGCCCCCACTTGTTTGGTCCCATTTTTTTCTTTGCTAAAAAAAGGGCCAACTTCACACTTGGTAAGTGTCTTTGCTAAGGCAATTGATAATAAAGCAGGATGGAAATATAAACAAAATGCTTTCGAAAACTAAACTAAAATAGAAAATATAAACATAAATGCAAAACAAAATCAAGTCTTAGGCTATGAAAAATATAAAAAAGAATTATTATTACTATTCATCATGCACAGTGCGCTTGTAGTTGGACAAAAATTACAATGTACAAACCACGTTATAAAAAATTTTTAAGAAGTAATTACTCTCCAGTTTTTGATGTAAGCTAAAGGACTCTAAAAGCTATCAGAAAAACCTAACATCATGATCCAAAGTAGGGGACGTCATAGCGAAAAGTGTCAATATGTACCATTTCCCATATACTTGAAACGCTTAAATCGACATAAAAAATTTTTAAGAAATAACACAACTCCAGTTTTTTTAATATATTTTAAAGGCTTTGAAAAGCTGTCAGAATAACCTAACATCAAGAAAGTGTCCATATGTACTATTTCCTATACGTTTATTTGTTCAACATAAATATTAAAGCCTCCTAAGTAAGCAGCGCTTTTTCTTTTATTACGAAACAACGATATGACGCAATGTAACGAGGAGTTCAAAAGATTATGGAATTTTTTTCACATGAACTTCATATTTCATCAAAAACATCTGTGACGGATAACGAAAGAATGCGATTAGTAATGCTGGACAATGCTTCAAATAAAATTTATCTTATACAATTTTTGGTTTTTTTTTTTTTGTTAACAATCAACAGTGCAAGACCTTTTGAAATTTAATTAAAGACGCATTAAGATGAATGCTCCCTTTCCTAAGGAAAAAAAATGGATGTTAATAATAGATATGTCAATGGTACTACTTTTTTGTTTACCACATTTTTTTGAGTATCACTTTTTTAGGGTACCACCTTTTTAGGGTACCACTGTTTTAGGGTACCACTTTTTTAGGGTAAGATTACTACTTTTTACGAAACGTTCTTCAATATATTTCAAAATATGATATCCGCACGACTAACTGTCTGTTTGCAGTGTGGCATTTTTTACCGTTATTAAACTCCAGAAGAAAATAGATAATATATACAATACCTAGTAAAACGTATTCCTTATGTTGCGAGAAAAGTCATGTTTACAGGTCAGCATAAAAGTGTAAAAACATTCTTCATAAACATTGCTTATATGTATATTATATTACGTATAAGCAAATAAAAGTAAGCAGGCGTCCCTTACATATTTGTAGTCGATATCCTCTTTCCCTTTTTCTCTACTATAAGTGAATTAGAAAACATGAAAATACATATTCGGCAACAATGTTTGCGATGGTGGTTGATTCACACGCATGTATATTTGGTGTTAGAAGAGAATAGAAATAGAAATCAATACATTTCTCTATCGCTAGATTGATTTGCGTAAGAAAAGCATGCGCGAGAGTAGAATAAAAGGATTCGTAAGCAAGAGAAATCGAGCAATCCTTTTTTGTAGCATTATCCGTAATGCAAAAAAAATCCGCCAATGGTTGTAATGATTGATAAGATGTCGTCGATTGGCATATCAATTACTATCATTCATTTTTTTTTCTTAAGAAATAGGGCAATCACCTTCTAATGCGTCTGTAATTAATTTCAAAAGGTCTTGCAGTATTGACTGTCAACAAAAAAGAAAAACCAAAAATTGTACAAAATAAATTTTATTTAAAGCATTGTCCAGCGTTAACCAGCGCATTTTTTCGTTATCCGTCACAGATGTTTTCGTTGAAATATGAAGTCCATGTGGTAAGAATTCCATAAACTTTTGAACTCGTCGTTACATTGCGTCATATCTTTGTTTAGTAATAAATAAAAGCGCTGCTTACTTAGAAAGCTTTAGCATTTATGCTGAACATATAAACGTATGGAAAATAGTACATATTGACACTTTTCACTATGATGTCCCCTACTTTGGATCATGAAGTTAGGTTTTTCTGATAGCTTTTCGAAGCGTTTCAGATATATCAAAAAATTGGAGGTGTATTATTTCTTAAAAATTTTTTATAATGTGATTTGAAACATTGTAATTTCTGTCAAACTACAAGCGCACTGTGCATGATGAATATTGTTAAATAATTATTTTTTATAGCATAAGGTATGATTTTGTTTTTCATTTATGTTTATACTTTCTATTCTTGTTTAGTTTTTGTAAGCATTTTATTTATTTTTCTATGCTGATTTATTATCAATTATCTTAGCAAAGACACGCAAACACTGTGAAGCTAGCCCACATTTTAGCAAAGACATAAATGTGGGCTAGAGAAGTGTGGGCTAACTTCACACCAGTGAAAGACCAGCTAGTATGAGCATTAGTGACAACTGCTAAGTACGTAAGGGATATAACAGCAATGAGATTTTTTCGCTTATTGTCCTCGTTTTTTTCAAAGTGGATTGTTTTTATAGAGATATGCTTTTGATAATAATAATCTGTCGTACAATATCATTACGCAATGGTAGCGCTAATACTCCAAATTAATCTACGTAATTCCGCTGATCTTTTATGAAAAATGCTGGTATTTTAATGACTGTTTGAGGGTTATGGACGAATGTAAATTATTAAAGGTCAGATGTAACGAACAAAACTTAACTTTAATAATATGGCTTTTCTGATGCATTGTTCAGACGAATAATTTTTTCTCCGTTAGACCAAGCGTTTGCTTTTTTCTTTCAACAAAATTTTTTCCAAATCCCAAATTCGACGTGTTAAATTTTTAGCCTATTTTGAGAATTCCAGCCGCTTAGCGACTGAGCAAACAGGCACAACCATTTGTTCGACAAGCTCTTATATGTAGTTTTTGTATCTTTCTTAACACCTCACGTGTTGACGAAAATGTGACACCTATACTCTCAAATAAACAAACTACATTTAATCGACGATCATTCAAAAGAGAAATCCTTAATTAAGTACATATCCACTTCCTGCGTAGATTTTGGAATAGTTCATTGTTTGGGACAAAGACAAGAACAAATAGTTATTGCAGTCAGTTTCTTGAATTAAATTGTTATTATTAATCGGTTTGAGATGAAAACGGATATAGCTTGGTCGGTAATATTTTCACATAACTGCTAAATTCAATTAAGTTGTTATATTATTATGAGTTTATTAAGCAATCGCTGACTAACAAGATATTACATTCAAAAAAGTCCAACTACTGCCCGAATACGCTTATTATTACAAAAATCACATATTTCCCATATTCACATATTTCAATGTTTTTGCCACATTTCACACAGCTATCTTAATTTTCACGACCAGGAAAATGGTTATCGCAGATAAGATGGACGAACCGACGGGCGGATGCGTTTAGGTGGATTCCGAATTTCACATTGATCACGAATGTATACACCTTATGGGATATCTGAAGCTCCTTTCTTAATGTTGCAAGAGTTTTCACAAAAAAAAAATTAAATTCCAATTTCTATTATATCGAGTGGGCGCTCTCGGTCCTTCCTATTTTTCTAAATCTTTCTTGTGAAAACATCATGCGATTTTCTATGTATTGTTTGTAAGAGAAAGAAATGTAAGGAGAGAAAGAGAAGATTTTAAGTCGCGTCAGTAACATTATGAGTAATTAAAAATAAAAGAAATTAAAGAGTACAACATACACATATAAACAGCAAGTAAAATTAAAACGGAAATATATTTTTATTATAAAACAAAATTTTTAAAACTGGTTGGCATAAAAAAATGCAGTAAAAAATTGGATTATTACTAACATTCTTTAAAACAAAATTCGCAAAAAAAATTTAAATATTTAATGATTCGAGTGTAACTAAAAACTCACATCAAAAGTTGATTAAATGCTGCAGTATTATGTTTTAAAAAGTTTCAAGAACTCATTAGTGTTTTTACTATATATTTTTACGTGTGCATAAAATTATTGATATAAAAACCTACATTTATACATAAATTAAAACTAAAGCACAAAAACAAATATGGTGGAGGAAAAATTGAAAACAAATAAAAAAACTTAAAATGCTATTTAAGAATTACCAATAAATACATAATTCTTCTATTTAAATATGTGATCTTCTTTCGAAGAAAATTTAACAATAACTAATTCTAAGTGTTTTAAAGACTTAGATAAAGAAATAAATAAAAAATAACTTTAATTTTTACCCATTTTACTCTACAGCCTAATCATAGACAAAAGGCATTTCTTTCCATTCAATGGGACATGCTGGGGTAAGGGGACATCGTCTTTTGGTGGCCATGGACCCATTCGACGCCCTCGGATAATTGTTGTAATTTGGTGTTGGATCCTAGATTTGATTTCGTTTTTAATAAGGAGAATAATGAATATAACTAAGTAAAAATTATTGTAATTCGGCTTTGTGAAGAAACATGAGGAGTTGGTAGCATAATGGGAAAATTGACTGAATTCTTGACAGACGGACATACGTACAGGCATAACTTTAGATTTAAAAGGGACAGATAAATAATAAGCCGTTGATAATACATTTTCTTTGATATTACTTATTTTCAATATTAAATTTTATTTTATTGTGAATGCCAGTTGAGCTAGTCTGCTGTACAAGTAATAGAAATCCTATCATTGACGTCACAAACTTTTTCAGCATTATTTGTGAAAAGGTTAAATTTGCATTTCTTTTAGTTAAATGGTGTTAGGTTAGCAATTTGAACTCGCTTGATTAATTCCCGTTTCTAGGCTCCTATAGTATATGCTTCTTTGTAGTATGTATTGCAGCAATCGGTCTTTCTACTTGACTTATTCAATAGCGGTGTTATGAAATTTTCGCGTTGTGCAGTGGGATATTATAACTGAATTTCGATTTTTTCTGTTTACATTTTCTGTTTCTGATAGGAAATTTAATTATTTGGAAATAGTGCTTCAGTCGCTGTTCAAAACAATATAGCAAAACACAAATACTTAAAATATAAATCGGAAGCATAAATTTTAATTCTGTACGTTTGTTTGATACAATTTGAAGACCGCAAAATGAAGCTGGTTAGTTTATTGACGGATATTCGAAAACAGGTCTAACCAAACAAAAAATTTCCGAATAATGAAAGACTTATTGTATTCCTTATACTATATTTTTTTGAAAGCAGGAAAATTCTTTGCTCGCTAGCTGATAGATGAGTGCGTACATTTTCAACGTTCTCTTCTCAAAATATTCTGCATTGTTAACAAGAAGTCTTGCTATCTTTCTCTAACTAGACAATGTCGCTATCCTTGAAAGAATTCATGTTCCAAATATGCCAGTTACAAAGAAACCTCCGGTGCACCTTTGAAAATTATGAAAATTTTTAAATACAGAAGGAATAGTATTTTTATGTGAAAGGAATGAATAAAAAACATAAAAACTGTGAAGTGAATTCAAAATTTAATGCATGTATGTGAATTATATGCCATTTTGAGCAGTAATTTTTTGCGTTTTTCTTGTAAAACCTCTATGCCATCGCTATTGAATTTTTAAGTTTTATGAGCGAAGATCATTTGAAAATCACTCTTCGTTTCACGAAGAGCAAATCAACCCTCGTCGACGCAAGGTTGCTGATATAAGTGTTATCGCCTTTATTGAAGTAGTATTGTAAGATATAGTGGTTTTTTGATTCGAGAATTTCGACTCATTTTCAAGACGTAGTTATTTTCGACTGAATTAACGAATGTTATAAAGTTTTTTTTAAATTATGTATCGATTATCAACATTCATACGCACTGTAGTATGGCTAGGTGCGGCCGCTGTTACTGAAATTAGATGACAAAGGAACAACCACGGTGATAGATAATCAAGGACTAATGCAATTTTAAGTATGGTAGCTGTTTGCTTCTACAGCATTCGGTAATACAAGATACAATAAAGTTAAATTATACATTACTTGCCAATGTTATCGAAACCGAGAGCATTCGCTTTAGATTGCTTGGTGTTACTTCTGCGGAAGCAGGTGTGTCCGACATTCTTCCACCATTTGTCGTACAACATTTGTATATCACCTTTCTCTTGTAACTCCAAAATTGCTAATGATATTTTGTCACGCCAAGGCGATCCCTTTGGTGTTGCGATGCCGTAACCTAAGCCAAAATTTTTTTACTTAAAAAAATGTATACAGTAAAAAAATAATGTAATGCATCCGTTAGATCGAAACTTTTGATACTAACTAGACATTGTGAAATAATATCTTATAAATATTTTATCGAGATTTGGTGTTAATCTCATTCTCTCTTTGCTTCTTGAAAATACAATCTGTATACAAAAAAACCTATAACTTGCAGAATAAAGCCAAAGGTCACTCCATTTAACTGGTAATGTTGTTTAAATTGCAGTGCAATCGACCATCAAAGCAAAGATCGTGATACGCTATTTGCAGGTATAAAGCCGAGATTTTCAGTGAAACCCTTATCGAACGGAAAACTGAATGGGCCCGGCGACCAAGTGACAAGTAATTCCAAATTCGTATAAAAGAGCTAAATATGAAGAATTCCCATGAATTGCAAGCTCTCCTTGCGCAGAAATAGAACGGGCGACATAGCGCTACTTAACAAGCTACACAAATATCAAATATCTATCAGGGACAAGATCTACGACTACTCGGACAAGATAGTAATTTGGCGACATGATAGTAAATTGCCCGGTGATGTAATATTGACATTGCGCCGTTTTTAATTCAATCCGTATTTGACGACAAGACTGAACTCCGTCTCACTACCGGTTTTTAAAAGCTAGGCTTTGCATTAAATCTATTGCCAGGTAAATTACTAGAAGCCATAGGCAGTACCAGTAGTCTACAGAAGAGGTAAAAAGCTACTAAGAAGACTAAGCAGAAGTCGGCATCTAGAAAATGGGGAATATTACTGGTAAGAGGCACACAGAAAAATAATAAGCAAAAGACGTTTTGTTGAAAAGCAAAAAAAGGCTGTAGGTAAAAAGCTCCCACTAACATCATCTAAAAATTTCACTGTAAACAATCGTGGAAATTGACGTCACGCCGCACGTTATTGGCATTTATTAACACATTGACATTTTGGCCATTTTGTTGAGTACGGAGCGTATTTGAAAACACTAGCTGACTAATTAATCCATTAATTCTTTACTTAAGAAATTTGTTAGTCTACCACGCGAAGATTAAATTATTTTTCTATATCATTTACTTGCAACGTCCGCTGGCGCACTGTCTGCTCGTACATTTTTTGAGGCAGTGCTGCGCGGTATCAGAACATTCATTAGGTCAAGTGAACTTGCCAGTAATAATGAGGGAAGCAATTGCAATGCTTTCGTAACGAACTAACTCGAAACTAACTCCTAAGTCTAATATCTCGCCGGTTTTTATAGCGGTAAATGAACAAAATTCAAAGAGATCAAGGCGTTCAGTCGCAAACACTGACACAAATAACTAATTTAGGTTCTACTCAAAATCAAACACCGTAGCACCGTAGAAATAAGTGGTAGACAGAAAAAACTACCACGTCGTACCAAGTGGCCTGTTCAACTTCTAGTGTGGCCCCGACATAAACCCTGCGGGCTTAAAATATTTGCCGCACGAAACGGGATCAATTATAATAAGCATTCGTAAAGTGGTGGAGAAATTGAAAATTTTAGTGAGAAAGCACGTCGTGCATTAATTCCCAGCGCTCAATTGCTTCAACTTCTAAAGCTTTCGCGCAGTTTCAATTTTCATACGAAAGTTTGTAAATAAAAAATATCGGAGTACGTCTTGAAGTTTTGTCTTTATACATGGAACAAAAGCGAGCTTAAAAAAAAATAATTTTATATATTATTGTCCAACCTTTTGTCGCATCTATATGCTTTGTTGATTGAAAACCGCAATAAAGCATTTCATTATTAACTATTTTTTTGCGGAAATCAGGATAAATAGTTTAACGTGTTTCTCTTGTTGAAGTTTTCACTTGAAAATTTTAACGTAACACGTTTAATAAGCGGCAAAGCAATTGAGAAAATTAAAACAAAAGTTTAGGATGATGTTAAACCTGTTTAGGTTTCGATCAACTAATCAATTGATAAACTCAACGTAATCGACAGACAAGACAAGGCTATAAGAGATGTTGTTTAGTAATTTGAAGAAAAATATTGAAAAAATTAACTTTACTAAATTTTATATCTATTAGCTGAATATCAAAAATTCAGACCTTTTATTGCTTATTTGCTATACCTTTCGTATCAAGTAACCCGCCGATCTGTGTAAGATTGCAATCGCGCTGCACCACATAATCCAACATTGTAGATTCCATCAAAAATGCATAATTACTTTCCTTGACACGTTTGATTCCTTCTTCATAAGTGCTAGTTAAGGTAATCTTTTTTTTTTTGTTATCCATATTCCGCCACATTTTGCGGTATGTCTCTATCAGTGAATCCCGGAAAAACGTCATAGTTGAGCCACTTTCGAGAGTACCGTAAGATATTTCACTTTGGCTAGCCAAATCTTCGGCATTTTCAATAGGCGTTATCATCCGTTCAACAGTAAGAAATGCGGCCAAATTTGCCGTATATGAAGCGATTATAATGAGGGAAAAAAACCACCAAATTGCACTAACTATTCGAACTGAAATTGCACGTGGCGTCAAATTGGAGCTCTGCTGCATTAAAGTTCCAACTGCAAACCAAAAACTATTTGTTAAAGTAAACTTATCTAGGTATTTAAAGAAATGTTTTGAAGGGCGATCACAAGTGCATTCCTCTACTGGTGAAATCTTTGCCATTGTATATATAGTAAGAGATACGCAAAAATATGCTGCTAACACATATAGCCAAACGTCAAAAGCTAATGGATTCATAAATGAAAATAATTTCACTGACGGTGTAGACGGCACCTAGAGAAAATTTCCGATTAATCACGTATACGTACGTTCAAAGATGAAGCAATTACCTTAAATAATATACTTATCCCAAGATTCATGAATGGCTTAGTAAAGTCAATGACACTTTCCCGTGCATATGTTATTGTCATAGAGCCAACAGCCAAATCAGCTTTCTTGACAATGCACAGAATATAGTTTGCTTGTTACCTTGAGAATGAATACAACTTACATATTTCATTAACTGTTCCACCATGCCATTCCATTGGCCAGTCAACGGATCTTTGGCTCCATACTTCCGGTCTGGTACCAAGTCCAATATATAATCAAAACCCACATCTCGAGCCACCATTCGCAAAATATCAACGCAAAACCCGTAAAATCTGTTATTTCCAGTAAAGTTTTTGCCATAGCGCATCATAACATATGGTTTTTCCTGTTCGTTATCAAAATCGTACAATCAAATTATGCACATGCGTAGGGACAGAATCATACACCAAACTTACGAGAATCGTGATGACAACTAATGTCACATTCATTGAGCCAGTGTCAAAAAATAGCGAAGGCTCTGTTATATTAAGTCGCATATGTGGAGACCATTCTCCGATTTTTACAATTGAATGCTGCTTCAATTTGACAAGATCTAATTTAAATTGCGTTCGGCGGCCTTCCTTAAACCGTATTGGCCCGGTTAACCCTTTCCATTCAACCTAACGCATTAAGTAATTTAGAAACGCGTGAAGAGTTAGTGTAAAACGGTAATTTGTCAGACGAAAAGCATACAAAAATGCAAGTGTCAAAACAAAATAGTATATTTTTAATAATTTTCACTACAGAAGTGAATAAGTACAAACTTGTAATAAATGTAATATATTTATGATATTTAACTAGTATAACATAGATTGGTAAAACATATGCGCCATATATAATCGGGAAGTACAATTAAAAATCATTTTCCTTTTACTATATTATTTTATCTCCAAAGATGAAATAAAGAGTGACAAAAATAAGATCAGATATCATAACTACAGATTCATAAGAAACCTTTACCCCAAATTTCACCTTACTATCTTTATTTTTGTTAATAATTCCAGAAAGAAACTGAGACAAACTGATATCCTTTGATAGAAATAGCTCTATGCCATCGGCATAATAAACTTAAACCGGGTAGAAAAAATTTTAATAAAGATCTTGGCAGATAAAAAAAGTCAAAAAAATGTTAGAACCATACATGCTTTATAATCATTGGTTTGAATCTGGAGGAGGTTTGAAAAGAATCATATTGACGTATTCAGTAGGTCTATTTCTAAATTCCTATATCGCAAGAAACGTATAAGTAAATCTTGATATAGTGATTTTTGCATGTTTAGCGAGCATTTTAATGAAAAAGTTCAATTTTCGACTAAAAAAGGCACTCTTTTTTTAACAAAAAAGCTTTAAAGCAACATATCGAAAAATCTATGAATTTCTCCTGATAATATTGTTATAATGTATATATATATATATATATATATTTCAAAGAAATAGGATAACAAATGAATATTGTTTCAGTTATGTTGCGTGTCGTGTTCCGAAAAAAGCGCGTTTAAAATTTTGAGCTTTTGTGATCGATTTTTCATTATTTTTTTCTATTAGTTTGTAATCCCACTATCACAAAAATCCCTTAAATAGTTACATTTTATTTTACTATTTATTTTATGTGTTGCGAAATGACAAAGAAAATAGCACGAAACTGTATACCTACTTAACGATCATCTCGATGAAGTCATACTAGCAAATTTTTGTTTGGATAGTCTTTGAAATGATCTTGAATACTATCTAAAGACATCTGTTGGTTAATTAGGGAAGTTAAAAGTCAATAGGTAAGAAACTGAGCTTTAACTCTCCAACAGAGATTTATTTGACTAAGGCATTTTTTTGGAGTACTTACGGAAAAGTTTGAAACTCCATGGCAAAATTCGTTTTAGGTAATGAATTTTTTTCCATATATTTTAAAATCCTTAAACCATCCATCAAGTCGATAGAAATGCGCTACCTTTCATACCTGATCATCAGTACACGTCTTAAATTGAAATTCGCCATGCTGATACAATAGTTCTTCATTCGCAACCTAAGAGCGATTACGAGATCTGAAAAAAATGCTTCTTTAACCTATCAAGCCTTACTTCGCACGCCGGTGGACTCCTTCCAACTCCACTTTTTTGCAGAATCTTCCAAACAACTTTGGAAAAAAGATTGACATCAAACTTCTCACAATAGTAAAGGAGTTTCATATGCCGAATAATATTATGCACCCTATTCCTCAGCTTCCCAATTATACATGTTAAGGGAGTGCTTGCAATGTGTATATGCCACGTTACGGAGGCTAATAGTTTTTTTTACTTCAGAGGAAAACTAGAAGATACTTGACTGCACTGTCATCATTGGACTTCAACACAATCGTAGAACTTAAACACCACTTAATATAGAAGGTGGTAGCATCGCCTCGATCAGTGTAAGTTCCTTCATGACAGACATCATTATAACTGCTAATTTCACAAAATGTTTCGTCAATGTGCGTTTTAAACCACGTTTCAATAACACAAACAACGTCAATGTCTAAAGTATTCAGCAAGTAATTAAAATAGTCAATTTTAGGCTTGTTAAAACCTCGTACATGAAGACGACATAATTGCAATCCTTTATGCGTTTCACTAAAATCTTCAAGGCTATCCCATACTTACACCATCATTATATAAGTAATGATTATCTACCATACCCAACATTCAACATCTTCAGTTCAGTTCTACTTAATGTAAGCGGATTAACCTCGAGACCCAACTGGTCAATTACTCTCATCTAATTGATATATTTAGCTAGCTGCTCTCTATGACATCCTTTGGAGTTACGGCATTCGGGATGCTTTTAATAATTATTCTTATAATAGCATTCTTATACTCCTTCGCAATATGGCTAAAACCTCTGAACTGAAAGTATACGACCTCCTCTGCACCGTCCTAGACTCGACACTGGCCCCAAAATCTCACAATCTATAATCCACCAAAATGTTGGGGAAGGATAAGCAATTTGTTTTGACAACTGCACCATACTTTCTTACCTCATAAATATTTACAACTGTAAATACCCTGTAGCCCAAGATATAACCTCTTAGGAACCCGGTCGATATGTTTGATATTTGAAGCTCTCGAAAATTTAGATAGCGCTATTGTACGGTGACCTAGAAATTCTAAAAATTCCATTAGCCAAGAGTTGCTTTATCTCAGCATTAAGATAATCTGCCTTACCCATCAGGTGTTGGTACAGCTTCGAATAAATAGCTGTAATATTGACCATACAAATGGTAGCCGTAAGGCAACGCATTATCGCGATGGACAAATGCCGTAACTCTAGTGCTCTACATCTTTTGAAAGTCTCTCTTCACCGATAAGAGAATATCCATCTTTTCAATTTCAGTAGAGTTCATGTCTCTTCTTACAAAAAATTCATTTATTTAATGCAAAAGTCATTACGTAATTTTCCGTTCTCAAATCGATTTTAGCATTTGCTAACCAGAGCTTAGATTATATTTCACCAAAAATAGTGATTGCATGCAATCTTTTCAAGTCCCTACACTGATTAAAATTCTAATGTTTCTCACTGCCCGATTTATGAACGTTAACAAAGATTTTTCCCACAAAATAACAGAGTCGTTATCCTTAGTAGCTGCGCCTACCACATATTTCAACACAGCCCCAGTCCTGCCGATAGTAGTTTTCTTGTTAATGATTTCCGAAGTGGTCCTTTGAGAGTTCAAGTCAGTATTTTATCAGTTGTTGCCGGTCTCTTGAATTTTCGCTTGTGAGGCCAATTTGTATTTGCGTACTTATGGGGTTGGTCGATTATCTAAAATGAGAAGATGGTAGCCCAATGTTCATAAACTCGCTTTTATTTGGTATATTATTTTAGAAATTAGTTTGTCCCTTGGTTTTAGCGTAATAATGGTTTTGATTTGAATTCTTCAACCATCAGGCAGTTTTGCTTGATGTTTCTAGCCGATTCTGTAAGTTTTTTGCTATATTTACCACTAATACCAAATGTCATTCCAAAGGCATTATACTCAATAGGACGGACCTGATCAAAACAAAAAACACCTCACGAGGAATAAATACTTGAAGTGCATCTGCTTCATATTTTTTATTAATTGACGATACTGGAACACTATAATATGTCATTATCATCTCATTCGTTAGCAATGAAAGCTTTCCCTCGCTATCATCTTTTGCCCAACTTTTGTTCAATCAAATGGATACGTCGTTTAGCACTGCGTACGTAACACTACTCACCGACTAAGTAGTGTTGATAAGTGTTTGCCTTCTGCAACTTGGTTAAAGTACTCAAATAGACTTTATCATCCTAATTACGCTTGTAAAAGATATCACAGAACAAATCAATTAGGCGGAGGAGTTGTAATACTAAACCACAAAAGACTAACGTTCTTTAGAATGTCATCAACTATAATGTAATTGAAAACATCGACATCGACATTAGCAATGCTAATGGAAATTCTACATGATTCATTAATTCATATTTTCTTGATGGATTTTGTTCAGATGAACTTAAATCCGAATTAAAAAGGGACTTAGTTAGAATTATGAACCAAAACAATAGAACTTCAGACTTCAAACTATTCACCCACTAGAAAAACAACCCGTTCTCATTAGGAACTGAAATACCATTCAAAAACCAAGACCCATCACGGCTACGCCAGACTACGTGCTACTTAATGACTTGGAAAAATTGAGATAGCTTGGCAAAAAAATTTTCATATCTAGTCCGAATTTCGCCCCGTTTGATATCCAATTGTTTTGCAATGCTGACTTCATAAAACTTCTACGAAAAACACTTAGTTCAGCTTCACACACAGAAAAATAGCAAAACGTTATCCATCAAGACAGCCTGTATTTGATTTAATAAATTTCGCTTTTAGAATACAAGAAAATGTGTTTGAATTAGCCGAACTTTTTTCTTGGCCGGTTATAACAGAGCAATGTATACTATTTGTAAGCAACAAGTAAAGAAAGAGAAAAATGTGAATGATATATTGATATATTTACGAATTTTTCGATCTGAAGACATACACGAATCAATAAAATTTCCATTCGGAAATTGTCACATTTGCATAAATAATTTTATTGCAATATATATGTTATATAAAAATAAAAGGTTTCTTTCAAAATGATGTATATTTACTTATTGAGTAAATAATTTTAAAAAGTATAAGTACTTACCGAGTTTATATAATTTATTAAACTCAATCCACCCTCCCAAGTTCGCGGTGACACACAAGAAACGTTCGCAACATGTATAAAATGAGATTGATGCAGAGTTTGCAAGCCAATTACAAAAATATAAACTGAATCGTAAATTAAGGCTGGACCAGTCTAAAAATTAATATTTGCATAATATAAGTTTCAAATTGCAACAGAACGAACACACATTAAGCAGTCGGTACCTCGATCGCATGCAATTTTCTCAAAAATTGTAAGCCTCCATTATTTGGTTTTTTTAAATTTTTGTAGACTTCTAACCCCTTAAGTATCTTTTTAACACCAACATCATTAATATCAACTAAACAGAATGATGTTATATTCACAAAATTATATTTAAAATCTTCTAAATCGAACATCTCAATGTCAAAACTAGTAATAAAGTAATGATATTTGTATTCATTCATTTGTAATTTTAGAATCTGAAACATACGAAAGCAGTATTAGTGAGGAGTTCAGAAAGCAATGTCAAGAATTTCAAAAATGTATACCGTTTTCAATATGATGTGAATATTATCAGTTTTCGTATCAAGAATTAAATTATGAATTTCCTTATCTTTCATTTCGTTTAAATATCGCGCATAGGTCGACGGATTAACATACCGCACATATACTTCCAATGGTGTCTGCATTAGACGTCGCATTTGTACTAAACCTAGATAAGAGCTTGCATAGTTTTGAAAACACAAACGGGTATAATAAGCGAGTACGCACCGTAATGGTTTTCGTGTAATACCGCAACTTTTGTCCAATTTAGATAATGTATAATATCTAATAAGGCATCATTAATGATATCTTGAAATGGATGTAGATTAATTGAAAATTCTCTAGAATTATATTCGGCATCTGCTTTAATTTCCATGTGCGGTATATCTAGTGCATCGCATATTGAATTTATGTGACAGCTTAACAAACCATTTGAGGGGCCAAATATGGCCTGAACACCAATTTTAATTTGATTGCATACTGAAAAGTAAAATAATATAAAATGAAAAAGAACTAATAGCATGATATCATCAGCATTATTTATTCGATCGAAGAAGCCGATGTTTAACTTTTATTTTAAGCATTTTTTCAATAATTTCAGCGAATTATGACTTAACTTATTTCAAGTTTTTATTTACTTGCTTTGCTGTCAGCATGGAAAATTCCAACTGGCATTTCGGGCACTTCAGAATATTTCATCTTGCTAAAATGTTGCACGCACTTTTAGTTACGATGGCGACGTAAGGTACTAAGGTTCAATTTCCTATATATTCAAAATAGCGACCTCTATAAGGTTGCGTGTAATCATTTTCTTACAACACCGTGAAAGAATTGTCAAATAAAAGGCCTTGGACAGTAAAATATTTAAGTACCATCAAACGAACACCTTATATTCAGGCAAGTCCAACAGATAAATGCGCTACACCACTTAATACAATTATTTTTATAATGAAAAGAAAAATTTGCATCTTATTGTATAAAGGCTCACTTTTTATCAGAATCCTTTTATGAAGTGAGATCCGAAAAATAGATCTAATTGGTCCGTTTCGTAACAAATTTAAAAAATTAGTCCCATTTTTGTCTCATAAAGTCTCAGTTTTCGTAAAATATTCTTGGGATTTATGTTAAATTACTTTTCTGGATCAACTTTTACTATGAAATGAAATATTAAAAATTATATTATTTTGCCGTAGAAACGCTTGTTTTTCGTAGTAAGAGCTGTGTAATATCTTATAAACCAGTTTATTATGCCGAAGTACTAATGCTCAAAGACTTTCGTCCCGAAATTTTCAAGATTCCAAATTTTTTTATGTAACGACAATTTCAAAGTGTTTGAAAATAGTAAACTCTTCAAGCTTTTCTTAGTAATCTCTTAAAAGCGACTGTGACAAAATTTATTTTTTTTAGTTCATTTAAATGAAAGCTTATTTAAAGAAATGTTCTATTTTATATAAATTCTTTCTAAAGGAAGGAATTTAAAAAAGAAACACTTGTGTAATCGAACTTTAGTTCGAACAAAACGATGAATTGATCATGTTCGAATCACTGTAAACGCGTTGCTAGAGGTGATTGTTATCTCTCATTGCTTTGGCCACTGATAATAAATCACTGGTGTAAAGTTAGCCCACATTCTCTAGCCCACATTTATGTCTTTGCTAAAATGTGGGCTAGCTTCACAGTGTGTGCGTGTCTTTGCTAAGATAATTGATAATAAATCAGCATAGAAAAATAAA